>CM054140.1:75729600-75838403 GCA_028751875.1 Rapana venosa
AATTTTGGCCCGGTTCTTTTGACCTGGTGACCAGTCAATGACGGGATTGACATACAGTGAACCTCTCGTTTCCAGTTGAAATGTCCATAAATTTGAAAAAGACGAAAGTGTGGACCCAGCCCATTGTTAGAGCTTGGAGTTAGTTGAAAGTAAATTAATTGGGGTGCTACATAACCACAGAATAGAACTTTGGTAGTATTTTTTATGTAGGCCCTATAATTTTTATTTAAAAAACAAAATTTTAAAAACCCAATCAAAAGCGGTTGTTATGACTAGAAGGATTGTATTGAAAAACATCTTTCAAAAAGTATTTTATCCCTGACTAGTTCTGCAGCCCAGGCTGAGCCATGTTGATGCACACATGAAATGTAGGAAATGCTACCTAGTAAAAGCTCTATAGGCCCATGTGTTTGTTTAGTAGTTATTGGCTTTTTCCCCCACAAGAGAAATTTTACATGGTCACGAGAAATTGTTACATTCCATTACATTGTGTCAGTGAAACCAAAAGAGAGATGGGATGAATTCGAAAGGTAAAAGCTTTCCCAACATCTCCACACAATTTTGTCCCCCCCCCCACACCCACCCACCACCTCGCCATACACAGACACGTGCACAAATACACTTGTACATGCACTTGCAAATATGAAATTGCGCATACAGAGATGCATTCATAACACCATAACACTACTGTTAATTGGAGATGTATACATGTACGCAAGAGTTTACAATCACATGCACACATCCATGCCAGGATGCAGGCTTGCACACACACACACACACACACACACACACACATATATATATATATATATATATATATATATATTCATGAACACAACAAATACATATTATGCCATTTCGTGTACACCTATTTTTGTTTCCACTTTTATTGCAGTCTTGAAGTCTGAAAATGGTTTCTCCCTGCTGGCCACCAGTGAGATCAAACCCACAATTGGTGAATCAAGTGTCAGTTTACCTGCTTTCTGCTGAGAAAACCAGGCCATTATATTGACCATTACAACTTATTGGTTTCTCCAATTTTTCCCCAGGTAAGTGACACAATCAGATGTTTGTTGTTCAGAAGCGGGTGAATCATCTTTTTCATTTTATTTTTTCCATAGGAGCTTTGCCAATTCCTGTAGAGAACAGTTTTTTTTATGTCAGCCTCTTTTTTAATTGGAGGCACCGTGGTCAAGTGGTTTAGGCGGTCAACTCGTGATCCAGAGGTCGCGGGTTCGATCCCCGCTCTGCTCGGTGTTGTGTCCTTGGGAAAGACACTTTACTCCTATTTTCCTCACTCCACCCAGGTGTACAAGTGGGTACCAGCTCTGCTGGGGAAGTATCTGGCGACAGACTAGCGTCCTGTCACAGGGGTGGTGAAAAACCATCAGTTCGCTTAACGCTACAGAAACAGGGATAAGCTCCAGCTCTATGGGCCTTCTGGCTCGAAAGAACATACTTTTTTTCTTTTTTAATCAGTAGCAAGAATTTGAGCTGTTAATCCGTTTACGTCATTGATGAACCTTGGAGCTTTAGTTGAACAAACAGAGTGAAAAAATGGCAATATCCCTCTGTACCAAAATACAGTTGCCTTTTTCACTCCAAAAAAAGTGCCAGCTGTGTTTATTGCACTGCTTGTAACCGTGACATTATCTGCAGGCGTGGTGACTGTGACCAGATACGCAACATGTACCCACCAGGCTGGCCTCACAGTTGAAATTGAACGCTTAAGGTAATCATGCATGGTTTTTTTAGTAAAGAAGCTGGGTGTGTTTTGTGGTCATGCATCTGGGTGTGTTTTGTGGTGCTCGTGGAGCCATAAATTTATTATTAAAGTGTGTGTGTGTGTACATATATATATGCATATATACACATTTTATATATTTTTATTTATTATATATATAATATATATATATATATATGACATAATATTCCACTTAGTGTGTCTCATACTGGTAACAGTAGTAGTTCATTCATTAATTTCATTTTCTTTGGCCTAAATCTTTGTGTACTTGGGTACTTTGTACTCTTCCTACTTACTGCAAGTCATAAAATTATGTGCTCTTTGACTTGAAAATGCGTCACTGTCAAGTACTGAAGTAGTAATCATGATGTGTGAGCACATAACAAACCTGTGCAACCTACCATTACAGCATTAGTACTTGGGTCCAGATTATCTACTGTCATCAGTTTAAAAAAGCAACAACAAAAAGTTGCATTAATACATAACAAGGTCCAAGTGGTCTTAGGGTGTACCCCAAAATTTCCAATTTTTTTTCCTTTGTAATAAAATTTGTTGATCCTTTTTTCGGCCAGGGGATCTGTAAAAAAAGGAAAAGTTTTAAAATGCTTTTTTACTTTGTAATGGGTTTTGGCCAAAGGGATCAAACCCCCCAAAAAAAAGGGGTTTTTTGGGTTTTTAAAAAGGCATTTTTTTTAAGGAAAAGAATTTTTTCAGGGTAAAATTAAGTTTAAAAATTTTTTGGGGGCCTCTGGGGAAAAAATTAAGGGTTTAAATGGGTTTTTTGTGGGCCCTTGTGGATGATTGGGTTTAAAATTTTGTTGTTTGTGGTTTTGGGGATGAAATTAATTTAAATGGTTTGTTTTTTTTTTTTTTTTTTTTTTTATAAATTTTAAAATTTTCAAAAGGGTGTTTTTGTACCTTGTATCATTAAATTTTAAAATTTTGGGTTTTTTGTCGGGTTTTGGGGATAAACTTTGAAGTTTTTTAAAAAAATTTTAGTGTTGGTTTTTTAGGTTTTGGGAGACTGGGGTTTAAATGATGTGTGGGTACCCTTGGGGAAACATTAAGATTGAATGGTGTTTTTGTCATCGGGGGATGAACAAAAGTTCAAATTTTTAAAAAGAAATTTTTGTAAAAGGGGAAAGTAAGCCGGGGTTTGGGGGTGAATTTTTTAGAGGGGGGGAATACCGTTATTTGGTTTTTAGAGGAAAAAAACTATTTCCCTTTTTAATCAGTTTTTTTTTTGGTGGGTGGTTTTTGAAGTATTTTTGAACTTGTTTGTTTCCACTGATTCTTAAATAGGGTTTTTAAAGAAAAGGAAGAAGAAACTTTGGAAAAAAAGGGTAGGGGAAAGCTTTATTTTGCCCCCTTTTCCTTACTTTGTTTTTTCCCCAAAAAGAGGCAGTCCAATAAGCATAATGTTACAAGGGGAAGTTTGATACGTTCATTTCCTTTGTAAAGCTGGGGCCCCAAAATTTGGAGCAGCCTTCCACTGGTTCTTTTTTGCCCCGGGGCCCTTTTTAAATTGGCGAAATTTTTCTCCAGGAAAAAATGTTTGCGGCCAAAAAGTCTGGGAAGTGTTACCGCGGCGGGGAAATTTATCTTTTTCTGGAAAAGGGAAAGGAATGAAAAAGGGGGGAAAGCCATGGTGCAAAGAAAAGGAAAAGGGAAGGCGGGGGTTAAAAAAAAAAGGAAATTCCCCTAAAAAGGTTTCCGGCTTTTGGAAAGACCCCCCTGGATACCCAGGATTTTTTTGCCTTGTAGGGTAAGATTCAGAGGGGTTTTTTGCCCCGGGGATAACAAAAATAAAAAATGTTGTTTGAGGGTGAAAAGAAAAAGTTAAAAAAATTGTTCCCCTTTTTGAATAAAACAAAAAAAATTTTCAAGAATAAAAATTTTAAAAAAAAAACCTGTAAACTGTTTTTTAAAAAAAAAAATTTTAAAAAGTGGGGTTAAATTAAAAAAAAAATAAAAGGTTTTAAACCCTTTTTAACTAAAAAGTTAAAAAAGAAGTTTAAAACTTAAACATAAAAAGTAAATTTTTTTAAAAAAAATGTAAAAATTTAAAAACCAAAAAATTAAAAAAAAGTTAAACTAAAAGTAACCCAAAACCCAAAAAAAAAAATTTTAAACCAAAAAAAGCCCCCTTTTTAAAATGAAAAAAGGAAAAAAACATAAACTTTTTAAAAAAACCAAAAATTAAAAATTTTAAAAAATTTCAAACCAAAAGAAAAAAAAAAAAACCCAAAAATAAAAGTTAAAAAAAAACCAAAAAAAAGTAAAAAAACTTTAAAAAAAGAAAAAAAACCCCAAAAAGTCCTTCAAAATTTTTAAAGAAAACCTCCCCAAAAAAATTTAAAAAAAACCATGCAAATTTTCCCAAAAATGTAAACAAAAAAAAACCCCAAAAAAAAAAAAACCGGCCCCTTTTTAAAACTTCACAAAACAAAAAATTTAAAAAAAAAAACTTTAAAAAAACCCCAAAAATTTTTAAAAAAAAAAATTTAAAAAAACCCAAAAGTTTAAAAAAACAAAAAAAAAACCCCAAACCCTAAAATAAAAAAAAAAGAAAAAACCAAAAAATAAAAAAAAAATCCCCAAAAACCCCCCCCCAAAAATATAAAAAAATTTAACCAAAAAAAATCCCCAAAATGAAAAACAAAAAAATTTAAGAAAAAAAGTAAACTTAAAAAAAAAAAAAAAGTAAAAAACCAAAAATGAAAACACCAAAAAAAAAAGTTAAAAAACCCTAAAAAAAAAAAAAACCCAAAAATTTAAAAAAAAAAATAAAAAAAAAAACAAAAAATTTAAAAACCCAAAAAATTTTAAAGAAAAAAACCTAAAAAAAAACTAAAAATTTAAAAAAAAAAAAAAAAATTTAACCAACCCAAAAAAATAAAATTTAAAAAAAAAAAACCAAAAGTAAAAAAAAAACCCAAACTAATTAAAAACCCTAAAAAAAACATAAAGTAAAAAAAACCCAAAACCCAAACAAAACTAAAACCCAAAAAAAAAAAAAACCAAAACCAAAAAAAACTTAAAAAAAAAATAAATGAAAAACAAATTTTAAAACAAAACCCTAAAAAAACCAAAAATTTAAAATAACTAAAAATTTAAAAATCCTTAACACAAAAGAAAATAAAAAAAAACTAAAAAAAAAAAACAAAAACATAAAAAAATTTTAAAAAAAATAGAAGCAAAAAAAATCTTTTCGGGAACAAAACAAGGTTCCTACCAAAAATCCTAAACCAAAAAAAAAAAACTAAAAAATATAGGGCATACCCCCTGGAAACAGCCGAAAAAAGCGGGCAAAAAAGATTTAAATTTTAACCAAAAAAGGGTTTTGGGAGACAACCCTTTTTTTTTTTCCCAAAGGGGCCCTTTCAGGGAAAAAAAAAGTAAAATTTTTAGGTACAAAAACTCTTAAAGCAAAAATTTTAAACACCAAAAATCTTCAAAAAGAAAAAAAATTGTTTAGCCCAAAAGGGGGGGGTTTAAAAAAAATTAAAAAAAAATTTGTACCCTAAACTCCCTTTAGGGCTTACAAGGTTCAAAACAAAGTTTTACCCCTTTTAAGAACACCCATTTAGCAAAAAATTTTTTTACCCCCAACAAAAAAAAATTTTTAAAAAGGGGTTTTTTCCCCCTTTTTAAAGTTTTTTCGTTTTTAAAAACCCAAAAAAGGTCTCTTAACAAAAAAAAGGAAAACCCTTTGGACCCTTACATGGCCCTTAAAACCCTTAAAACCCCAGTGACCCTTTCAATTGGGGACAGAAACATTATTTTTCCTTTTTTTTCCCCAGCCCCCCCCCAAAGAAAATGAATCAAATTTAAATTAAAATTGGGGGAACTTTTTAATGTTTTTTTGGATAATTTTAAAAAATTTTTTTTAAAAGGGAAAAAAAGTATTTAAAATTTTTTTCCTTTTGTTTCCTTTGAGAAAAAGAAGGGGTCTTTGTAAATTTGAAAATGCGGTAGGCGACAATTTGTAGAGAATTTTTGTAAAAGGGGCCCAACAGATGAGAATTTGGAAAAAAAAAATTTTTTGACAATGGGGGGTTTTGGGGTTTACCCCAACCTTTTTTGCCATTTTTTGGTAGCCGACATGGTGTAAAAGTGTTGGATGTCTAAAAATTAAATTTTAATTTGGGCATGTCAGAAAGTTTTATTTTAAAATATTTTTTTTCCCCAAATCTTCTTTTTTGAAAATTTTTATAAAGGGTTTAAAATTTTATTTTAGGGGGGGTTTGCCAAATTTTTCTGTTTCACAAGAAAAAAATTTTAAAAGCTTAAGCATTTTTTTTTTCCCAAGTGAATTTTTCTTCATTTCAGGGAGCAAAAGTCCTGTCAGGAAAGGGAGGTTTTTCCCTTTTTGGAAGTCAAAAGGGAATATTTCAAAGGGGTTTTGCTTTCCCCTGTTTTTCAGTTATTAAAGACATTTGACGCCTTAGGGGAAGCAAAAGTTTCTTTTTTAAAAGGGGTAAAAATTTTTTTTTTTTTTTTTTTTTTTTTTCCCTCCCCCCCATAAAACAAATTTTTTGCTCCTGAGAGGGTTTTAAATGTAGAACAAACGGGGCGGTGTTTTTTGGGGTGCTGATTTTCCCCCGGTTACTGGGGAACCCCCCAAGAAAAAAATGCCACTAAGGGGTTTTGGGTTGTTTAAAAATAAACCCCTTTTAAAGGGTAAGCCGGTAGATTTTTTTTAGATTAGGGGTTTTTTAAATTTTGAAGGGTGGGGGGGGATTTTAACGATAGTATTTTGATTAATAAAATTATTTTTTTCCCCTAAAAATACCCTTCTTGGTCAGGGGGAATTTTACTTTTTTTTTTTTCCTTTTTTTTTCCCCCCTTTTTTTTTTTTTATTTTTTTCCGTTTTTAATTCTTTTCTGTTTCCACACCCAGTATTTTTCTTTTTCCTATTTTTTAAATTTTCAATTCATTTTTTTGGGTTTAAAAAGGTTAAAAAAGGGGGGTTTCCTCAATCCTTCCCCCGGAAATTTTTAACTAAAAACCTTTTTTTGCTTAAAAAAACCCTTATACCCTCAAAACCCGGGGAAAAACTTTTTTTAAAGGGTTTTTTTCCCCAAAACCCATTTTTTAAAAAAAAAAAAGGCCAAAAAAAACTTTCCTTATTTTAACCGGGTTTAAAGGGGAAGGGGGAACCCCCTCCCCAAAAAAAAGAGGTCCCATTCTTTTCCCCTTTTTTAAACCGGGGTTTTTTTTCCCCAAAAAAAGGGGGCAAAAACAATTTTTTTTTTAGGCTTGAAAAATTTTGGGGTTTTTTATGGGGACCCTCTTTTTTTTTTTTTTTTTCCTTTTTTTAAATTAATTTTGGGGTTTAAAATTTTTCCGGGTTTTTGGAAATTTTTTGTCAAGGGGGGGGGGAAACCCCCTTTTTCCCACAAAGTTTTGGTAAAAAGGGTTTTGCCCAAATTTTTACACTTTGAGATTTTATTTTCCCCGTGGGATTTAAAAAAACCTTTTTTTCCCGGGATAAATTTTAGGAAAGGATTTCGTTGTTTTTTTAAAAAAAAAAAAAACCCAAAAAAGAATTTGGGGCCGTTTTGGGTTTGGGGTTATTGGAGGGGGACCGTTTTTTTTTAAAAAAACCAATGGGGGTTTGGTTTTTTTTACGATTTTTAAAATTTTTTTTTGCGTTTTTTGATTTTGGGGAAATTTTTTACTTTTTATTTTTTTCCAAAAACCCTGTACTTTTGGCTTGTGGGGTTCTCCATTTTTAACTGTTTGGGTACTTCAAAAATTTTCATTTTATATTTTTAGAGAGGATAAAACTGGGTTTTTTTTTTTTTGGGGTACTTTTAAGGAAAATTTTTATTTTTTCCCTTTTTTTGCCCTTATGGGGGGGATTTTGCTGGGGCCGTTTTAAATTTTTCTTTTTTTATTTAGTTATTTAATTTTCTTATTTTTCGGGATTGTTTTTCTACTTTTTTTTTTATTTTGTTGCTTTTTCAGGTATTTAAACCCTTTTAAAATATTTTTCATAAGGAAATTTAAAATTTTCCCGAGATCTGTTTTTTTTTGGGAGGGGTCAAGCCCTTAAACAAATTTTTAAGAGGTAAATTAAACCCCTTTTTAAAGTTAGGATGGTTGCGGCGTAAAAAAAAAAAATTGAAAAAGATTTTGTAGGTTATTTTGGGGCAAAGGGAATAGGAAAACTAAAGCCCAAATTTTAGGTAAACAGAAACAAAATGGCCCCAAAAACCGTCTTAAAAAGTTTTTTTTTAAAGGGGCAGGAGGAAAACAAAAAAGGGTTTTTTTTAAGGTCCCGTAGGACTTTGCGGGGAAATAATTTTTCCTTTTTCATTTTTTTGGGTCTTTATTTTGCAAAATTAAAAAATAAATATTTAAACTTTTAACCCCGTGGACTTTTGGGGGAAAATAGGCCAAAAATTTTTTTAAAAGGGGTCCCTGTTTGTTTTATTGTAGATATTTTTAAAGAAAAAATTTTTTTCTTTTAAAGGCCCTGTGGGTTCCCGCAGGGATTAAGGAAAAGTAAATCACTTTTTTTAAAAAAGGCCCGGGTGTTCACGCAGGCAAAAATTAGCCCAAAACAATTTTTAAAGCCCCTTTTGGGGATTTTTGTGGGTAAAAGGAAACACAAAAATTAATTTTTTTAAAAAGGTCCTGTGGTGATTCCTTTGTCGGGTTTATTGGAACAACGGGAAATCACTTTTTTTAAGGGGGCCCTGTGGGGACAGCAGGGATTGGGTAAAAGCGGTGTGTGGAAGGCTTGGGCCATTGCGGGGTATTTTTTTACTTTCATTTTTGGGTGAACGGGGGGCCCGGGATGTGGTTTTGGTTTAGTTTTGAGAAAATTTAAACGTTTTAAGGAGTGGTTGTGTGGGTTTTAGCCCCCAATGAACCGCATGCCCATTGGGTAAGGAATTTAAAAACCCCCTTTTTGCCTTTTAAAATAAGGTGCTCCAGACTGGGGGGTGGATTAAACTTGGGGAAATAAATTAAAATGAAAAAATTTTTACTATTTTGAAAGGGGGATTCCGGGGTAAAAAGGCATTTACCCCATTTTGTGAATCAAAACTTCCCCCTTTTAAAAATTTTTACCCTTTTTTGTTTTTTCCTTTTTTTTTTTTTTTTTTTTTTTAATACATTTAAGATCCCTTTTTTTTTATTTTATTTTTTTTAAAAAATCATTCTTTTTTAAAGTTTTGGGGAAAATAATTTAAATTTGGAAGTATTTTTAAAAAAGCTTTATTTTTCCTGTTTTTTGTAAAAAGGGAAAAGCTTTATTTTTTAAAAAAATTCTGGGGGGGTTACCGCTTTATTTAAAAACCCCCCCCCCTAAAAAATTTATCTTAAAAATTCACCGTCAGAAAATTGGTGACTGGATTTTAAATTTTTTTTAAATTTTAAACGGAAAAAAAAAATTCTTTTTTTTAAAAAAAATTTTAAAAGGCAAAAACTGCCCCGGGCCCATTTGGGAAAGGTATTGAAAACTTAAAACCCCTTGAAAACTTAAGGGGGAAAGGGTGGGGGGTAATCAGGGGGAACGCCCTTCCTCTGGGAATGGGTTTTTTAAAACCAGTTTTTGCTGAAAAAAATGTTAAAAAAAAAAATTTCCTTTTTCTTTTTTTGCCTTTTTTCAAGTTTGGTCTTTTTTTCCAGTAAATGCCATTTAAAATAACTTTGACAGTTTAAAAAAAATTGTAAAGTGAAATTTTTAGGGTTTTTTTTGGGGGGATTTTCTTTGGGGGGATTTTTTTTTGTTTTTTTTTTTTTGGGCCCCTATCTTTTTTTTACCCAAATTTTATTGAATTTTTTTGGTTTTTTTTGGGGGGGGTTTGTTTTTTTGTTGGGTTTTTTTTTGGTCTGGAGTGTTTTTTTTTCTTTTTTTTTTCCTTTTTCTTTTTTTTGGAGTTTTTTTTTTTTGGGGTTATTTAAAATGTGTGTTTAAAAGTTTTTTTTTTTTCCCCTTTTGGGGCTTGTAAAAAAAAAAAAAAGCTTTCCCTTTTTTTAATGTAATTTTAAAAAATTGTTTTTTTGGGTTTTAAAACCCCTTTTTGACCCCCCCCCCCCCCCCCCAAAAAAAGGTGGGGCCCTCAGGGCCGGGGGGGGTGGGGGGGAACGGGGGAAAAAAAAGTTTATTTTTTTGGGAAAATTGGGGAAAGGCCCACCTTTTTTTTCCCAACCCTTTTTTTTTTTTTGCTTTGAAAAAGGGTTAAAAATTTTTTAAGTTAAAAAAAAAAATTTTTTTTTTTTTGTTTTTTTTTTTTTTTTTTTTTGGGGACAAGGTTTTTTCGTTTTTTTGGTTTTTTTTTTTTTTTTTTGGGGTTTTTTTTCCCCGCCATTTTCTATTTTTTTTAAAATTTGTAAAATTTTTTTTTTGAACTGTAAAAAAAACTTTTTTTAGGGTGGTTTAATAATTTTTTTTAAAAAATTCATCTGGCCCCCCCTTTTCCCAACCTTTTTCTAAAAAAATTTTTTTTTTAAACCTGGTTTTTTATTTTTTTTGGTTTTTAGAGGGGTTTTCAAAAAAGGGATTCTTTTTTTTAATTTTTTTTGTGTTTCTTTTTTCCCCAAAAAAAATATTCTGAAAAACTGTTTTTGTTTTTTTTTGTGCCTTTCTGTTAGTTTTTAAAAAATTTTCCCCAAATACATTTTTTTTTAACTTTTTTTTTAGGGGTTTTCCCAAAAAGGGCCCCTTCTTTTGGTCCAGGGAAAACCCAAAATTTTTTTTGACAAAAAATGGCTCCGGGAGGCAAACTTTTGTTGTTTTTAAAAATAAAAAGAAAAATTTGGTAACAAAAATTTTTTTGACACCCCCGGCAAAAATAAATGAAATCTTTTTGGTTTTTTTTAATTGTGGGGGGGGGGGGGGGGGGGGGGTTGGTTTTTGAAAAAAAAAAAGAAAATGGTAAATTCTTTTAGTTTTAAAAAATTTTTAAATACTTGAAAAAATTTAATAGATTTTTCATTTTTGGACAAAATTTCTGTAGCACTTTGATAAATTTTGGGAAATTTAAAAAAAAAGGGTGCAAAAAATTTTTTGTTAGGTTTTGCAAAAAAAATGTTTTTCATCAATCTAGTCTGAAAAAAAAGGGTAAATTTGGGGAAAAAAAATTTGATAATACTTGTCAAAAAATTTGTAACGGTTTAAAAAATTTTAAAATGTGTATAATAAAATGGTCTAAAACTTTGGATGGACATTTTGGACTTTTAAATTTTATTATCTATCGCAAAACTTTTTAAAAGCTTTTAAAAAAAAAATATTTTTTTTTCTGGTTGAAAAATTTTTAAGACTAGCTTTACAAATTTGGTACTTCTTTTTTGTTTGATGCTTTGAAAATAAAAAAGGGTTTTTAACTATAATTTTAAAAATTTTAAAGAATTTTACAAAAAAGAAATTCTGGACAAAAAGTTTAAAATAATGGTCATAAAAAGTTATAAAAATTTAAAACTTTTGCAAAGAATATTGAAAAAGGTATAATTTATTTTTGAAAATTGTTAACAAAAAATTTTAAAACCTGTTTTTCATTTTTTTGTTGGGTTTTTTTTTGCGGAAATCAAAAAAAATTTTTGGATTTTTTTTTTGAGAATTTTTCTTTTTGATTTCTTTTTTAAAATTTTTGAGCCCTTAAATGGAAACAAAAACAAACCCTTTATTAAAATTTGTTTTAAGGGGGGTTTATTTTTTTTTTTTTTAAAAAATTTTTGGGTTTTTAAAAACCCCCAAGGGGGGGGGTTTGGGGGGGAAACATGGGCCAGTTTTTTCCTGAAAAATTTTGGGGGGAAAAAGGGGGTTATTTTTTTGGTAGTTATTTTATTTTTTTTTTGGGGATTTTTGTTTTTGTCTTTGCAAAGCATTCGGTTCCCCTTTTTTAAAAAATTTTTCCGTGATAAAAGGTTGGTTTAAAATTGTCAGGGTTTTTTTTTATTTTTAAAACATTTTCCCCTGTTTTTTCATTTTCTTTTTGGGGCTTCTTTTTCATGCAAACAATTTTCCCTTTTTTTTGTGATTTTTTGTTTTGTCTTGAAGTGATACGGGTTTCTTCTTTCATCAAAACCTTTCCCCTGTATTTTGCTATTGTCTCTGAAGCTGATACAGAGTTCTTCTTCATCTAAACACTTTCCCGTGATATTTTTGTATTGTTTAAAGCTGATACAGAGTTCTTATTCTTTTAAACACTTTCCCCCGTGTATTTTGCTTTGTCTTGAAGGATACAGAGTTCTTCATTCATTAAACACTTTCCCGTGTATTTTGTATTGTTTGAAGTGATACAAGTTCTTCATTATCTAAAACACTTTCCGGATTTTTGTTTTTCTCAAAACGGTTTTAAAAGGGTTTTCATTTTAAAAAAATTTTGGTTTTTTGCTTTTTCCAAAGTTTTAATTTTTACCTCAAAATTCCCCCTTTGTTTTTGCTATGGTCTATAAGCTTTCTGATTTTTCATTCTAAAAAATTTCCCCGGTTTTTCATGTTTTAACTTTCGGTTTTCTTTCTAACTTTCCCGGTTTTTTAGCCAAAACGCGGTTTTTTTTCCTTTGGTTTTTTTCTTTCTCTAACCTTTTTTTCCATCTCTTCCCCCCTGAAAATTTTTTTTTTGCTCTGCGGAACGGGAGTTCTTCTCTGCAAAACACCTTTCCCCTTTTTTAAAAAGGAGCCCCCCTGTTGTTCCTTCTGCTTGCAGGGACACCCCGTGTTATTCTGCTTGACAAGGGGGCCCCTGATGTTCTTTCTCCCTTGAAAGGAGCACCCTGATGTTCCTTTAGTTGACAGGGACAGCCGGGTTTCCCCTTTTTCCCCTTGAAAGGGGCAGCCCTGATGTTCCTTTTGCCCCAAAGGCCCCCCTTTGATTTTTCCATTTGCTCTGACAAGGAAACCCCTGTGTTCCATTTGTTGAAAGGGAGACGCCCTGTGTGGCCTCGTGGTGGGAGGTGGTTTAAAAACGGAAGGATGACATCATTGTTTTGGGAAGAAAACTGACATGTGTGTGTTCTTTGTGATAGAAAAAATATTTCAGAAAATAACTTTTTTCTTTTTGAAAAAACAATGGATGAGTGCTTTTTAAACCCAGTTGCCTAGGAAATCTTTGTTTCTTTTCATTAGGGAATGTGGTTTACCAAAATTTTGTCAATATTTTTGGTTTTATACAAAGGGAATTTTGGGGGTTTTTTTTGGGGTTTTTTTCGTTCCCCCCCCCCTTTCCCCCTTTTTTTTTTCCCCCCAAACCCCCCAAAGGGTTTTTTTCGGTTGTCCACAGGGCATCCTGTCAATATGGGGGGCCTAGGGATGCTGGGGGCCCCTTTGTTGGGTTTTTAGGTATTTTTGGGGGGCCCACAACAACCAGGACCCAACCACAAGCCCGGTTGCAATAAGCCCACCGGGGCACCAGGGGGGCCCCCCAAAACCCAAGCCCCAACTCCCTGTGAAACCCCCCCCCCAAAGGCGGGGACAAAAACCCCCCGGGACAAAAACCATTTGTTTAAATCTAAATTTTGATTAAAGTCAATTTTTCCCCTTTTTAAAAAAAACCCCTTGGGGGCTGCGTTTTGGGTTCTTCCATTTTTTTTTTTGTTTTGATTTTTGAAAGGATTTTTAATTTACTTTTTTTTTTTGGTTTTTCTTTAAAATTTTAGCTTTTTTTCTTTAAAAATTAACCTTTTTTAAGATTATTTAGAAGTTGGGGAGGGTAATTTCCAAAAAATTTTAACCCCCGTTTTTGAATATTTTGGGGAAAAAATTTTTTTTGGAAAAAATGTAAATAATAAATTTAAAAAAATTGTGAAATTTTTAAAGGCTTTTTAAACAAATCTTTTTCATTTTAAATTTTTCAAACACTGCCCCCCCAAAAATTCTTTAAATTTCCCCAACCCGTGGGGGGGAAGCAATGCTTTAAAAAGAGGGGTTGGGGGGGTTTGGGGGGGGAAGGGAGAAAAGGTTGACGGATTTAAAGAAAAAAAATGGTTTTGGAAAGGGAAAAACAGGTATTCGGAGATGGAAAGGGGTAAAAAGGGGAGGAAGGGTGGGTTGTTTTAAGGGCGTTTGGAAAATGGGAGAGGGAAAAAGTTTTGGGGTTCGGGGGAAACATCAGGAAAAAGGGGGGGTGAGTTTTGGGGGTTTTTTTGGGGGGAAAAATTTAAGGATATGTGAAACAGGGGCCCCGGGGGGAAAACCAAAAAAGGGGGGTGGAATTTTTTTTGGGGCAGTTTGGGTTAAAGTGAAGGTATTGTTGCACAAAAAGGGGAAAAGAAATGTGTGAAAGTGAGAATGTGCAATTCTGTTCCCAGGGGACTTTTTTTGCAAAAAATGGTAAAATACACTTAGAAATTTTCAAAAGGTGGTTTTTAAAAAATTGTTTCCAAAAACCCCAAATTTTATAAGGTGTGTTTAAAAAAACCCCGTTTTTCCCCGGGGCAATGTTTTGCATAGAGGTGTGTCTCAAAAAACCCCTTTTCTTACGGGTGGACAATGTTTGATGAGAGTGGTGTAATAACAACCCCCAGATATTCACAAGGGGTTTTGTGAGGGTTTTTCGTTTCCCAACCCCTTTTTAAGAGGTGGAAAAGGATAGGGGTTTTCTAAACTTTCCCGTTTTTTTGGAAAAGTTTTAAGAGGGGTTTTTTTCAAAAACCCAGAAATTCCCGGGTCAATGTTTATTGAGTTTTATAAAATGGGTTTTTAAGAAATGGACAAGGGGTGGGGGAAAATTATGAATTTTTTTTGGTTTTTTCCCCAAAAAATTTTGTTAGGTTTTCTTTGTTTTGGGTTCCTTAAGCGTGGGTATTTGCCGAAACAGGGTTTTGGGGTATTAAAGCTTTTTTTGGTATCTGGCATAAAGTGAGCTGGGGTTTTTTTTGGGGGTTTTTAAAAAATCTTTTTTAAAAAAAAAGGGGGAAAAGAAGTATGGCTTTTTTTTAAACCGGTTGGTTTGGGGTTGGGGAAATTTTTTTTTTTTAAGGGTTTGGGAGGTGGTTTTTAAGGGGGGAATTTTTGGCCCCTTGGGTTTTAGGGGGTTTTTGGGGCCAAGGGGGGGGAGCCCGGGGGCAGGGAAAGCCCCAAAATATCGGGTTTGGGGGGGAAAAAATGGGGTTTGGGGTTTCAGTTTCAAAGGGGAAAAATTTCAGTTTTGTGTTCAAAAATGGGGTTTTTTTTTTAAATTTTTTTTTGCAAAATCCCCTTTACAAGTTTTGGTTTAAAAATCGTCCCGAAAGGGGTTTTTTGAAAAGTTTTGGGTTTGGGAAAAGGTCATCTTGTGGTTTAGGGTCCGGGAAAGGAAAAAAAGAGATGTTTAAAGGAAAAAAAGGGTTTTTTTGGGGGGGGGGAAAAAAATTTAAAAATTTGGGGGTGGGAAAAGGGGGGTTTTTTTTTTTTTCCCCTTTTTTTTTATTTAAACCAAAATTTTTTTAAAAAAAATCAAATTTTTTAAAAAATTGAAAAGGTTTTTGGGTCTTAAAAAAAAAGTGTTTTTTGCTTTGGGGGGGGAAAAGGAAAAAGAAGGGGTAAAGGGGAATTTTTTGGGGAAAAAAAAAAAATTTTTAAAATTTTTTGGGGGACCAAAAAGCATGTTTTTTTTTTTCTTTTTGGGGTTTTTTACAAAGACTCTTTTTTAAAGAAAGAAAAAACCCAGGGAAAAAAATTTTTTTTCCCTGCCCCAAAAAATACAAAAGGGGGTGGGCCGCCCCCTTTTTTTTTTAAAAGAAAAAAGTCTGGTTTTTTGTTGCGTTTTCCGTTCGCCCAAAAAAAGAATAAACCCCCATGTTTTTTTCATAATTTGAAAATCCTGAATTACCCCTTTTTTTCCCCCCCAAAAAAGGGTTGGTTTTCAAGGTTTGGTGGACTTTTAAAACGGGGGCAGCGGGAAAAGTGGGTTTAAAAAAAGGGGGGCCAGAGCAATTCCCCTTTTTTGGGGTTAAAGGAGAGAAAAGGCGAGGTTGTTAAATGTGTGGGGGCCCGACCCGGGGGCCCCTAAATCTGGGGGGGGGGTTTGGCCGTATAGTGGAAAGGAAAAAAAACGAGGGGCTTTGCTTTTATTTTTAAAGGGGGGAAAGGGGTTTGGGTTTTAAAAGTTCCCATAAAAAAATTACTTTTGGGGAGGGCTTTAATTGGGAAATTTTTTGGATTTGGGACGGGCAGGTTTTTGCAAAGTTGTGTGTTGGGTGTGGGCCACAAAATTTTAACTTTGGGACAAGGGGGGAAAAAAAAATTAATTTTTTTTAGAAAAGGGGGGCCTTTTTCGTAACAATAGGGGGTTTTTTTTTTAAAACGGTTTAGGGGGTTTTGGGGTTTTAAAGGGGTGGGGGGGCTAAAGGGGGGGAAATTTTTGAAAGAGAAAAACCCTAGTTCAAAAATTTTTATTTTGTCAAAACTTTTTTGGTGGAGGGGGTTTTAAAAAGTGTAAAAGAAGGGGGAAAAAGTTACCTCAGAAGGGGGAAAAAGGGCTGGTTTTTTGGGGCATAAAAATAAAAATTTTATTCGTTTTTTGAGGCCCAAAGGGATAGGAACAACATTTTTTTAATTTTCAGGAAGGGAAATTTTTTTCTTTCAAAAAAAGAAAAATCCAATTTAAACTAACATTTGTGGGGAAAAAAACTGTTTCAAATTTTGCTTTTTACAAAAAACTTTTCTTGAATCGTATTTGGGGCTACAAAAAAAGCAAAATTTTTTTTTTTTTCCCTTTCCCCGGAAAGTGGACAAAAAGGTTTCCCCAAAATTCCTTTTAAATATTTTTTACCCAAAAAATGCCCCGGATTTTTTATTCCCTACTTTTTTCTAAAAAATTTTAAAAATAGAGGGGTTTTTGTTGCCGTTTAAATTTTTTCGTTTTGGAATTTTTTGAAGGTAAAATTTTACCACAATTTTGCTTTTAAAATTTCCAACCGGGGGATAAAATTTTTTTTTAAAACCCAAATTTCCCTGTTCTCCTGTTCAAAATTTTAATTTTTGGGAATTTTTAAAAAATCCAAAATTTTTTTAAAAAAAATTTTAAATTAAAAAAATGGGTTTCCAAAAACCCCCCAAAAAATTTTTTTTCCCCCCCCGGAAATTTTTAAATTTTTTTTTATTTTTTAAAAAGAAATGCGCCCCCCTTTCAAACCCTAGGGGGAATTTTTTTTTTTTCAAAAATAAAAACGGAAAATTGGGGGGCTTTTCAATACAACTTTTTAACCAGCAAAATTTTTAATTTTTCCCCAAATTTTTTAAAATTTTGACCGTTTGAGCCAAAAAAAAAAATTTTTGTTTTTTTTGCCAAAAAAAAAATTTTTCAACTTTTAAAATACCTTTAAAAAAACTACATTTTTTCCATTTTAAAAAATCCCCTTTTAAAAATTTTTAAAAAATTGATCTTTTTCTGAATTCAAAAAACTGCTAAAATTTTTCAAAAATAAAGGGCAGTTCAGGGAAAATAAAATGCCTTTTTTACAAATTTTATTATTCAAAATAAAATAAATTTTTTTGGGGAAAAAAATTGCGAAAGAAAAAAAAAACATTGTGGGCCCATTCACAGTGCCCTTTTTTCTGCTTCACGCGAACTTTTACTTTCCTTTTTGGCGAAAAAATTTTTCTTCCCCCTTTTAAAACTACAAAAAATTTTAAAATACCATTCTTTTTGGGTTTTTTTTTAGGAAGTTAAAAAAATGATAGGGTTTTTTTTTAAAACCAGCCTGGCGGAATTAATGTGCCTTTCCAAATTTTTCATCTTTCCGTTTTTTAAAAAGCCAATTTTTTTTAAACCAAAGAAATCCCTTTTTTTAAAGGGTTTTTTTTATTTTTTTTTTACAAGGAAAATTGCATTTCACTTTTTGGGTTTGTGAAAACCTTTTGAAAAGGCAAAAAATTTTTTAAGTTTTTCCTTAAAAAAAATTTTTTTGGGAAAAATTCCGCTTTCGTTTTTTCAATGTATAAATTCCCCTTTGTTTTTCATAAATTTTAAACCCCAAAAATTTTTAAACATGTCTTTTCAGAATTTTAATTTTTAAAACCCTTTTTTTAATTTAAGGCCTTTTTTAAACTTTGGGGGGAAAATTTTTTTGATCTGTTTTTAAAAAACATGCTTTCATTTTTTAAAAGGTTTTTTTTTAATAGCATAATATTTGTCCTTTTTAAAAAAATTTTTTTTTTTAACTTGTTTTTCCCCCAAAATTTTAAATTTTTTTTTACAAAAATCAAACTTAATTTGTTTCCTCTTTTTTTAAAAGGGTTTTTTTTCTCCCAAACATTTTACCTTCAAAAGTTGGTTTATTTTTTCTTCTGTGAATTTTAGTTCGGCCCGTTAAAAAATTTAAAAAGGGCCCTTCTAATATTTTCGGGGGGTTTAATAAAAATTTTAAACCAATTTCTTCCAAGGGTTCTGGAAAAAAACCCCTGATTTTCCAAAAATTTTTTTTTTTTATAAATTTGCCCTTTGGTTTTCAAAAAATTTTAAAAAAAAATGTTGGAAAAAACTTTTCACACCAACCCTTTTTTATCGAAATTAAAAAGGAAAAAAAAATTTAAATGCAACATACCTTTACAGCAATTTTAACCCCCTTTTTTTCTTTTTTTAAAAAAAAAAAATAATTTTTCCCAACAATTCCAAAAAACTTTTTAAAAATTTTTCCTTGTTTTTTTTTTGGTTTTGGGGTGTTTTTAAACCTTTTAAAATTTAAAGGGGGGTTTTTTTCCTGAAATTGGGGGGGTTTCAAAAATTACTTTTAAAACCGGGGGATCAGGAACTATTCAACGTCTTTTTCTGGGGGTTAAATCCTCAATTTTTCTTTTTAAACCCGGCTTAGGGTCCCAAAAAAAAAAAGAAAATTCAAAAAAATTTTCCATTTTTTTTTTTAAAAACCCCACCCTGCTTTTTAATTTTTCCCCCGGAATGTTTTGGGCCCCCTGCCACGCCCCCCCACGTTCTTTTCAGCCTTAAAAATCTGAAAATGTTTTTACATTTTCCCAAGTTTAAAAAAAAAAATTTTTCTTTTGACAAAACCTTTGAAAATTCAATTTTCTTTCCCCTTGATTTCCATGTCAAAAAAAGGGTGTTTTTTGGTTGGGGTTTTCTTTTGGATTGGGACACTGCTTTTCATTTCACATTTAAAAAAAAGGGGGGGGGGTTTGGAAATTTTTTTTTCCGGAAATTGGGGGGGAAAATCTTTTTTTTGGAAATTTTTTTTCCCAGCTGGGTTTTCGGGTTTTTTCCCCCTCCCGCTATCTTAAACCTGCTTTTTTTTCGGTTTGTTTTTGAAAAAAGGGGGGGGTCCAACTCCCGGGAAAACCCCCCCTGAAAAATTTTTCCCGGACGTTTCGCCTTTTGCCCCAACACCTTTTTTTTTGGGGGCCGATTTGGGGGTTTGGGGCCCGGGGGCCAATTTTTTTAAACACCAAAGCTCTTGGAAAAATCTTGAAAATTTTTTAAATATTTGTTTTGGGTTTTTTTTTGCCTTTTGCCCGGAAAAATTTTTCCTTTTTTCCCAGTTCAACTTTCCCCCTTTTTTTTTGTTCCAACTTTTTTGCTTTTCATGTTGATTTTTCCCTTTTTTAGACATTAAAAGGGGGGGGTTAAGAAACCAAAAAAAAAAGCCAGGGCCCGCCTTTTGCGGTTCTGCCGGAAAAAAACCCCCTTTGCCCAGCATTCCCTGACTGAAGGTTTTCTTCTTTCTTTTTTTCCCCCCCCCCTTTCCCGCAAACTGGGGAAAACCCCGGGGCATTGGTAGGGGGGTTTTTTTTTTTGGGGGGGTTCCCTTTTTTTTGCCTGGCAGGCTCCCCTAAAATGCAAACTAAACTTCCTGTCCCATTTTGCATTCTTCGTCCTTCTGTTTCTGAAAAGGGGGTCCTTTTTTGTTGCCGGGAAAAGGCTCCTTTAAAGTTTGTTTTTAAAAATTTTGGTTTTTTTGTTTGTGTTTTCTTTTTTTTTTGGCCTTGTTAGGGGTTTCCCCTTTTTGTGTGTGTTTGTTGTGTGTTTTTGGTTTTTTTTTTTTTTTTGGTTTTTTAAGTTTTTCCCCTTTAGGCCGTGGTAAAGGGGGCCCGGCAAGCGGGTTTAAAAACCCCCCATGGCAGACTTTTTTGGGGGAAATTTTTGGGGTGGTGGCCCAAAAGGGGGGGGACCCCCCCCTTTTTTTTCCCCCTTTTTTTTAGAAGGGGGTGCTCCGCTTTCTCAGGGTTTTGGGGCGGGGGTTCAGTTTTGGCGGGGAAACCCTTTTTGGGTTGTGGCTGCCTTTTTTTTGAAGGTGTTCACCGTTGTTTTTGGCAGGCCACCTTTTCCCCCCGTTTTCAACCTTTTTCGGGAAAAGGGTTTTTTTCATTAGAGGGTTTTCCGACCTTTGTTTTTGGGTTTTCCCCTGGGTTTTTTGGTTTCCTTTTTATTTGGGGTTTCCGTTTTTTTGGGGTTTTTTTTTCTTTCCGAGGGGGCTTTCCGTTTTTTGGGGTTTTGGTTTTTTATGTGGGGTTTTTTTTAGGGGGGTTTTTTTTAGGGGTTTTTTTTTGGAGGGGGGTTTTCCCCTTTGGGGGTTTTTTGGGTTTTGGTTTTTTTTGTTTATTGGGGTTTTTTTTGGGGGCTTTCCCCTTTTTTTTTTGGTTTTCCCCTTTTTTTTTGGGTTCCTTTTTTTAGGTGGGGTTTCCCTTTTTTAGGTTTGGGGGTTTTTTGTTTAGTGTGGGCTTTCCTTTGAGGTTTTGGTTTCTTTGTCTGTCTGTTTTGGCCCAACACCCTAAAAAAAAAAAAACTGGGGGGAAAATGGGTTGGTTTATGGGGGTTTTTGGGGGTTTTGAAAAGGGTGTGTTTTTCTTTTTTTTGGTGAGTTTGCAAAAAAAAAAGGTTTTTTTGGTCCTTCTGGGGTGCTTGGTTTGCAATTTTTTTCGTTTTTTTTGGGGGTTTTTGGGGGGCCCTTTAAGGATTTTCGTCGGTTTTTTGAAGGAAAGGGGGGAAAGGGTTTTTCCCTTTTTTAGGGGAAAAGGGAAAGGCAAAAATCGTTTGAAAAGACACATAAAAATTTGAGGAGAGAGTCAAAGAAAATTAAGGGAAAAAGTTAAAAATTTGAGGTTTTTTGGGAAAAAGGGTAAATGAAAGAAGGAAAAAGGGGGGGTTTTGAAAGGGGGGAAAAAATATTTCCAAAAGGGGGGTGGGAAAAAGGGGGCGGGGGAAAAGTGAGGGGGGAGGGTGGTTTGTGGGCCCCAAAGGGGACCCGGGCACGGCTTTGTCGGCATATGAAGAAATGCAAAAAAGGGTAAAAAAAGTTGGTTTGTTTTCCGGGGCGTAGTAAGCTCGTTTTTTCGGAGGGTGTTCCGGGTCGAAAAAAGGAAAAAATTTTTTGGGCGCTGGAGTTTTGGAGGGGTTTGGGAAGGCTTTTCCCCAAAGAAAAGTAACTGGCATTTAAATTTTGGGTAGGTGGTTTTTTTTTCTTTTTTTTTTCGGGTGAAGTTTTTAAGGGGTTTTTAGGATTTTCTGGGGGTTTTTTTGGTTTTTATTTTTTTTTTTTGGGGGGTTTTTTTTTTGGGGGCAATTCTTGAAGTTTTTTTGTTTTGCAAGGGGTTTTTTTTTTTGCTGGGAGGTTTTGGGAAAACTATTGGTTTTTTTTAAGGTTTTTTTAAAAAATTGTTTTGGGATGGATCTTCTTTTTTAAATTTTTTGTTTTTAAACCAGGAAAAATTTGGGAAATAAATCTTGTCAAAGGGAAAGTTTAAGGATTTTGCTGTTTTGGGTAAAAAAAATTATTATATGGGGGTTTAATGGTGGGGTGAATAAAAAAAAAGGGAAACCAGAATGGGTTTCGGGATATTGCAGAGGAAGGTTGAAACATGTTTTGAAAAATGGGAATGGTTTTACCTATGGGGGTGTGTAAAAAACCCTTTTGTTTAAACGGGGGGTTGGTTGTTGAGTGTCAGGAGGGGGGGAAAACCCGTTTTTATCAGAAAGGGTTTAAAAGGGGAAGGGTACAAGGGGGGGGAAGGCCTTTGGGGGGGAAACCCCGTGGGTGGGGGGTCGGTTTTAGGGCATCTGGGGAGGGCCGGGGGGTGGGAGGGCCTTCAGGTTTTAGGGGTTTTTCTGGGGAACCTAAGATTCCCCGGGGGGGGTTTTTTGGGTGGTAACCGTGAGGTGGGGAACCATTCGGTGGGGGGCTCTGGGGGCCCGTGAAGGGGGTTTTTAAAAAAAGGGAAACCCTTTTTTGGGGTGGTAAACATTAGGGTGGGGGGGGGGTTTTCAATGGTAGGCCGTTCAATGGGGAAGGGCCTCGGGGGGTAAGGAGTCATGGGGACCCGAGTTTAAAAGGGGGGGGGTGGGAAGGGGAAAGGGGGGTTTCCATAATTAAGGGGCCCCTGGTGGGCCATAAATTTTGGGGAATGTGATTTTAAAAGAAAAAATGCGGGGGGTGGTCTCAGGTTTTAACCTGTTTTTTCAAAAAAGTTAAAAATATTCATTTTAAAATTTTTTATCAAGGGGGTTTTTTTTTTCAAGTTCATTTGGGGAGGCTGATGGGGGAAAGATTTCCCGAAAAAAAGGGGGGGTTATCTGGTTGGTTCCTTTTCCTTTTGGGGGGGTTTTTGGGGGGTGGTTTTGGGGCTTTTTTTGTGTTCCCCGGGGTTTTGGATACCTTTTGTTTTTTTTTTTTGTTTTGTGGGGTTTTCCCTTTTTTTTCTAATTTGGGGGGGGTTTTGGGGGGTTTTTTTTTTTTTTGTTTTCTTTTTTTTTTTTTGTTTTTGGGGTTTGGGGGGGTTTTTGGTTTTTTTTTATTTGGAATTTTTGTTTTATTTTTTTTTTGGGTTTTGGGGGGGGTTTTTTTTCTTTGGGGGTTTTTGGGTTTTTTTTTTTGGTGGTTTGGGGGGGTTTTTATTTTTTTGGGGGGTAAAGGCGGGGGGTTTTTTTGGGGTTTTTTTGGGGGTTTTTGGTGGGGTTTTGTTTTTTGGGGGGGTTTTTGATATCTTTGGGGTTTTTTTTTTGGCGGGGTTTGTTTTATTAAGGGGTTTGGGTTTTTTGGGGGTTTTTTTTTTGCCCGGGGGTTGGGTTTGGGGGGTTTTTTTTTTTTTGGTTTGGGGGGGTTAGGGGGGGGGGGGTTTTTTTTGTAGGGGGTTTTTTTTGGGGGGGGAAAAAAGGGGGGTTTTTTTTTTTTTTTTTAAAACCCCATTGGAAAAATTTTTTTTGTATTTTTAAATTTTTAACCAAAAGGGGGAAAAATGGGTTGGGCTTTTTTTGGGGGGGGGGGGGTTTTACCAGGAATTTTTGGTTTTTTTTATTTTTCTGTTTTCCCAAACCTGGCGGGGGTTGAAGTGTTTTTTTAAATGGGGTTTTTTTTGGGTTTTTTTGAAATTTTGGTATTTTTTTGGGCCTATTGTATTCATCTTGGCATAGTTTCCATTTGTGAGTTCTCCTATTGTATTCATCTTGGTATAGTTTCCATTTGTGAGTTCTCCTAATGTATTCATCTTGGCATAGTTTCCATTTGTGAGTTCTCCTAATGTATTCATCTTGGCATAGTTTCCATTTGTGAGTTCTCCTATTGTATTCATCTTGGCATAGTTTCCATTTGTGAGTTCTCCGATTGTATTCATCTTGGCATAGTTTCCATTTGTGAGTTCTCCTATTGTATTAATCTTGGCATGGTTTCCATTTGTGGTGAGGACTGAGGTGGCAGAATTCTGCCTCAAAAGCGGAGATGGCATTCTTCATGTAGTCGACATTTTTATGATGCTTTTATAAGGCTGTTGTTGAACTTCCAGTCTGAGGGGCCTCGTAATAAGGATAACAAAAATAGCAACAACAAAATAAACAAGGAGTTATGTAGCGCTATATCATGTGAAAAACAAATCAATGCACTTACATTCAAATCATTGATACACATACAACCATTCACAATAATAACAAATTCAAGTTTACACACACACACACACACACACACAAATATGAAAGTAACAGCACTTTAGTGGAGGGATGGAGGTGGCTGTTGGAGGTATGACCAGATATGAGGTGTACAACTGGAAAAGCTCTTTTGTCAAAAATGTGTCTTTGAGGCTGGATTGAGTTTAATGAAGGGTTGGCAGAGGGAGGTCATTCCAGCCAGATGGTCCTGAAATAAAGGGGCGACAGTGGATTGTTTGAATTGGGGCATTTTGTGGCTGAGTGCAGCAGAGCAAAGGGCAGGAGATGGAGTGTGCAGGTGAAGACGGTCACATAGATAGGAGGGTGCAGTTTGTTGGGACCTTGATAACCAGTGAAGAGACGGCAAAGGAGAAGTAGTGTGTTCAGATTTTGTTTCTCTCTGGGGCCTACACAAGCTGCAGTTTTGTATGCATAAAGGGAGAGGTGGATGGGTGATGCTGACAGACCAGCCAAAAGAGAATGACAGCAGTCCAAACACGAGAGATGTGACAAGTTTGGATGTTGTATCAGTGGACAGGTACTTCCTGAGAAAATCGGACATTTTCCAGCTGGTTTTAAGAAATCTGGTTTTGGTTTTTATCTCATTAATTTTATGTGTCATTTATGATGTTCTCCTCCAATGTGGTGACTGTCCTAGGATGACTTCAATGGTTGATCAGGGAGTTGATACAAGAAATGACAGTAGAGTTGGTTTTATACCCTGTTTTAATCTGTGTATAGTTGCACAGTTTTAATCCGAGATTTAATATTTTACAAGGTGACAGCCCTGATATGGCCTCTGGTTGAGATGTAATATTTTACAAGGTGACAGCCCTGATATGGCCTCTGGTTGAGATGTAATATTTTACAAGGTGACAGCCCTGATATGGCCTCTGGTTGAGATGTAATATTTTACAAGGTGACAGCCCTGATATGGCCTCTGGTTGAGATGTAATATTTTACAAGGTGACAGCCCTGATATGGCCTCGGGTTGAGATGTAATATTTTACAAGGTGACAGCCCTGATATGGCCTCTGGTTGAGATGTAATATTTTACAAGGTGACAGCCCTGATATGGCCTCTGTTGAGATGTAATATTTTACAAGGTGACAGCCCTGATATGGCCTCTGGTTGAGATGTAATATTTTACAAGGTGACAGCCCTGATATGGCCTCTGGTTGAGATGTAATATTTTACAAGGTGACAGTCCTGATATGGCCTCTGGTTGGCAGGGCTCTAAACAAAGAAAAGTAGATGATGTCGTTGCAAATGACACTAATAGGCCATAACTGATAGTAGCAGGACTGGCAGGTCTAGATCCTGTTTGTGATGTTCCACCAGACATTTTAAACTTCCTGAGTGAATCGGGCTTTTTCTGATATGAGTGAAAGTGTTATAGTTGGTAACTAATAAGGTGGTTTTAAGGAATCTGGTTTTGGTTTTATCTCATTATTTTATGTGTGGTTGATGTGGTTTTATTCACAACACGGTGATCATCCCGAGTCCACCCTTATGGTTGGCCAGGGCATTGATACAAGGAACAACAGCAGAGATGGTTTTATACCCTGTTTTAATTAATCTGTTTGTAGTGGCACAGTTTTATTCTGAGACTGGAAATAGTAGTGGATGAAAACAAGGGCAGGTAACCACTGTTAAGTATAACAACAACAACAACAACAACAACAACGTATGAGGTCACAGCCTCAGTGGGGCTGTAAACAAGGTTTGCATGGTGTGCTGTTAATAACTCCTAGATACTTCACTGAGCTGGACTGAGAACGTGAGAGAAATGTTTCTTCAAGGAGCGACGGTCGAGTTGGTTTTAAATTCAGTTTTAATCTGTGTATATAGACTTCCACAGTTTTTATCTGAGATTAAACATTTTATGAAGTGACAGCACTGATGTCGATGGCAGAGTTGTAGACAAGAACATTGGATTGGATTGGATTGGATTGGATTGGATTGGATTGGACTGACAAGTTGCAGACTGACTGCTGTGTTGTCTCTAACAAAGACCTAGCGAAAGAGGGGATAATAATAATAATAATAATAATAATAAGGGCAGAAAATCAATGGTCTCACTCTACGTTTGTGTCTTTTCTGCAAGTTGGACTTGTAAACACACAAAAAATTGGAAGAGCTAGGAAGATAGGATTCTAGGAAGATGGGGTGGCGGTGGTGTTAGAATGTTGTGATATACATATACATGAATGAAAACTATCCAGGGAAAGAGGTGTGATGACTGGGGATGGGGGCAGGCAGGCAGGCAGGCAGGCAGGCAGATTGCTGCTGTATTTACAGGTGTAACCAACATTAACTTTTTTAAAAAGCCATAATTTGGAGGTGGAGGAAGTATTGGATTATGATTTTTTTTTTTTAAGATTGCAGTGTTTTTAAAAGAGTTGAGTACATCTTGGCATTTCCCCCCTTTTTTATTTTATAAAATCTGGTATCGGAAAACCTCTTTTGCCTTTCTTTCTATGTGTATACGACTGCAGGCATCTTGGTTTGGTGTGTCCTGTGACCTGATTTCCTTCTGGCCTGTTGCTTTGCCATCAGTCAGGGACATGGCCGTGACCCAGGTCATAGCTCCCCCAGCCCATTGACAGACTGACTGACTGCTCCATCTGCATCTCTCCCTGCAGTCTGTGATTCCCATTGTCAGCACTGGATACACTCTGTCACAATCTTTGTTATGTTTTGCTTTAAACTGGTGAAAAAAGGATGTAGGCCCTGTAGTGTAATTTCACCACCAACAAAAAAAAGAATAATGGAAAAAATGAACAAATATTAATAAAAAAAATATGAGCCCCCCCCCCCCCCCCCCCCAACACACACACACACAAATCTGATTGTGTTGGCAAGACTAAAGTGAAAGAATTGACAATAGTCGGTGCTCATTGCTGCATGATTTCTGGTCTGTCTATCTTGTATTTATCCAATCTTTTCACTGTGTATGTTATGTACATTTTGTGCTTTTAATTCCGCAACTTCACTTCAAATGTGTGTTTTCTAAAATTCCAATGCAGCAAATGTTGTGAAATAATGTATTCTACCAGATCACTGCGATAATACAATGTGGTACAGGTTGTGTTTGGTTGGTTAGTTTGTGTGGGTTTTTGTGTGTGGTTTTTTGTTTTTATTGTTGTGTTTTGGGGGTGGGTTGTTTTTTTGGTTGTTTGGTGATTTTTTGGGGGGTCAGCCTTTCTTCTTGCTTCTACTTTTGTGTTCTCGTGAAACTTGGGTTGTGTAAAACTACAACATGTTTTAGCATGTATATGTGCGTGTTTTGTGATTGGTTGTAAACTGGTTACAAGCAGTTGTATGAAACACTTGGCTGTATTAATGAGCTTTTTATTGTTTTGGGGGGCTGTGGAGTGTCCAAATAGAAGAACTGTGCATTTCAGCAAGGAGGGCTGAAGGACAGCTGGTCTTGTATCAAGTGCTTGTCTTTTCCTTTTTCCTTTTCTTGTCGATCGTATCTTGGACATTGTGTATTGACAACATTTAGTATAGTTTTCCTAGACTTGGTTTACCCAAGCCTGATGTTCCTTTAATTTTTGCTTTTTATGTACCCAGTTTGAAGTACTGAGTACAAAGTGATGCCTTTGTCTTTTCCTTGTCCATTGTCAACATTAATGTGAGTTTTGTTAACTGCTGTGTGACCCACTATACCTGCAGACCATGACTCCAACATAGCCTGACGTTGTTGTTGTTGTTGTTGTTCAAGTCAGCAGTGACTTGATGGGTTGCTCCTGCAGCATTGGCCTGTCTTGGGCTGTCTGTCTGTCTGTCTGTCAGTTCCCCAGCTGTAAGGGAGGGGCATGTGTGTGGTGTGTGCTTTCTTCTCCACCATTGGGTTGCTTGACTGAGTTTTGATGATGTTTTGGGATTGTTTTTAAAAAAAAGTGTTCTGCACAAATTGCGAAGTGAGACCTAACAATTTTTCAAGTATTCCTTCCATATGTTTTGCCCTTTTCTGATTGAATTACACAAAGCTTTGAAATTCATGTGTTCAGTAATGTGTTTTCTTTGGCATTTGATGGTTCAAAATTTAATTTGGAAGCTTGAAATTTCTCAGCTTTTCCAGTGCAGTTCTGTCATTGGGTTAGTTGCCTATAACCATTTTAAGCCGCGCCCGCATTTTTCACCTTGAAGTGAAGGGTAGGATATGTGTGTAGCTTGTTGCCTGTCAATTCTTGATCCTAGCAACCTGAAGGACATGGCTTAAATCATGTCTTTGACCTGTCCTCTTCCTGTGGAATTCTTAGACAATGATGGTTTTGTGGTATCTGGTAGACTGGTTCAAGTTATAAACAGTTAATCTTGTTTGCTGACCCTTCCCCCTCAGTTTCTTCTTTGAATGGTCAGACAGCAACTACTGTTTTCTGTAAAGTGGCCTTTGCTTTGCACCCCTTTGGAATGTTTTGTGTGGCAGTTCCTCTTCACACTGACAGGTTTGAACGGTCTCTGTGAAGTGCAAGGCCAAAAGGAAAGTGTCGGCTCTTTTGCCCCGCCCACCCTTCCATGCACTGGTCTCCTTGATGCCCTTCATGCCACCACAGTGGCCCTGGCATGGTGGTCAGTTAGTGTCCTGTGGATCACGCCATGGACAGTTTATTGCTGTGTGTCTTCAGTATTGTAGCTGTCACCCAGTCCGCTCCGCCAAGAGCTAACAGAGGTGAGGGCATCGATGATAGAACTGTACAATTGCAGGTGAACTTTGTTGAGCTGATTTTGATACTATATACATCTCTAGAACTTGGTCTTTTAATGTGAAGAAAATTGTCACTATCATAACATGTTTCTTTTGTGTTGCCTTTGAGATTTTTAAAAGATAAAAGAGCCGTCAATTTGTAAATTGTTATATGCGGATATGGCAGTATCTATTTTTAGAATAATGAGGATGATTTTGTGAAAAGTTTGATTTAGTAGAAAACCTTCGAATCAAGATGAGTAATCTGTTGTATACAAATTAAAAAATATTTGTTTTAGCAATGAAGAGATAGGTACCATCCTAGGCTTACAAGTGTACACCTTACTTTCTTTTTTCCCCTTTTCTTGCCACTACTTGGCTAGGACTCGACATGGTGATATTTTTGTGAGTGTTGTGACTGTCTTGAATTTCACTATTACAGTAGTGGCACTGACCTCAGATATTTCAGTTCTTATTTTCCAACATGGTGATATTTTTGTGAGTGTTGTGACTGCCTTGAATTTCACTATTACAGTAGTGGCACTGACCTCAGATATTTCAGTTCTTATTTTCCAACATATTGTTTTTCCCCATAATACATTCAGTTTTTGTACAAATTCTATTAAAGAAACAGTTTTGAATATATTAGTTTGAGAGTGTGTGTTGTCTTCAATATTTTTTTCTCAGTTTCAACAAGATGAAAAAAAATGTTAAGTCAAATTAAGAACATCATTTTTGTTTTCTTTTTCTCAAGATGAATTTTCTTCATTGGACATTTACATTGTTAGCAAAATGTCACTGTTCAAGGAAATGATGTGATCTATCCTATAGTGGTAAGATCAGAGGTGGTAATATCTTAGCAGATAGAATTTTCAGCATTTCAACCCAGTGCATTCAGATTAGTGTAAAGACATTGTTGAGTCTGTCCTATAGTGATGAGATCAAACAGTTGTCCTATTTCAAAAGGTAAAACTCTCAGCATTCCCAGTGAAACTGATTGCTTGCTCTTTCTGATGACAGGAGTATTAATGTCAGAATCCAGAACACGGGAGACTGAGTGTCTCTTCTGGGTGACTGACCCTCCCCCCCAGGATGTCAAGCTGGGGGAACAAACGACCAACAACAGCAAGAACCTAGCACACAGAATGAATGGGAGCTGTGTAATGACTCCTGTCACAAACTACATTAGCTGTAGAGAGGTAAGAGCCATAGTTAGTTATTTTTCCCCTTCAGATTGATGGTGTTAAATATTTGAAGGGACTGGGCGGTGTTGATTTTAAACTTGAGTCAAGTATTATTGATTGGAATGAAGAAATCAAATAAGGTGACAGCCCTGATATAGCCTTCTTGGTCAGTGGGGATATTAACATGAAATGGAATTAAATTATCCATAGTTATCTTTTTTTTTAAACTTCCAGTTCTTTTTTTTCTTCTAGTCTTTTCTCAGTTCTTAATTCCAGGTGACTAAAGTTTCCACATCCAGTTGATTAATCAATTTTTACCTCTAGTCTATTAAAACTCCGTTCTTAATTCCAGTTGTCTTCAATGCTTACATCCTGTTAATCCATTTTTGCTTCTAGTATATTCTCAGTTATTATTTCTACTTGATTGAAATTTTTACTCCACTTATTTATTTTTTTACTTTATGCACTCCGTTCTTAATCCCAGTGGACTTAAATTTGTTAAATATTCAGTTCATTCTTTAATTTTGGTAATGTTGATAATTTCAGATGGATATCTGTATGATCCTGGATATGACTTAGTCATTACTTACCTTTTATATTGAGGTAGTTATTTTCTGTTGTTACAATGTTGCAGATGTGCAGTTGTTAATAGGAGCCACATGACACTGAAGAAGTGAGGTGGAGGTCCATCCATCCATCCATGCATTGGAATCCAGGCATCGTCAGCACAGCCACGCAGTCTGTCAGGATGAACAGAAAACAGGGGTAGGACAGGAACGTCTCTACAAGAACTTTGTTTTCACAGGCTGCATGGCCCGTAGGAACAACAGTAAAACAGGTACTCTTTAAAGGTCCCTGTAGTGATCCATTTGTCAGTGACAATAATTATAGGAACAACAGTAAAACACGTACTCTTTAAAGGTCCCTGTAGTGATCCATTTGTCAGTGGCAGTATAGGAACAACAGTAAAACAGAACTCTTTAAAGGTCCCTGAAGTGATCCATTTGTCAGTGACAATAATTATAGGAACAACAGTAAAACACGTACTCTTTAAAGGTCCCTGTAGTGATTCATTTGTCAGCAATAATATAGGAACAGCAGTAAATCACTTACTTTTAAAAGGTCCCTGTGGTGATTCAACTGTCAGGGATAATATAGGAACAGCAGTAAATCACTCTTTAAAGGTCCCTGTAGTGATTCATTTGTCAGCAATAATATAGGAACAACAGTAAATCACTTACTTTTTAAAGGTCCCTGTGGTGATTCATCTGTCAGGGATAATGAGGATGACAATGCGGCTGCTGTGGAAGTGCGTATGCTTTGAGACCACTTGACAGGGTTGTACTCTTCTCTTACTGTCATAATATAGCCCGCTGTCAACTGGGCCCCGAGAGATACAGACACCTGCAGTGTTGGTGAAGTACTTTGAGTAACATTCTCAAACTTGCATCTTTAAGGTAGATGAAGCTTGACTGTGTGGTCCCAGTCTTCCCAATGAATCCGCAGTGCACTCACTCTGAGTAGGAGCCGGCCAGAGTCCAAAAATTCCCTGTGACTCTTAATGGGATTCAAACCCACGACCTTCCAGTCTTGAAATCCAAGGTGCTAACCACTGCGCCATGGTGGCTGGTTATTACAAACATTTGTGACGAATACACACTTCAGAAGCTAGAATCAACACTTTTTCCCCCTAATGTTGTAGAGCCAGTAGTTACCATGAGGTGAACAATGACAGCATTTACTGCAATGTTGGTAGCTGAAGTACTATGCACATTCCTCATTTGAACATAATTTTTCAATCTGCTGAATTTGTTTAATCCTTGGTTTCATTATCTTTTTTTAACTATCACTTCAGATCCACAATTTTTAATTTACTCTCTGATACCTTTCTGCTTTAAAAAAAATCAGTTGCAGTATTTTGAAAGTGGTATGAAGACAACTTAATATAGGTCTAGAGTGATTTTTTAACTGCTTTATTTGTTGACCTGTGACTTAAGTAAGTAAGGTAAGACTGGTGTATTTTCTGTTAAAATCTTCATAGTGTGTGGTGTAACCAGCGTTAGTTAAGACTGGTGTATTTTCTGTTAAAAACTTCATAGTGTGTGGTGTAACCAGCATTAGTTTAACACATTCCCCCCCCCTAAAAAAGTGTGATGCTTTGTAAATTCATCAAATAGTCATCGAAAACTTGGTGACTGGACTTTTATCCCCAAATTTTTTTTATTAGGATAAACAGTTTAAAAAAAATTCAGTTTCTATTTTATAAAAGTTTGAAAAGGAACAAAAATCTGACCCAGGGATTTTCCACTTTGGGACAAGGTAGTTGAAAACTTGCAAACAGGACCATTGACAGACTGTAGGAGGAAGGAAGGAAGGAAGGAAGGAAGGGGGGAAACGAGCAGTGGGAACTTGTCTGTCCTCTGCAGAATGCTGTAGTTTTAAGCCAGCTTTTCTGACATGAAAAAAATGTAAGAAGGGAAAGACAATCATCCAAATTTTACTTTTTGGGGCATCTATTTTTATCAAGTCTTGGTCATTATTTCAAACAGATAAATGCACATTTGTAAAATAACTTTGACAGTTTTAGAAAACTTAAGTCAACAGCTGTAAATTTATTATGGATTTTTTTTGGGGGGAGGGGGGTTCTGTGTGGGTGGATTTTTTGTTTGTTGTTTTATTTTGTTGCTGCTCATCTTATGTGCATGTGCGCGCGTGTATGAGTTATGGTGTATTTTTCTTGGTTTTTTTTTGGGGGGGATGTCAATTTTTGTTGAGGTTTTTGTGTTTTTGGTCGCGTGTGAGTGTGTGTGTGTTTCTTTTTTTTTTCTCTGTTTCTATTTTTCTTTTGGAGTTTTATTATGATTGGTTATGGTAATAATGTAGGTAGATATTTATCAAGTTTTCTTTGGTTCCTAGATAGATGGCGTGATAAAAAAAATAAAAAAAAGCAAATGCACTGCTTATTCAGTATACCATGTGGAAATGAAAATGTGACTTGTTGTGCTTGTCCGGCTTTTCCCACACCCCTCATTCTGAGCCCCCCCCCTCCCCCCCCCCCCCCCCCCCCACACCCACACACACACCCAGGTGAGGCAGCCTCAGGCAGGGCCAGGAGAGCACAGGAAGTTTGACTTTCGGCCTGCGTCAGACCTTAACCAACCCTAAGGCTGAGTTATAGTCATAAAAAAAAAAGTCTTCCTTTTTTGTTGACAAGACTTCAGATTGTGGGATAAGTTCTGTCCCTGCATCAGCCAAGTCTCCAGTCATTTGTCATTTTTCTGCAAATTTTCATATCTTTTTGTTATTGGTAAGGTTATCATTTGTATCATCTTGAGAAAAATCAGATACCAAATTCTGATCTATGACACTGATATTTTATTTATGCTGCTTTCTTTTTTTCCAGATGGCAAACAACATGGATTCTCTATGACACTTATATTTTATTTATGCTGCTTTCTTTTTTCCAGATGGCCAACAACATGGATTCTGTGGCTCCTCGCCACACTCCAGAAAGAGCAACACCCATGTCTTCACAGGAACTTTTTAGGGCGTGACCAGCCCCCACCTTTGCATAGCAAATGAATGTCAAATCCATTTTTGATGTTATAGTTTTTAACTCTTGTCATGTGCTTTTAGGGTTATTAATTTTGATGAAAAGCGCAAAGTATGATTGATTTTAAAGAACAGGCAGCAAAGATCAATCAAAGTGAACTGGTGCACATTCGTTGTCCTCCGTTCTACAGTTCTTTATCACTGTGGCAATGTTAGGATCACTCTGAACTAGTTAGTCACTGTTCTTTGAGGCCACCAAAGTTGGTCATTTCAAGAGAGGGGGGAGAGAGAGAGAGAGAGAGAGAGGGTGCATGAAATGGTATTACTGATAGACTAGCTTTGACAAATAAAATGATGTCATCATATACATAGGTCATGACAAAACTTCTGATAGACTAGCTTTGACAAATAAAATGATGTCATCAGATACATAGGTCATGACAAAACTTCTGATAGACTAGCTTTGACAAATAAAATGATGTCATCATATACATAGGTCATGACAAAACTTCTGATAGACTAGCTTTGACAAATAAAATGATGTCATCATATACATAGGTCATGACAAAACTTCTGATAGACTAGCTTTGACAAATAAAATGTTGTAATCATATACATAGGTCATGACAAAACTTCTGATAGACTAGCTTTGACAAATAAAATGATGTCATCATATACATAGGTCATGACAAAACTTCTGATAGACTAGCTTTGACAAATAAAATGATGTCATCATATACATAGGTCATGACAAAACTTCTGATAGACTAGCTTTGACAAATAAAATGTTGTAATCATATACATAGGTCATGACAAAACTTCTGCTTTGAAAAAGCCTTATCAAATTATTTTATTAATTATCTGGTTGTAGAGATATCCTTAGACGGTATAGCCATTTAAAACAGTTTGGAGTACTTGCTTTTTTGTTGTCAGAAATGCCAATGTAAAATGGAGACAAAATGGTTTTCGTGGCAGATATACATTTCAAGATTTTTAGAGTTCTCTCATCAAATGAAGATATTATTCTGAAGACAAACCACAAGTTGAAGTATATCACTGTCTTGTCATTCAGAGCGGAGGACTGTTATCAATATTCTGACTTTTGTGGGGAAGGAATCTCGTATGTTGATCATGGACTATACATTTTTATTTTGGTGAAACATCCAGAAGGTGTCTAGCCCAACAGTGGGCTCACCATGTTTGTCAGTGTCTGCTGTCTGCTGTTCATAGAAGACAGTGACTCAGTTCAGTGGTTGAGATAGATTTGGGTTATTCCTTTTTTTTTTTTGGCACTGATATTTGTTCTTTGATTTCTTTTTGTACATTAATGCTTGATGTTCAGCATACCCAGAATGGGCAACAGGAGACACATTCCTTAGTGTTCAAATGGTTATATATGTGTGGTTGTACCCGTGTTGTCATGAAGACAGGTTATAGGTTTTTGCAAATGCTGTATAATGTTCTGGGCATTGTTAACAATGTCCTGTTTAGTTCCTGATGAAGATATGTGGAGGTGGTCATTTGTCTCCCATGGCCTAGCTACATAGCTTCATTTTCTGTCACTTGGTGATGATCGTTTTCTCTGCTAGTGTCTATGAAGCTGATACAGAGTTCTTCATTCATACTAAACACTTTCACCGTGATATTTTGCTATTGTCTCTGAAGCTGATACAGAGTTCTTCATTCATACTAAACACTTTCCCCGTGATATTTTGCTATTGTCTATGAAGCTGATACAGAGTTCTTCATTCATACTAAACACTTTCCCCGTGATATTTTGCTATTGTCTCTGAAGCTGCTACAGAGTTCTTCATTCATGCTAAACACTTTCCCCGTGATATTTTGCTATTGTCTCTGAAGCTGATACAAAGTTCTTCATTCATGCTAAACACTTTCCCCGTGATATTTTGCTATTGTCTATGAAGCTGATACAGAGTTCTTCATTCATACTAAACACTTTCCCCGTGATATTTTGCTATTGTCTATGAAGCTGATACAGAGTTCTTCATTCATGCTAAAACACTTTCCCCTGATAATTTTGCTATTGTCTCTGAAGCTGATACAGAGTTCTTCATTCATACTAAACACTTTCCCCGTGATATTTTGCTATTGTCTCTGAAGCTGATACAGAGTTCTTCATTCATACTAAACACTTTCCCCGTGATATTTTGCTATTGTCTATGAAGCTGATACAGAGTTCTTCATTCATGCTAAACACTTTCCCCGTGATATTTTGCTATTGTCTCTGAAGCTGATACAGAGTTCTTCAGTCATGCTAAACACTTTCCCCGTGATATTTTGCTATTGTCTCTGAAGCTGATACAGAGTTCTTCATTCATACTAAACACTTTCCCCGTGATATTTTGCTATTGTCTATGAAGCTGATACAGAGTTCTTCATTCATACTAAACACTTTCCCCGTGATATTTTGCTATTGTCTCTGAAGCTGATACAGAGTTCTTCAGTCATGCTAAACACTTTCCCCGTGATATTTTGCTATTGTCTATGAAGCTGATACAGAGTTCTTCATTCATACTAAACACTTTCCCCGTGATATTTTGCTATTGTCTCTGAAGCTGATACAGAGTTCTTCAGTCATACTAAACACTTTCCCCGTGATATTTTGCTATTGTCTCTGAAGCTGCTACAGAGTTCTTCATTCATGCTAAACACTTTCCCCGTGATATTTTGCTATTGTCTATGAAGCTGATACAGAGTTCTTCATTCATACTAAACACTTTCCCCGTGATATTTTGCTATTGTCTATGAAGCTGATACAGAGTTCTTCATTCATGCTAAACACTTTCCCCGTGATATTTTGCTATTGTCTATGAAGCTGATACAGAGTTCTTCATTCATGCTAAACACTTTCCCCGTGATATTTTGCTATTGTCTATGAAGCTGATACAGAGTTCTTCATTCATGCTAAACACTTTCCCCGTGATATTTTGCTATTGTCTCTGAAGCTGATACAGAGTTCTTCATTCATACTAACCACTTTGCCCGTGATATTTTGTAGCACAAGTATGTCTGTCTGTTGTTCCTCTGGCTGTGGCCTGCCTGCCTGACCAGCCAGACTGTTCCATTCTGCTCTGACAAGGAGACAGCCCTGATGTTCCATTCTGCTCTGACAAGGAGACAGCCCTGATGTTCCATTCTGCTCTGACAAGGAGACAGCCCTGATGTTCCATTCTGCTCTGACAAGGAGACAGCCCTGATGTTCCATTCTGCTCTGACAAGGAGACAGCCCTGATGTTCCATTCTGCTCTGACAAGGAGACAGCCCTGATGTTCCATTCTGCTCTGACAAGGAGACAGCCCTGATGTTCCATTCTGCTCTGACAAGGACACAGCCCTGATGTTCCATTCTGCTCTGACAAGGAGACAGCCCTGATGTTCCATTCTGCTCTGACAAGGAGACAGCCCTGATGTTCCATTCTGCTCTGACAAGGAGACAGCCCTGATGTTCCATTCTGCTCTGACAAGGAGACAGCCCTGATGTTCCATTCTGCTCTGACAAGGAGACAGCCCTGATGTGGCCTCTGTGGTGGGAGGTGGTTTACACAACAGGAATGGATGACATCGGATTGATTTGGAAGAGAACTGACATGTGTGTGATACTTTGTGATAGAATCACATCATTTCAGAAAATAACTTCTTCTTCTTTGAAAAAAGATCAATGGAATGAGTGCCGTTTTGAATCCAGTTGCCATAGGTAATCATATTGTTTCTTTTCATTATGGAATGCTGGTTCTACCAGAAGTTCTGTCAATATTTTTGGTTTTATACAAGCGCACAGATTCTTTGGAATGTTTTGGGTTTTGCTTTGGCTGCCTCGTCTTCTGTGACGTTCCCTCCCCTCCCACTGTTCCCACGGCGCTTATTTTAATCTCCCCACCACAGCCACGCCCAGATTTGTTATGTCGTAGCCTCAAGGTCGGATGTCCACAGGGCATCCTGTCAATATCGGGCCGCCGTAGGGCCATTAGCTGGAGGAGCCCTGCACTGCTGCTGAGTCACTTTGATGGTATTTGGTGGTGGTGCCTCTTCTGAGCTAACATACGCAGGACACCACCTACAACGCCCCGTAGTAACGACAGTATTAGCTCCGACCGAGTTGTCCACCTAAGGGGCGACCACCACAACACAACGTCCTCCAGTGACGGTCCCCTGTAGAACCCCCAACTCCAAAGGCTGGGACACAAACTCACCACAGACACCGCACAAAAACCATTTGTATGCACTAAATGTCTCTCCAGAGTTGATTGATGTGCATGAAGCTGCATAGTTTTGGCCACATTTTAAAACACGACTCTAAACATTGGGAAGCTGCTTTTCTGGGTGTAACTCTCCATTTTCTGACCTGTTGTTTTGAAGTTTCTGAACCATGCGAGTTTAAAGCTTTGCTAGATTTCTGTGATCTCTGGTATGTTCATTTAAACCACCTGTGTATTATGTCTTGTTTTTTCTTGCCAGACAAATCTATAGCCTATTTTCTGAAGATTATTTAAGAACCGTTGGGGTCAGGGAGTAATTTCCACAGATTGATTCGCACCCAGATTTCAATACTGCAATACTTTTGGAGGGAACAGGCATTTTATGTCCGATAATAATAGTATAATAATAATAAAGATGATGATGATAGTGATAATTATATGGAACGTTTAGAGCACTGAATCTTGTGCTTGCATTCAAATTGTTCAACACATGCAACCATTCACAAAATATTAACAGATTTCAAATTTAGACCCACACACACGTGCACACGCGCAGCGCTGTAAGGCAGGCATGTCTCTTGAAAGTAGGACCAGATAAAAGGTTTGGTTTGGGGGGAAGATACTAGGGCAGAAATACGTGTCTTGAGGCTGGATTTGAAAGTATCAAATGAAGGCTTTTGGCAAAGGAGAAAGGCAGGTCATTCCAGGTAGATGGAACAGAAATAAAGAGTGACGGCCAAGAGTGGATTGTTTGAATCGGGGTGTTTGGAAGCATAAGGTATCTGCAGCAGGATGGAGGGAGTGGAGTGGAGTGTACAGGTGAAGACAGCTACAGAGATAGGAGGGTGCAGCTTTGTGGAGACTTTTGTAACGGAGGGAACCAGTCTTATATGGCACTCTCTGTGAAACAGGCAGCCAGGGAAGAGATCGCAAGAGAGGAGTGATGTGTTCAGATATTTTCTTTCTTAGGACTAGGTATGCGTTGAAGGGAGTGGATGGATGATGGTGGTAGACCAGCCAAAAGAGAAACACAGAAATCCAGATGTGAAAGAATGAGATATGTGACAAGCTTGGCTGTTCCATCAGTGGACAGTACTTTTGAATTGCACTAAAACATGGTAATTGATAGCAGGTCTGGGTGATGAATGTTTGCATAGAGAGTGTGTTGTCAATAACAACCCCTAGATACTTCACAGAGGTGGACAATGTTTGCATAGAGAGTGTGTTGTCAATAACAACCCCTAGATACTTCACAGAGGTGGACAATGTTTGCATAGAGAGTGTGTTGTCAATAACAACCCCTGGATACTTCACAGAGGTGGACAGAGGGACTGACGGTGCCAAATTCTATTGAAGTAGTTGTGATGGAGGATAGTTTGTGTTTGGTCCCTACAAGCATTTAGCTGTAGCTTGTTCCGTTAACCAGTTTTGAATTCCTTGAAGACGGCTGGATATATATGCCAAGAGACGAGGAAGATTTTCAGAAGTGTCATAATGCTTTGAATTCGAGTATCATCGGCATAAAGTGATTGATCTGATGACGGTTTATTATGTATGAAAATGGAGCAGTGTAGAGGGTAAAGAGACATGTCATGGTCATTTACTCTTAAACAGGTTGGTTTGGAGGACTGGGGCATTAGTGTTATCTCTTTTTAAGTGTGGCTTATGTGGTTTTCCTACAATGCGGTGACGATCCTGCTTTGACCCTTATGGTTGGCTAGGGTGTTGATACGAGGAACGACAGAGGAGTTGGTTTAGTCCTGGCTGGACAAGGTGACCGCCCTGGTAATGATGACCTCTGTGGTTGGCTGGGCTGTAAAACAATGGGATTAGAGGTTTCAGTTTGAACATATGAGGCAAAGTCCACATCTTCAAGCTTTCAGTGTCAAAAGCTAGAGGGTAATTTATTTTTGTGAAATGTCGGTAGCTTTGGATCAGAAATCCACTTGACAAGTATGTGGTCTGTGGCACAGTCTGTGCCTGGCAAGGTCTTGGTTTGAAACTGCTGGTTTGGTCTGCTGTTGAACATGGCGTCATCTGTGTGGTTCCTCAGTCTGTGTCCTGGACAAAGCTGTAAAACACGAATCGAGATCGTTAATGGAATAAATCGGACGTCATTTTAGTGATGGAGAAGGAAGTTTCAAGGCATTTGCAGGACTTGGCAAGCAATGTGGAGTTGTGGTGTAGAGTGTACAGCACATCACTGGTGGTGTGTATGTACCATTGACATAGCACACTTTACAGCAGTGTGGATTAATAAAAAGGTCAACGAGTTCTATAGAAAGATGAATGTACAAAGAGTTTATAGAAAGGAAACGGATTCAAGACATAAGTACTATATAGCTTTGAGAGAGAGAGAGAGAGAGAGAGAGGTTTCAAGAGAAGGGGGATAAAGGGAAAGTGGTGTTTGGGACAAATGGATAGAAAACATGCTCATGTCTATACAATATTTTTGAATGGGGGAGCAGCTGATAGAGAAGTTACTTTTTGACACATTCTTTTTTTTTTTCTTGCTGGGGTTTGATTATCTTAAAGCACTCTTTTTTTAAATGAAAGACCTAAAAGCATCCTAGCAGAAAATTTTTTTTATTAAAAATCCAAACTGCCCCAAAAATAACTATTGCAGATGGTGGGACTGGCCATTTCTCTTTTTGAAAAAAAAGGAAAAAAAAGTACATGCTGTTTTTCCTGTGTGCTGTTGTGTCCATATGCCTTCAGTCGCACATACAGACAGAACCCTAAACCTGCTCACTGTTGAAACTAACCCTAACCCTAACTCTTGACACTAACCTGGAAGCTTACCGTTTGTTTGGCCAACCAACACAGTACAGAAGGCATGTGGATACAATGATGTTACAATGATGGACTTAACAGCAGACATCCTGCTGGGCAGCAGAGGAAAAGATGGGTTCAATTACAAGGAGGGCCATGATGCACGTTGTGGCTCCGTTCTTTCCCTGCCTTACACAGAGCAGCAGTAGAAGCTGACGATGGCTGTCCTCCCTCCAGCTGCAGTGAGTGAGCCAGCAGCAGCCACTCCATGCCTGAACTAACTAACGTAGCGCTTTCTTTCGGCGGCGGTTATCTTGCCTGGCGTACTAGTGAGCCAGACAGGAAAAACCCAAAGCAGAGGGTGCTTTGCTTTTGCATTGTTAGTGACGGTAGACATGGCGTAGAATGTAGACAATGTTCCTATAAACTCCAAAACCAGTCACTTTGGTTTGACTGAAACGGTTTGAGTATAGGACTTGTGTTGATGCTGGGAGCTGGGCCGCTGTTTGTTGCACACAGCAGTGTGTGTTGTGTGTGGGCCCAGGAGCAAAATTCAACTTGCAGTGAGGCGTAGAGGGACAGAGGAAAAGTTCATGACATTGTATTTTGAGATAAGGGGGGTGCCTCTGTGTTTCAGTAACCAAGTGGGGGGGGACTTTTTTTCTTTGTGTGTGTGGTGGGGGGGGGGGGGGGAGTATAGCACAGGGTATGCATGTTGGTGTTTATAATGGGAATGAAGGAGAACTGGGAGGGCTACATGGCAATGTATAATAATGGGAGAAAGACGGGAAACGTTTTCTCTAGTTCTAAATGGGCTTCATTATCTGATATCAAACTTATCTTTTGGTGGAGGGGCTTTTTAAGGAAAATGTGTTGAAAAGAAGGGGTAAAAAGTTATCCAGGTCAGAGGTCAATTGCAGAAAGAGGGCTGTGTGTGTGTGTGTGTGCGCGCGCGTGCTGGCAAGTCTGTAAATATTAGTCTATGTCATTGGTATGATTTCACAGATTTTTACAGCAACACATTTAGGCCGTGGTGAAAGCAGCCCCAAAGCTGAATGCTTTGCGTACATGCTCTTCACATGGAACACGACTTGTGGTCAGCTGTTGGCATTCCTGGTGCAGTGGTGGCCACAGCAGTCGGCGGTGACCCCTGACACAGGGTTCTTCCTCTCTCTCTCTTTAGTACTCCAGTCTGCCTGCAGGTCCTGCTCGTTTCATCATGGCGTTGTGTGCGGCTGGGTTCAGTGATGTTGGCGGGGAGACCAGTTGGTGTTGGGTTGTGGTCTGCCTCTTTTCCTTTGTCACAGGTCGTCAGCCTGTTGCTTTTGTAGTGCATGGCCTACCTACCTTCCTTCAGTTTCTGTCACACAATTTTCTGCCATAGTTTTCTTGCTGTTTCCAATTCATTCAGTAGGCTTTCCTTTGTTTAGTGTGGGCTTTCCTTTGTTTAGTGTGTGCTTTCCTCTGTTTAGTGTGTGCTTTCCCATTGTTTAGTGTGTGCTTTCCTTTGTTTAGTGTGTGCTTTCCTTTGTTTTAGTGTGTGCTTTCCTTTGATTAGTGTGGGCTTTCCTTTGTTTAGTGTGTGGGCTTTCCATTGTTTAGTGTGGGCTTTCCCTTTGTTTAGTGTGTGCTTTCCTTTGTTTAGTGTGTGCTTTCCTTTGATTAGTGTGGGCTTTCCTTTGTTTAGTGTGGGCTTTCCTTTGTTTAGTGTGGGCTTTCCTCTGTTTAGTGTGGGCTTTCCTCTGTTTAGTGTGGGCTTTCCTTTGTTTAGTGTGGGCTTTCCTTTGTTTAGTGTGGGCTTTCCTTTGTTTAGTGTGGGCTTTCCTTTGTTTAGTGTGGGCTTTCCTTTGCTCTGTCTGTCCAGATGACCCCAAGCAGCCCCTTAAAGGAAACACAACATGGCAGTGTCAAATGTAGGCTTTAGTAAAGGGAGGTCATTGCACATGCATGGCCCTGAAAAGGAGTGTGATTTCTCTCGTTTGCTTTTAAGCCGTCAGATGTGTCTAGCAAAAATAATGGCATGTCTTTTTCCAGCTATTCTCGAGGGTCGTACAGCTTGGTTTGCAGTTATCTCCGTCAGCCACACCATCTTCCTCAGGTGGCTGTATAGCGTGCTGCACCTTTGAAGGATGTGTTCACCAGTCTGGTTTTCTTTACCACAGGCACACAGGGGAGAAGGAACAGTTTTCAGCTTTGTGGACAGGGGACACAGAAAGAACAGGGCAAAAGCAACCTCATCGTCCACGAAAAGACCATCATCAAATCAGAGTCCCGACCCAGAGTAGAGTAGTACAACTAGCACAAATGTCACAGGAGAACAAGTCATAATTCTGAGGCCTTGCTCTGGGCACAAAAAGAGGCTAATTCTCCACATGTCCAAAGAGAGGAGCGACAGCTAAGGATGGATTGTGTGAATCTGAGCATTGGTAAGCAAAGTATCTGCAGCAGAAGGGAAGGAAGGAGATGGAGTGGACAGGTGGAAACAGTCACAGAGACAGGAGGGTGCAGCTTTGTGGAGACACTACAACGGATGGTACCCGTCTTATACTGTACTCTTTGTGAGACAGGCAGCCAGTAGTGAAGAAGCCGCAAAAGAGGATTCAAGTGTTCCGATTTGTTTCTCTGGGGACGTAGTCAAGCTGCAGTTTTGTATGCATGGATGGATGACCCTGGTAGATCAGCTGAAAGAGAATGACCATAGTCCGTATGAGACAAGCCTGGATGTTACATCAGTAGACAGGTACTTGTGAATTTGACTTATTCACCATCATTGATAGTAGTAGGACTGGCAGGTCTGGGTAAAGTTTTGCATAGTGTGTGTTTTATTTCTTGTATACTTTTCTGGGTGAAGTTTTGCATAGTGTGTGTTTTATTTCTTGTATACTTTTCTGGGTGAAGTTTTGCATAGTGTGTGTTTTATTTCTTGTGTACTTTTCTGGGTGAAGTTTTGCATAGTGTGTGTTTTAATTCTTGTATACTTTTCTGGGTGAAGTTTTGCATAGTGTGTGTTTCAATTCTTGTATACTTTTCTGGGTGAAGTTTTGCATAGTGTGTGTTTTAATTCTTGTATACTGTTCAGAGTGAATAGAAACTGATGTCGGATTCTGTTTGAAGTTGTTGTTACTGAGGAGAGGTTGTGTTTGGTCCTATCGAGCATGGCTTCAGTTTTGTAAGTCTTGTCATGTTTTGAATCATCCAGTTTTGAATATCTTGAAGACAGTAGAGCATACTTGTCAAGAGGGAAGGCAGATTCTAAGGAGTATGACTGCTTTTGAGAGTCACCAGCATACAAATTATTGATTGGATGGTTGGTTGTAAGTGAAAAGTGGAGCAGTGAAGAGATTGAAGAGAGCATGGCCCAGAACTGATCCCTGCGGGACACCCTATTGCAGAGTGACAGGTCTGAAGTGAGTGTTGTTGACAACTACTGTCTGGAATCGGTTGTACACTATGAAGAGGGCTGTGCCACTCAAACCACAGGTTTTGTTGAAGGCAGGAGAGACGTGAGTGGTCTGTGGTGCCACCGGCTGCTGACAGGTCCAGGAGAGCGGGACACGAGCTTTGTCCTGCATCAGAAGGCCAGTAGCAGAGTGGTGAAGGCCAGTAGCAGAGTGGTGAAGGCCAGTAGCAGTGGTGAAGGCCAGTAGCAGAGTGTTGAAGGCCAGTAGCAGAGTGGTGCTGTGGCTGGAGTGTGCACTAGGTGCACTAGAAAGAGGGAAGAAGACTGCTGGAAGGAAGGTGGCTGCTCAGCCATTTTAGAACGACTGTTTCGTGTGCAAAAGAAAAGTTAGAAACTGATCTGCACTTCTCCAGAACGTTGGGATCAAGGTCAGGCTTTTTGAGTCAAGATCTTACTATTGCGCTGTGAAGAGCTGATGGAGAAATGAATGTCCTGAAAGGAAAGAGGAGTTCACTCTGGTTGGCTCTGCGCTCTCTGACCTCTTTGAGCAGGAGGTGGGGGTCAGCCTGGTGAGGCGAGGCGACGGCCCTGATATGGCCTCTGTGGTCAGCGGGACAATAAACAAGATTGGATAGAAAGCCGCTATTGCTTTTTTTGAGGAACTCTTTGGTCAAAATGATTGTATCTGTAATCTCTTATTCTACTTTATACCAAAGTGGTCTGACCACGGCACAAGGGGGGAAAAGCGTTCTGTATAGTCAATTTCTTTGTCACAAAATCGGCTTTTATTCGTTCTTGATAGGCTCACTTTGTACACAAGATTATTTGTTGTATATATATATATTAGTTTACACTCGTCGCACTCTTAACCATGTGTCTTTGGTGTGTTTAATGCACAGGTGCAAAGGTTACTGTTAAGTTTGTTTTATTTTCCAGAAGTGATGTGTGCAAGGCTGTATTTTTCTGTCTGACATGAGTGAAGATGTCGCAGTTAGTCACTAAGAAGAAGGGAGTGAAGGAATTTGGTTTTATCTTATTGTATGTTGTTGATGTGGTGTATCCCACATTGCAGTGACCGTCCTGGGTTGACCCTTTTGGTTGGCCGGGAAGTTGATTCAAGGAGTTGGTTTTAAATCCAGTTTTAATATAAATACAGATGCACAGCTTTTAATGTGAGGTTTTAAAACATGACGAGGTGACGGCCCAATATGGTCTCTGTGCCAGCGGGGCTGTAAAGAACACAGTTGGGTTGGAGTTCTGATTCTGATTTTATGGGATCAATTTCTTGTTATGAGCTGCTGGCTGGTTGTTTCATAGGGCAGCCTATTTTCTAGTCTGTTCAGGGTTTTTTTATCTTGTAACTTTAATATGAGATTTACAAGGTGACAGCCCTGGTATGGCCTTTGTGGTCGGCTGGGCTATAAACAGGATTGGATTGGATTGGCTGGTAACTCATTCCTGTTTCTTTTTCTGACACCCTGGACCTGGGCAGTGTGATATTGTGAGTTCTCCCATTGTGTTAATCTTGGCATAGTTTCCATTTGTGAGTTCTCCCATTGTGTTAATCTTGGCATAGTTTCCATTTGTAAGTTCTCTGATTGTATTAATCTTGGCATGGTTTCCATTTGTGAGTTCTCCCATTGTGTTAATCTTGGCATAGTTTCCATTTGTGAGTTCTCCCATTGTATTAATCTTGGCATAGTTTCCATTTGTGAGTTCTCCCATTGTATTAATCTTGGCATAGTTTCCATTTGTGAGTTCTCCCATTGTATTAATCTTGGCATAGTTTCCATTTGTGAGTTCTCCCATTGTGTTAATCTTGGCATGGTTTCCATTTGTGGTGAGGACTGAGGTGGCAGAATTCTGCCTCAAAAGCGGAGATGGCATTCTTCATGTAGTCGACATTTTTATGATGGCTTTTATAAGGCTGTTGTTGAACTTCCAGTCTGAGGGGCCTCGTAATAAGGATAAGAAAAATAGCAACAACAAAATAAACGAGGAGTTATGTAGCGCTATATCATGTGAAAAACAAATCAATGCACTTATATTCAAATCATTGATACACATACAACCATTCACAATAATAACAAATTCAAGTTTACACACACACACTCACACACACACACACACACACACACACACGCGAAAGTAACAGTACTTTAGTGGAGGGATGGAGGTGGCTGTTGGAGGTATGACCAGATATGAGGTGTACAACTGGAAAAGCTCTTTTGTCAAAAATGTGTCTTTGAGGCTGGATTGAGTTTAATGAAGGGTTGGCAGAGGGAGGTCATTCCAGCCAGATGGTCCTGAAATAAAGGGGCGACAGTGGATTGTTTGAATTGGGGCATTTTGGCTGAGTGCAGCAGAGCAAAGGGCAGGAGATGGAGTGTGCAGGTGAAGACGGTCACATAGATAGGAGGGTGCAGTTTGTTGGGACCTTGATAACCAGTGAAGAGACGGCAAAGGAGAAGTAGTGTGTTCAGATTTTGTTTCTCTCTGGGGCCTACACAAGCTGCAGTTTTGTATGCATAAAGGGAGAGGTGGATGGGTGATGCTGACAGACCAGCCAAAAGAGACTGACAGCAGTCCAAACACAAGAGATGTGACAAGTTTGGATGTTGTATCAGTGGACAGGTACTTTCTGAGAAAATCGGACATTTTCCGGCTGGTTTTAAGAAATCTGGTTTGGGTTTTTATCTCATTAATTTTATGTGTCATTTATGATGTTCTCCTCCAATGTGGTGACTGTCCTAGGTTGACTCCAATGGTTGATCAGGGAGTTGATACAAGAAATGACAGTAGAGTTGGTTTTATACCCTGTTTTAATCTGTGTATAGTTGCACAGTTTTAATCCGAGATGTAATATTTTACAAGGTGACAGCCCTGATATGGCCTCTGGTTGAGATGTAATATTTTACAAGGTGACAGCCCTGATATGGCCTCTGGTTGAGATGTAATATTTTACAAGGTGACAGCCCTGATATGGCCTCTGGTTGAGATGTAATATTTTACAAGGTGACAGCCCTGATATGGCCTCTGGTTGGCAGGGCTCTAAACAAAGAAAAGTAGATGATGTCATTGCAAATGACACTAATAGGCCATAACTGATAGTAGCAGGACTGGCAGGTCTAGATCCTGTTTGTGATGTTCCACCAGACATTTTAAACTTCCTGAGTGAATCGGGCTTTTTCTGATATGAGTGAAAGTGTTATAGTTGGTAACTAATAAGGTGGTTTTAAGGAATCTGGTTTTGGTTTTATCTCATTATTTTATGTGTGGTTGATGTGGTTTTATTCACAACACGGTGATCATCCTGAGTCCACCCTTATGGCTGGCCAGGGCGTTGATACAAGGAACAACAGCAAAGATGTTTTATACCCTGTTTTAATCCATCTGTTTGTAGTGACACAGTTTTATTCTGAGACTGGAAATAGTAGTGGATGAAAACAAGGGCAGGTAACCACTGTTAAGTACAACAACAACAACAACGTATGAGGTCACAGCCTCAGTGGGGCTGTAAACAAGGTTTGCATGGTGTGCTGTTAATAACTCCTAGATACTTCACTGAGCTGGACTGAGAACGTGAGAGAAATGTTTCTTCAAGGAGCGACGGTCGAGTTGGTTTTAAATTCAGTTTTAATCTGTGTATATAGACTTCCACAGTTTTTATCTGAGATTAAACATTTTATGAAGTGACAGCACTGATGTGGGTGGCAGAGTTGTAGACAAGAACATTGGATTGGATTGGATTGGACTGACGAGTTGCAGACTGACTGCTGTGTTGTCTGTAACAAAGACCTAGAGAAAGAGGGGATAGTAATAATAATAATAGTAATAATAATAATAATAGTAATAATAATAATAATAATAAAAATAAGGGCAGAAAATCAATGGTCTCACTTTACGTTTGTGTCTTTTCTGCAAGTTGGACTTGTAAACACACCAAAAATTGGAAGAGCTAGGAAGATAGGATTCTAGGAAGATGGGGTGTCGGTGGTGTTAGAATGTTGTGATATACATATACATATATATGAATGAAAACTATGCAGGGAAAGAGGTGTGATGACTGGGGATGGGGGCAGGCAGATTGCTGCTGCTGTATTTACAGGTGTAACCAACATTAACTTTTTTAAAAAGCCATAATTTGGAGGTGGAGGAAGTATTGGATTATGATTTTTTTTTATAAAGATTGCGGTGTTTTTAAAGGAGTTGAGTACATCTTGGCATTTCCCCCCTTTTTTATTTTACAAAATCTGGTATCGGAAAACCTCTTTTGCCTTTCTTTCTATGTGTATACGACTGCAGGCATCTTGGTTTGGTGTGTCCTGTGACCTGATTTCCTTCTGGCCTGTTGCTTTGCCATCAGTCAGGGACATGACCGTGACCCAGGTCATAGCACCCCCAGCCCATTGACAGACTGACTGCTCCATCTGCATCTCTCCCTGCAGTCTGTGATTCCCATTGTCAGCACTGGATACACTCTGTCACAATCTTTGTTATGTTTTGCTTTAAACTGGTGAAAAAAGGATGTAGGACCTGTAATGTAATTTCACCACAACAACAAAAAGAATAATGGGAAAAATCAACAAATATTTGAAAAAAGAAATAAATTGGAAAGGGGGGGGGGGGGATTGGAGCCCCCCCCCCCCCCCACACACACACACACACAAATCTGATTGTGTTGGCAAGACTAAAGTGAAAGAATTGACAATAGTCGGTGCTCATTGCTGCATGATTTCTGGTCTGTCTATCTTGCATTTATCCAATCTTTGCACTGTGTATGTTAGTACTTTGTGCTTTTTAATTCCCCCAACTTCACTAAAAATTTTGGTTTTCTAAAAATTTTCCCAATGCAGCAAATGTTGTGAAATAATGTATTCTACCAGACACTGCGATAATACAATGTGGTACAGGTTGTGTTTTTGGGTTTGGTTAGTTTTTTTTGGGTTTTTGTGTGGGTTTTTTATGTTTTTATTGTTGTGTTTGGGGGTGGGTTGTTTTTTTGGTTGTTTTGAGTTTTTTGGGGGGCCAGCCTTTCTCTGTTCTACTTTTGTGTTCCTGTGATATCTTGGTTGTGTACTTGACAACCAATTTAGCATGTTATGTTATGACTTTTGTGTTGTAAACGCAACTTACTAAAATGTTGCTTTATTAAATTTGAGCGTTTTAATATGTATTCTCCAGATCCTAATAGAAGTACGTGATTCAGAAGGATGGCTGTTAGTGTTTTGTCTGTGTCTTGTATTTAATGTTGTGTTTTTTGTTTCCTTTTCGTTGTGATCGATCTTGGACCATTTCTTTTTGCAACATTTAGTCCATGACGTTGTTGTCTCTAACTGTTTTCAAGCATGCCTGTTATTTGCTTTTTTGTCCATTTTGGAAACTGGTACAAAGAGATTCTTGTCTTGTCTGTCATTCAACATGTAATGTGAGGGGACTGTCGGTGATGAGCATGCTGCAGACTGACTCCAACATGGTCCTTGACAGTTTTGTTTGTTTTGTTTGTTTTCGTCAATGACTGAATGTGTCTGCACAATTGTCCTGACTTGGACCAAGCTAGTGTCCTTTCATTTCCTTCATGTTTATGACCAGTTGTGAATGATGAGTACAAGATGCTTTGTCTTTTCCATTGTCCATTGTACATTTGTGTGTTTTGGATTTAAAAAAGTGTTCACAAATTATGAGACCTGACAATTTCTCAGCTATTTTCATTAGTTTGTTCGCACTTGTTTGAGGGTTGCCCATAAGCATTGTTCATGGCTTCAGTCTTGTCGCATTTTCCCTGCAGTGAAGGTAGGAAATTGTTGTGGAGCTTGTCTTCTCAACTTTGTCCTATGCAGTTCTGATATTTGGAGTTGCTTAAACATATTTAACCAGCCGTTTTCACATTGGAAGTGAGTACAATGATGTGTAGTTTTGCCTGTCAATTCTTGACCTTTTCAATGAAGACAGCTTAAATCATGTTTCAGACGTGTTTCCTTGCTTGTGGTCAATTCTTAGACACTGATCTTCTTTCCAGTGCGTTCTGTAGACTGGTTCAGTTGCAGTAACCTGTTTTTGCCGCCTTCCCCTATTTCCTGACCAGGGTTGACACGAGATTGTAGTCTCACTATCTATCTGTCCCGTAGTCTGACGACCGTGGGGCACCTCAAAGACTCAACAACCAGTCCCTCCTTCCTCTCTGCTCTGCCTTTCTCAGGGTTTTGTTGAGTTCTAGGCCTGTCCATTCGCTGATGTTATCCTCCCAGCTCTTCCTTGGTCTGCCTCTTCTTCTTCCTCCTTGGACAGTGCCTTGTTGTATGTACATTGTGTTAAAACATTGCATTTGAAGCAACTTTCTAATTAATTTTAATCTCATGCAAGGGTGAGTTGGAAACTCCATTTGCCAGTAGCATGACAAGGTTTTTGCTTTTGTGTTGCAAATATTATCAGTGCTTTTGTTGCTCTGTTAGTGCACTTCATCTAAAAACACAACTTGCTTTGGCCCCAAGCCCAGTGAGGCTTGTTCTAGGATCCCAATGGAGAATGTACAAAGGTGTGAATACTTTTACAACCCAATTGAATTACCTGTATCCTGTGTGATAAAATCCAAGCTTGGCCATCTGCGTGAATGGAGAAATTGTTCCTTTAGAAGATGAGCAAGACGTTTCCTGTAACCAGTATTGCTTCCATGTTTCCTGCATGTGGTGAGCACACACCACTGGCACTGGACTCCCTAACTGACTTTCTTTCCTGAGAAAATACAAGTTTAGCACAACTGCTGCCTCTGTCAAACTTACAAGCTGATGTTTTGCACTTCTTGTTCAGGGGGTTGTGCTTTCTGACAGTAACGGTAACATGGTTGGAATTAAGCTTTTTGTCACTATAGAATGAAAACGCCACTGTGGTCTGAGATTTCAAATGATAGCGTGAAAATCCCAAAGCGAACAAAAGTTGGTGGGTCGGTCATTGTGTCACTGCTGGTCAGAGCATTGGGAAAAGCCTACCTCCCCCTTCAGCCGAAAAAAAGAGAGGCTGGAGTAGGGTTGGGTAGCTGGCTCACAGCTGAAATAAAACCAAATGTAAAGGAAACTTCAGAATGGCTTCACATGGTTAAAACTTGAAATTTGCTGTCAAAGGAACATTTAGTTAGGATTTGATTCTCCATCAAAAAGTGATGAAATAGTTGATGAAATATTAATCACTACAAAATATTTTATCTAGAGTACAAAAATGGAACTTCTGTTGTGATTTTCAGAAATATCTGACAAACCATACCAAAGTAAAGAATGTATTACCAAAACAAACATGACTTGTAGTGTGTTTGCAGCTAAATGGCAGTATTACTGTCACCTGATTGATGCTGGCTAGGTAGTATTTGAAGAAGCTGTTTTTGATGGTGTTTCTTTGTTGGTGTAAGCAGCAGCAGGATGGCTACACTGGTATAGTCACTTGGGATAAATATTCTCAACTGGGATCTGTATCATCTCTTATTACCATCTTCTTCTTTCTGTTCAGTTTGTTTCATTGTATTGATCTTCATTGGAATGTCATATCCATATTCTTAATATATCGCAAAATATTATGCATACTTGTTTGTTATATATGTACATTTGCTCTATGTTATGCAAACAACTTATTTTAAAATATTTTTAAGAATAAAAATAGATTTAAAAAAAAAATGAATCATATAGAATATAGCATCTATTTGTTTACTACGAATGCTTGAATCATTTCAAATGCAGTAAGCATTTGGTTTATTTAGACTGTTTGAATCATTTAGAATGCAAAAGTTTACAACTTTGATGTTTTTTCCAGATGGATTGAAACTGGTTTGAGAATGCAGAATATATTTGGTGTTATTACAAATGACCATGCATCCATATTTGAAATAAAGTAATATGAAATTTTGTTTATTAGGACTGTGATCCATTTGAAATGAGGTATGTGTATTTAGTTTGTTTTGAATTTTTTCTGATTCATTTTGTTTTGAAGTTCTGATTCAGTTTAAAAATGTCTATATTTGCTTTATATTAAAAAATAGAAAATAATATAAAAAAAAAACCTTGATGCAAAGTTAATACAACAAAAGTGCAAAATCAAAGAAGACCAATGAATACAACCAAATTTAAAAATTAAACCCAGTCCAATTAATGTTTCAGAGAGATCAATTTTTTTGATGACTTGCTGTGTGTTAAAGTGTAGAGTACTTGTGCACAAGATCTCAAATACACTGTCTAACAACCTGTTATCGGTAAGGTCTGTCTGTACTGGTCCCTGTCTTTTCTTCTCTCTCTCTCTCTCCAAATCTTCGACTCTCTAAGCGTCATCTCATCTCGTCTTCTCTATCCTTTCTCTACTCTCTAAATCCTGGGGCTTGTCCAACACTTTCTATCCTATTCTCTTTCATTCCAGTGTACTAATCAGCTATCAAATCACGTTAGTTCAGCAAATTCAGATGTATTCAATTGCCTGTCACTGACAACGTAGATAAATACATGGTTGGGTATCAAAGATATAAGGCCGTTTTAAGGAATCGGGTTGGGTTGTATCCTAAATTCTGTGTGGTTTTCTCCTGAAGATTGGGCCACAGCATTGTCACAAGGAATGACAGTAGAGTTAGTTTTAAACTCTATATTAATCTGTACAGAGTTAACGGTTTTAATCTGAGATTTTGAAAATTGCAATGTGGCAGCCTTGATATGGCCTCTGTGGTCAGTGGAGCTTTAAACAAAATTAGATAAGAGTACCTAAATGGTCAGTGGAGCTTTAAACAAAATTAGATAAGAAGTACGTAAATGGTCAGTGGAGCAAATTAGATAAGAAGTACCTAAATGGTCAGTGAAGCTTTAACCCTCTTGTCCCCGATCCGGCTGCAGCCGACAGTACCGGAGCTGCCAGCTAGATCCAATCCGAACGCAGCCGACTTGTGCTGCCCACGTGGGCAGTACATTTTCCAATCACCACGACCTCGTGGGTTTTCACACAGTTGTCTGAAAATTGGTGGCGATGCAGGGAGGTGTCAAGCTGCTAGTGATAAATTTAGACCACTAACATGCGTGTAGTGGGTAGGAAGGAAGAAATAACAGCCAGCGACCAGAACAACTTTTCAATGGTGCACGTGGCAAAAAGATGTTCTTTAGTAGCAGGACTGGTTCATCTATTACAGACATAAATTGAATGTATAATTGTCATTGGAAGTAACAAACATTTGAAAGAATATGTAATGTGAGTCCGATATTAAACGATTACGAGGAAGATGGAGTGAGAAATGCAGAAGTTAGGGAGAATGAGTGAGCCAGAAAATAACGTGCTACATGGCATACATTCATGACCTGTGCTACACACACAGTGGAGACATTTGAACCTCATGACCGGTCCGCAGCATAGACGCTTGAAAGCGGATCCTTTTGGACTGTTTTCTCATTATTACACACTTTGCTTTGAAACGGCAATGGCAGAATGGAACGATAATCTGATAAGATAAATAGCTAAGAAGGAAAATAAAATAGTCTCCGATGCCAAGGTTCGACAGTGAGAGCAATGTACATCCCCCCCCCCCCCCCCCACCCCCGCTTCCCCCTCACACACACAAAAATCCATAAATTGTGATATGATGTGTACCTGTGCCACACTATGACTACTTAAACTACCAACATTAAAATTTGTAGAGTTACAGAAGTTCTGTTTTTCGAATTTTGGCACAAACCTGTCTGTGCAAAAAAAAAACAAATGGTGCAGTGTGACAGTCATGTACAATAATACACTTCATGTACTCTTAACAAAATGTGGTACACACGCAGATATGAACTCAATTATAAAGTCCACATGGTCATGATAGCTCTTTTCAAAAGAAAAAATAGTGTAACAAACTTCTGTCTCCTCAAGACATACATAAAACAACAGGTGCATGGGACATTGTGTGAACACATCCTTGAAGTACTATTGCACATAACTATGGTAACCACAGTCAGCTGGGTATCAATTCCTTATATCGACACTAATATGCTTGAACATTGTCAATCCATGCAGATTGCGGCTTTTAATCATATATACCATATTTTTACCTATGGATTGTGACAAATAAGTGACAATGACAAGACATCTTCGTGACCTACACATAAACTTGTGCCTAAATGCAAGTACAAAGAACAAATGCTAGCTTTGACAAAATTTCAGCTTGAATACTTGTCATGCACAACAAATTGGCCTTAAGGAGTAAAGTATAGTCAATGGAGTAGAAAAACCGCAAAGATTCAAATCTACAGGCAGTTTAGCTCTGTAAGAATCCAACAACAAGAGGGTTAAACAAAATTAGATAAGAAGTACCTAAATGGTCAGTGGAGCTTTAAACAAAATTAGATAAGAAGTACCTAAATGGTCAGTGGAGCTTTAAACAAAATTAGATAAGAAGTACCTAAATGGTCAGTGGAGCAAATTAGATAAGAAGTACCTAAATGGTGGGCAAGAACTTTTGCATACGCGAAATCGGTGAACCTAAGAGCTCTTGTTGGGAAACCTCCAAAGCATTGTCTTTGCCCCCTCTCCCCAAACATTTTTTTCCAAGTTTCGACTCCCATATAAAATGTGAATGTAAGCAAATGTTTCTGTAACCAAAAACGGGTCTATTAAAATGCAGGGATTCTTTGAATTGCAGTCATACACATACGCTACACTGCTACTGCACCCCCCAAAACAACAACAACAAAACAAACGAAACCAAGTTTCAGGTGTACTAAAATTCCTTTGCACGTCACCAGAGTGTTCTCTCCTTATTACCTCCCTTTGACCATTCATAATAATTATCAGTAGTTGAATTTATGTTCTTCTCCCATATGAACCTTTACTATATATATATATATATATAATATATAATTATATATATATATATATATATATATATATATATATATATATATATATGTCCAGCGTCTTTCTCTTTGTCAAATTACTCTTTCCCAGCCGGTAAACGAACCAACACACAGATCAGGTCGCATATTAGACTGACATTATATTTCCATATATTCCTATGGATTCTATAAATTTCCATAATTATTATTACGTCTCTGATTTGTAATTGCAAGATATAGCGCTCTATAATATTCCATATATATATATATTATATTACTGATTCCACAAGTCTAAGATCACTTCTCATCTGTATCTATCACAAACAACTGCTCTCCGAGCATCCTTATTCTTTTCTTTCTCAACATTGCAAAGCCTGTCGAAAGAGAAGTGCATTAACCCGACCGCAACACGCATGGCCAAATATTCAAAACGTTTCTTCTCCAAGATGCTGAACACCTCTCGCAAACCTTGACCATACTGAGCCTCTAAACACAACACCGTCCTCAGCCAACTCCTTGATGAGCATGCTCCTCCACTGAGCATTCCTGCCTGATAGGCCATGCACCATGCTACACCGGACATCCTGTCGCAAAACGCAAACCTGACATTTGAGCGCAATGCGAAAAACCAAAACTGAAATAAACAGCTCTTTCCGTAAACAAATCTACAAAGTCCAAAACCTAATTCATCAGCAAAAACAAAGATTACCTTCTCAAGACTTGATGCCACGTCTATGAAATCTCTCTTTCCCCTCGACATCCATTCTTCCTGGATCTACGAAGGCAAAGAAAACTCTGTTCTATCCACGACCACTTTGAAACTCTTCTATATTTTCTGACATTCTTTCTGACAAATCCACTACTTTGCCCAATTTGGATCAGACCTTTCCAGCCTGCACTTCTGCACTACCTCTCCTTCCTTTCATCCACAAGCGAGAAAGAAGATCGAACGATTCTGAAAGGAATACTATAACAGCAGCATCTTGACCCCATACCTGCTTCTGCTTTCCCACAGTCTGCCACGCTGATACCCACTAGCACGAAAATGGAAAAAAAATATCTCTGGTTTCTGGAAATGTCCTTTTAGCTCTAAAAACTGTTACAGTACTCACCTCTACTAAAAGTGTCATGACCCTGACCCCTCAAAATTCTGAAGAACTTAAGACCTGTTTCCACGTCTTTCATTGCTAAGACCTTAGACAAAGTATTCTAGAAACAGCTCAACCACCACCTTCTCTCCAACAGTCTCCTTCATGCTTTCAGTTTGCCTATCGCGTCAACCACGCACTGAAACTACCGTTCCATCACATTAAACACGCTGCTACCTGGCTCTGACGCGGGAAAAATCTCCATTTACTCACTCCTACTCGACTTACCTGCACCTCGACACTATGACCACTGTATCTTCTCCATCCATCTCAAAAAACGTTTTGTTACTGTTAAAGCCCTTAACCTGTTTAGTTCATGCTTTCTACCGACCGATTCCAGACAGTCACAGTTACAAGGATTCAGTCGTACCTGCCGACGGAATGTGAGTTCCACAGGTCAGTTCTGGGCCCATGTTCTTTCACCCTCTACAACTGCTCAGCTTTTAATATCATTCATCATCATCATCAGACTCCGTGACCTTGGCGGTCGTGGGAGACACAAAGACGATGCCGTGGTAAGCTCCTCCATCCATTCTGTCCTCGGCTTCTGCCAGTAGTGCAAGTCATTCATCCGGTCCATTCTGATGTTGTCCATCCATGACTTGTTCTGTCCTTCCCCTCTTTCTGCCACGTTCGAGTGTTTCCTGCAGTACTGTTTTGCAGGGTGTAGTGGCGGGTGACGTGGCCGAACCATGTCAGCTTTTCTTCTGACGATTTAAAGTGGTTCCTGTGGACCTGCCAGCCGTGTATTTGACTCTTGACAAATGCATTGTCTTTCTTCCTCCCAGATAATGCCCAGCAGTTTTCTAATGGCAATTTTAGTTTCAATGACTGGAGTCGCTTATGACTGTTTTCAGCAGTCAATGTCCAGGTTTCACTTCCGTACAGCAGATAGTCTGAATTAGGGCTTTTGAAGAGCTTGAGTTGATTGGAAACTGATCTCTTTATACTTTTCCAATGGTGTGGTGAGTTTTGTCATGAAATGTTGCATGGCATCGACTTTGAGTCTGTCGTGCGACCTTCGAACCTCTTGGTTGTGAGTGTGGAAGCGCCAAGGTATGTTAAAGTCTTACCTCCTCAGTTGCTGGCCGTTCATACAATTTTAGCATTGGATTCTCAGTGCTGTTCCATACTATTATTTTTCTCCAAGCTCACCTCCATCCATTTGCTCCAGCTTTTCTCAATCTTGTCGTAAATCTTGCACTCTGTGTTACTTCCGCCCATGAGGTCATGCATCGCAAACCGCAAGTTGTTGAGGATCTGCCGCCAATGGAGATGGTAGAGTGAAGTCATGAGGTCTTCTCTCATAAGTTGTTCAAACAATTCAAACAGTGATGGAGATAACAGGCATCCTTGTCGCGACCCCAACTTGTTTTGAGTACTCCGACCTATGTTCGAAGGACTGCACTGCTTCGGTGTTGTTATCTTAAATGGTTTCACTAGTCCTTCCATGCCAAACATTCTGAGGACCTGCCACAGGCCTTCGTACATAATCTGTCGAAAGCCTTCTTGAAGTCGATGAAGTTGTGAACAGATCTCTCTGAGGTTGAAGATGTTTTTCCATCCTGGACAATGACCAGCATGCCTCACCAACAACTTATGAGGCATCCGATAATTAAGAGCTACACAAATTCCAATATATATATATAATAATATTTTATAATATATATATATATATATATATATATATATATATATATATATTATATATATATAATCGACGTCAGAGTTTCTAGTGCATTGTGTGCCTGGTTATATATATATTATAAAATCTATATGGAGAGAGATTTATCTAGGTGCATAGTGGACCTGGGTGTGTCTATATCACCTAGTCGTGAATGGACATAACAAAACGCACGCGCGCGTGCGCCAACACACACAAACCACACTCACGCACTGCACGCAGAACATCTTGCGCACATGTTAAATCCTTGCCGCTCTCGTAAGAGTAGGCCCAAAGTGCCGGTGGGACAGCATGACAGAATTACATGATGCAATACACCAGGTCTGATATATTAAAAAGCAACGTAAGAGCTTATTCCATTATCCTCGGATATAAAAGAATAAATACAAAAGTTTTAAAAAAAATAAAATAAAATACACACACTAATCCCATGGTGCTATATCAGTCCGTTATAATTTGATGTGTACTATGATGAATTGCAAAATTATGGACTACTCCCGCGCCCCCCCCCCCCCCGCCCCCCCCCCACACACCCACACACACAACTTGTCCCGTCTGCTATCACACTAATTAGTAGGACATTTAAACTGCAGAAAAACACACAGGCGCTCTCACACATACACCACACCAACACACACACCATACACACAACACACAACAACAAACTCACGACACCACACACAATGTGGGACAGCAATGATAAATCAGCAGTCTGAGGTATTACAAGATCTAACCAAAGTATTAAAATCAGTACTGTAGGCTTACCCCCCATTTGAACTCCATAAACTGAGGTTCCCCATGTCAAACACATTAGATACTCACTAAAAAACGTCATGACAGCAAGAGGACTGTCTTTGGCAAAATGCTGTATATTATATATATTTTTTTATTATTATTATTTATTGAGGAAACGTGTAGAAAGCCAGAACAATCACCCTGGAAAAATGTTCTGCTGTTGTGAGTAGGAATGTGAATGTCGAGGACTGACAGGTAAGGTAAACGGGTAAAGAGTTCCCATAACCTATAAAAGGGTTCGTAGGGGAACGAGCGTCAGAGACCTCACACTCTAGGCCACATAATTGAGTGCGCGCCCATCTCCTCGCCCACGCTACTTTAACCTTCCAACCCAAAAGGGCAGGTACCCATTACAGCTGGGTGTAACTGGGGAACTGTACTGAAGCCAAGGCGCGCAAACGGTCACCCATCCAAGTGGTAACCACGCTCGACGCTGCTTAACTTGGCTGGGGGAAAGCGAGTGCTCCGACCACTGAGCTATCCCGTACCTTTACCTTACCTTACTGACAGGGGGTGTACACCATACACTGCATGCAGGCTCCTGTTGGGCTTGGCTTTCTGGGGGGCATGCATATACTGATGGCAGGCTTCAGGTACTGACAGGTCTGGTATTTATTTATTTATTTATCTATCTATTATTTTTTCTACTTAACATATCTAGTCCACCCTGAACACTTCAGTTCCCCCCCCCCCCCCCCCCCCCCCCCCCAACCTTCTCAACAAAGATAATGAGTCAAGATTTTGGAAACAAACAACTGAGAAACATGTTTTTTAAAATGACAAATCACACACATGTAGTGTTGCATGCGCACACACACACACACACACATGCGCGTGTGCGTGCATGCACCCCTACACACTCATACCACACACACACACACACACACACACAGTGCCACACACTGAGAAAATAGACTCGAAAATAAAGGCACAACAATGGAAGCTAACATATCCTATACCAAGTAACAATACTTTCCTAAGTAACAAACATAGCACACACAAATAAAACCAAATGCAAACACCAACAAATGAAGGAATATGCACATGCACATGATTTATTCATGTGAACACCGAATAGGAACGCAGATTTGCAGAGTGACATCACAACTCCTCTCTCTCTTAAAAATGTTTTGTGTGTTTTGTTTTGTTTTGTTTTATTCTTTTTTGTTTTGTTTTTTAAAATTTATTTTGTGTGTGTGTGTACATAATGGGCACAGGCACACACGCAGGCTTACAACTAATTTTGAGAAACGCTACGGAAAATAATAGTAAAAGTTAAAATTTAAAACAGTTTACTCCTAGAATCTATCTTGTATATAAACAAGCTAAAAACTAAGCTTGTACACTCATAAAATAATAATGCCTGCTGGAAATCGAAAGTAAAAACAAACCAAATAGTCGATGACTTCCGGTACCTGCCGCCAATCGAAACCTTGTTTACATTCCTTGAAATTACATATGGCGGCGAAAACTAACATGATTTTGGAGAAGTCTTGGGTTGCCCACTTCATTCATCTTAGCAGACATTTTCATTTGTTTACCTCGGTAAGTACGGGTGCTTTGATATAAGTAAATCTTATTATTTGTCTGGTGAGTGTGGATTGCTAGAACATGACCAGTAAAACAGTTGAAACGAATTAATGCCACAACATAGACACTTGCTCCTGTAGAGCTCTGCAACCTGCCTTAAGTACTACAGTCTACAGCTCACTGAACATCAACTTGATCAAGTCTGTTAAGTTCATTTCGCATCCAGCAAATTGCCCATCTCTGAAGTGAAGTGAAGTAAGTCTGCCCCTTTCTTTGTCAGATTTTGTTATCCTAATATTAACAGCATATTCGATCTGGCTGTTATTACTATTGCCCTATTGACTAGTGGTGTTAATCTCCATACAACTGTGAAGCTGATGGTGGTGTTATGCTGTATTTGATGCAACTAGAGAGTCGTCTGCACAGATTCCCCCTCTCACCACCAGTATAGTAGATTTTATTAAGAAAATTTATCGGCAGTTAAAACATAACTGCTCAGTTAAACCCCACACCAAGAAATATGTAGATGAACAGCTTTGCAATTTCAGATGTGTGTAATCATTTTGTTACTTCACAATCACTTAAAAACAACAACACTAATACTATTAAAGTATTATTCCTACTATAGACTAGTAAATAATAGTTAATAGAACTTAATACTGATTAATCATATCAGTTGCCTAGTTCCAAGTACAGGTCTACTAGTTCAGTAGTTGGCCACATCAGTAGTCAAATTTACTAAAGCACTACTTCTACTGGCATCTACTGAGTAAGTACTAGTACTACTAGTACTACTCTAGTTACTACTAGTACTACTATTACTGTATTACTATTACTAGTATTAGTATTATAAGTACTACTACTTAGTACTACTACTACGGAATTCATAGGGCTACATCTTGTAATTTAAACAAATCAGAGAATTTGCATTCAACCTGTTCTTACACATGCAACTGATAACAGTTTTAACAAATTCATTTCACACACACACACACACACACACACACACACACACACACACACACCACACACTTCACCTTTCTTGTAGTCCCATGGACTGGGGGCACGTTGAGGATTTTACAACCAGCTCCCTCCACTCCCTGCAGTCCTCTGCTTTCCATAGCAAACTGTTTTACTTGAAGGCCAGTTCACTGTCTCAGTGTCTGATGTTGTCTTCCCATTGTTTTCTCTGTCTCCGTGTCTGCCTCTTCATCTCCTATTGGACAGTCTTGGGCAGTCCCGATGTTCATGTGATGTGTTTGTACCACTTCAGTTTGCAATTTTTCACTGAAGTGAGGACCGATTCCAGTAAGTTATTGTCGCTAAATTCAATCAAAACATGTCAAACTGGAATGTGAAGCCCCACAGGGATAAGTTCTGGGTCCTGTTCTTTTCATTCTCTAAACTGCTCCACTCTTGCACAAAATAAACTGCCATCATATTGATCACCATTTCTATGCTGATGACACTCAGCTTCAATGTAGCAATACCCTTGAAAACCTACCTCCTGACAAATTGGCCCATTGCCTTCTAGACATTCAAAACTGGATGACTCAGAGTCAGAATAAGTTACAGTTAAATGCCAATAAAATGGAAGCCATGCTCATAGGGACAGAACATAAACTTTCCTCCATCACAACAACTTCAATGGAATTCGGCAATAGGTCAGTTCCTTTGTCCATCTCTGTGAAATGTCTAGGTGTGGTTCTTGACAACACACTCTCTATGAAAAAATTCATCACCCAGACCTGGCAGTCTTGCTATTATCATTTACGGTATGCAATGCAATTCGCAAGTATCTGTCTACTGACACAACATCCAAACTTGTCATATCTTTCATTCTTTCATGTCTGGACTAATGTAATTATCTTCTGGCTAGTTTACCAGCATCATCCATCCACTCCCTTCAACACATTCAAAACTCTGCAGCTTGACTAGTCCTAAGAAAGAAAAAGTCTGAACACATCACTCCTCTTTTACGATCTCTTCACTGGCTGCCTGTCCCACAAAGAGTAAAGTATACGATTAGTACCCTTTGTTTCAAATGTCTCCACAAATCTGCACCCTCCTATCTCTCTAACTCAGTAACTGCTTTCACATGTACACTCCATCCTGTTCCCTTCGTTCAGCCACAGATACTTTGTGCTTTCGAACTCCCAGATTCAAACCATTGTTGGCCGACGTTCTTTCTCTGTTTCTGGTCCATCCACATGGAATGACCTTCCTCTCCCACTTTGCCAAAAACCTTCATTTGATACTTTCAAATGCAGCCTCAAAACGCACTTATTTTCTACCTGATATCTTCCCCTGTTATCCGTTCCTACTTTTCAATAACTACCTTCACCTCCACCATCCCACTAAGCATGTTGAGCTCTATGTATGTGCATAAATTTGATGTTTGTTTATCCTGATATTTGTGGACAGTTACATGCGTGTGAATGATTTGACTGCAAGCATTTTGATTCGTTTACTTTACAAGATTCAGCGCTACATAAATTCCATACATTATTATTATGATGGTAATGGTAGACCAGCAATACCTAAAAGAAAATTACAGTAGTCCAAATGCGAAAGAATGACTCAATGAGAGATGGGGCAAGCTTAGATACATGTTGCATCAGTAGACAGGCACAAGCTTGCAAATTGCTCTAGTTATACGCCATAACTCAGGGATCCATAGCAGCAGTTCTGGCAGGTCTGTTTTGCATGGATGTGTGTTGTCAACAACACCTAGATCTATACTTTACAGAGCTGGACAGAGGAACTGATGTATTGCCAAATTCTACTGTAGTGATTGTTTCTGAGGAGAGCTTATGTTTGGTGCGTAAGTATTGCATGGCTTCGGTTTTATCTGCATTCAATAGCAACTTGTTCTGAATCATTGTTTTGGATTTGTAATGTCTGTAATGATAATGTCCATCAGTTTTCTGTCACCTGTTATCACTCCATCAGCCCATGTGTATACAAATGAATAAGTATTCAACAATTACAAATGTGTGCTTTTATAAGTATCTTGAAGTTTATCATGATTTTTTTCAGTGTGTTATTACTGTGTTTTGTTAATAACCTTTTTTGTGATGTTGCACCAACAACATTCTTAACGAAGATATTACACTAAACTAGACTTCTGACATAAGTTACGTTAGTAAGGTACAGTTGAATGAGGATTACTTGAGGTAATTGAGGGGGAGGAGAAGTTGCTTGTGAGTGAGTGCTGAGCCTGGTACGCATCCAGTGGTCATGGTGTAGATCTGTCTGTCTGTCTGTCTCTGTGTGGCCTCTCGACACGTTATTTAAACTAGAGAAGACTGACAGGGTGGCCAGGTCAACATCTGACTGAGACAATTGACAGGGAGGGCATGTAACTTCTGCTTCCCGTCACTAGCCTCCAATAATCATCATTATTCAAATATTACATTAAACTACACCATACTAATGTGAGTCTAGTTTAAAATTAATTTCTCAATATTTTTTTTGGTCAGTGACTGAGTCATACGAAATCACATGTGAGATTTTAGCAATGTTATGTCTTAGTGTAACATCTTTGATCCAAAGTTGTGCTAACAATGGTCTTCATCTCCTTGATCAATGTCAGCTCCTCAGACCTTTTCCCTTTGTTGTCACAACGCTTGGTGTGTGGCAGTATCGCCTGTCTGTTTTCACCGACTTTCTTTGTTGTGACTGTATCCTTTGTTTCAGACACTATCTAGTGATCATCTTTTTAAACTGAACACTTTGCTTCTTTCTTTCTTTGTCTTTTTGGTCTTTCCCTGACACCAACCCGTTAAAGCAGCAAGGAGTGCTGTGGTCTGTCTTGACATTTTGCATACTGTGGCCATGAAAGGTAACTCTTTCCAGTGGGCAGAGTCACAGCCCATTCCCATTGTGATGCGTTTTCATGACTGTTGCATTGTGATGTAGGCTAGGCCTGTAGTCTCAGGTGAAAAAGGAGGACTTTGACTAGACTAGGCCTAACTGGAAAGCCTTCAGGTTGAGTTTGGCTCAGTTTCTGACATGCACTGGACAGTTGAGAAAAATGAATGTCCTTCTGATAACTAAGAGTTTGTACAGTCAGCCTAGCGGCTTCAGAGTGTTTGGAACTGAGACATTGGCAGTGAATGTGCTGTCCCATCATCTCAGTCATCTCAGTGCGTAGTCGGTGAATTAATTAAAAAATGCACCAGAGCCATTGTGTCAGGTAAGGTTTGTTGTAAAAATGACAGTAAAATAAAGACTTCTGAAAAAATGTCAGATTCCCTTGCCCTCGCTCAGTTAATGACAGTCCAAACTTGTTTCATTCTTTACTGTTTAGTGATTGGTGATTTTGTTCAATATCCTGAACAGCTCCTAAAAGTTCTAAACCCTGGATATATTATAATGACAAACTGCCCACAGTCAGTGTTCAAAACCAAAACTACCTTGAGCACTGCATACTGTCTATGCCCAGAAACTAAAGCAGTAATCTTCATACTCATGGCGCGCAGGCACACACACACGCACGTGCACACAGGCTGGCACGCATACACACACTGGCACGCATACACACACGCACACAGTGTTTCACACATGCATGCACATACACAGTTGCACACACACAGAGTGATGCATGCAGTACACACACACACACACACTGACACACACACACACACAAACATATACGCTCTCTTAGTGCCCTCTTTTGATCGCACCCATGTATAAATATATAAATATACAAGTTGTGTTCAACTTGGTTAATAAAATACATTGTATACAAGGACTGAAGGAGTCTGTTATAAACATAGTGAAGAGAAATGACACTTGACTCACGCACTGTCACTGTCACACTCACAGTGTCGGTATCGCTCAGAAATGTTGGATCATGACTTACATTTTGTGTTCTCCAGTACTTAAGAGAAATAGGCGATTGAAATGACATAAGCAACTTGTTTTGTTTCACTCTAAAGTTCTGGCTGGCTCAAAAAAACTTCTGAATGCAAGAGTGGAGGTCATGTCCACATTTCTTTCCCCATCAATAAAAAAAAAAAAGGCTGACACTTTACACTATTACTTGACTTACTTGACTTATGCCTCTGGATTCCCTGGGGAACATAGGGCCACAACAACACCCCTCCAATGAACTCAGCTCTGGGAGATCCTCTTCAGCTTGGCCCATGTCATTCTGGCTGCCTTCGTCTTTGAGTCAATGCTTCTGCGCTAGGTCTGTTTTGGTTGACCAACTTTCCGCTTCCCTTGTGGATTCCAGTCAAGGGCCTGCCTGGTGACATTGGAAAGAGGCTTGCGGAGTGTATTGCCGATCCATCCCCAATCCTTTGGTTGATCATGGACTCGATTGGGGTGTGTCTGGTCCTGTCCCACAGTTGTTTGTTGGAGATGACTTCTAGCCACCTGATGTTGAGGATGTTCCTGAGGTATTTGTTGGTAAAAGTCTGGAGTTTGTGGATGATGGACTTTGCTACCCACCAGGTTTCTGAGCCATAAAGAAGGACCGACTTGACATTGGTGTTGAAGATCCAGATCTTGTGGAATGAGAGAGCTGTTGACCTCCAAATTGGCTGAAGGGTGTTGAAGTCATGACAGGCTTTGTTGATTTGGCACTTGATGTCTTCATCTGTTCCCCCATCTTTACTGACGACACTGCCCAGGTAAATGAACTTGTTGACTTCCTTGATGGTTTCTTGCTGCAGTCGCACTGGGTCATGTGTTTTGTTGTTCACCCTCATGACCTCCATCTTCCTGATGTTGATTTGGAGGCCAGCCTTTTCCGCTTCTTCTGCAACACAACACAGCTTCCCTTGTGTGTCTTGCTGCCTGTGGGAGAGAAGGCTGATGTCGTCTGCGAAGTCCAGGTCTTCCAGCTGCTTCATGAGGGTCCACTGTATGCCGGTTCTCCTGCCTGCTGTGGCTTGCCGCATTATCCAGTCAACCACCAACAGGAAGATGGTTGGCGACAACAGACAGCCCTGACCAACACCGGTCTGTACGGAGAAGGGTTCCGTCAGTTTCTCTTCATGGATGACTTGACAGGTGGCATCTTCATACAGCTGGTGGATGATGGTGATGAACTTTGGTGGAAAGCCATAGTGATGCATCAGTCTCCAGATGACATCTCTGTCGACGCTGTCTGTCGAATGCCCACTGAAAGTCGACAAAGACTGAATACAGGGGGTCTGCCACTCCAGGGACTGCTCAGTGATGATGCGCATTGTGGCAATCTGATCTGTGCATGATCCATCTTGCCGAAAGCCTGCCTGGTCATCCCGAAGTGTCTTGTCCAGTGCCGTCTTCAGTCTGTCCAGCATGATTCTTGTCAGCACTTTCCCTGGGACAGACAGCAGCGCGATTCCTCTCCAGTTGTTGCAGGAGGACAGGTCCCCGTTCTTTGGCAGCTTCAGGAGGTGGCCTTTCTTCCAGCCTTCTGGCACACTCTCTGGCTCCCAGATCTTGTGCAGGAGTGGGTGTAGTATGCCAGTGGAAGTTTGGATGTCTTCCTTCAGTGCTTCAGGCGGTATACTGTTGGGGCCTGCTGCTTAGCCTGGCTTGAGTGACTTTATGGCTTTGGTGATCTCAGTCTTGGTGGGGGAGCGGTGTTGATGCCAAGGATTTCAGTAGGTGGTGGGATGTGTGTCTGGCAGGAAGGGTGGTGCAGGTCTGTGGAGTGTTTCTTTGAAGTTGTTGTTGACTTCAATTTTACGTCTGTTCACTTCTTTGAAGTGCTCTGCCAATCTTGCTCTGTGGTCCTCGCCTGGAATGGTATTGCCATTCTTGTCTCTGACAGAGCCACTAGGTTTGCTGTGGTTTTTTCCAGAGAGAGTTCTCGTGATCTCGTACAGTCTCTTCATGTTTCTTTGGCCCGCTGCAGTCTCTGCTTCCTGAGTCAGCTCCTCAATGCAGTTTCTCTTCTTGTCTTTTCTTGCACTTCTCTTCACTGCCCGGTTTTGTTTTGTCCCAGTAGTGTGCTTGCAGTTCCTGCTTCTTTTCTGTTGGGTTGATCTGGTCTTTCAGCTGTTTTCTCTCCGTGATCAGTGCCCATGTTTCTGTTTTCTTGTTTTCTTTCCCAGGACTGTTTGGCATGTTGTCTTCCAGGTCTCACGCAGACTGTGCCATTGCTCTTCAACTGTTTACTCTGGCAGCTGGGAAAGCACACTGAAGTTGTTCCTCAGTTCAAGCCTCAATTCTCTTTTTCCTCTTTCTTTGAGGCTTTGCACATGGAACTTGTGTGATGGTCTTCCTGCCTGGTCGATGTAGACTTTGAGCTTGGTCTTGAGGATGTCAACAACAAGATGATGGTCTGACGCTGCGTCTGCTCCGTATTTTGCCCTGATGTCATGCAGGCTCCTTCACTTGCCCCTGATGGTGATGTGGTCAATCTGGTTTTCGGCCTTGCAGTCAGGGGAAGTCCATGTGGTCTTGTGGACTTTGTTTTGAGGAAAGACGGTGCTGCCATTGACCAGGTCATTTGAAAGTGCAGAACTCCGCTAATAGTTCTCCGTTTTCGTTCTGTTCTCTGGTGCCATATTTGCCCATGATCAGTTCTCTGTCTCTGTTGTCTGTTCCCACTTTTGCGCTCATGTCTCCCATTAGTATACATGTTCAAGACTCTCTTTGGTGCTTTGTCCAAGGTGGGAAACAACGTGACGGGACGAGAACTGAACGGGTGTGCTGTTAGTAAGCTGCTGCAAATTTTTGCATTTTAGCTTCAAAATGTCAGTTACTGGCCTTCCAGCAACTGTAATAACAACTTTAAACGCCCTGCTGATCGACAACGTCATATCGAGTTGGAAAGTCGCGGGGGAGAGCGGCAGCGTTGTGTTCGTCTTGCGAATGAAGCCAGCTGACAAGTCAGTGTCAACAGAAATGGCGGACCCGGTGCTGAACCGTAACTCCCGTGTTCAGTACTATCGCTAAAAGCCCCCTTGTCAAATCCGTCGCGATGTCCAAAGAAGCAGACAACACCAAGAAAGACAGGCAAGTCGCCAATGTGACAATGACAGTGTCTTGGAAGAGCCGGTCTTGTGTAACATTGACTCCCTGCTCGATGTGGAAACAGAAGAAAAACAAACCAGTGTGTACACAGAACTGTGTGTCAGCAGTGAATTGAATGCCTCAGCCACACCAGATTCACTTGATCTACTGTGTGATCCAGCAACAGACAGCAAGATCGGTGTGTCTTCTGAGGCGTCTGATGTGCAGGAAGAGCTTACAGTTGGCTGCACAGTGGATGACTCTGATACTGGTATTGTGAAACAGTATGTGTCTACTCTAACTGACAAACGTGTGCAGCGTCGATTAAGGGACAGCAAGAGAAACACACGGTTTCGAAAGGTGGTGGTACATAGTTCAGGCGATCAAAACATTGTGATGTGTGAATCAGAGACATCACCCTGGAATACTCTTGGAATGGAGATCCCGGCAAGGAATCTAAATGTGTGTTCTGGTACATCAAGCAAGAAGAGAAAAACATGTTGCCAGAAGAACGTGTCAGGCTTGCCAGACTTCGTAAAGGGAAGCAGTGTCCTAACACACAACACGCAGCGACAGTGGCGAGTGCTGAGCAGGAGTTACATCATCTTCGGGACCTGATCCGTTCTTACATTGGCTTACTGGCTGTAGACTGGAAAAGGAAAGGCTGTTTTAAAATTGAGACACTTGAGACACAGACAATAATGTATCGAATCTTGATGTACATACCACTACTGCCATGGTTTCCATGTCATTGTAATCGCGTCGCGTTCGATATCGTTGTTACCGCGCCGCAGCGCTATATGGCTTGATTGCTAAATAGCAATAAATTTTGTCAATTGTCAATTTGTCCAAGGTGGCCTGGACTTTCTCAAAGTTCTCTTTATCTTCTAGCTCTGCTGCATTTGTTGGAGTGTAGCACTGAAGGATGGTAACTTTCCTGCCCTTTGAATTGAAGCATGCCGTGAGGATCCGTGGTGACAGCTGGTTCCCAGGACAGCAGTGCTTGCGTTGCTCGGGTCTCATCAGCAGCGCTACTCCATGTGTGTGGGGCTGGCCTTCTTCCTGTCCAGAGTAGATGATGGTGTCTCCACTCGCTAGTCTGGTCTGCCCGGTTCCATTCCACCTTGTCTCACACAGGCCAAGGATCTTCAGGTTGTGTCTTTAGATGCATTTCTCGCACACCTGTGCTGTGTTCCCAATGTCACATAGGGTTCTGATGTTCCAGGTCCCTATCCAGGTTGCTGACTTGGTTGTCAGAAGAGTTGTCAGCGCACTGGCTTCCTGAAGGCTTTCACCAGCATGCGTCGTAGGCTCTACCAGAGAGGACTCTTCCCCACCCCTGCTGTTTATTAGAGGTGGTGCTGCAGTTTCTGTAACAGACTGGGTTTTGAGGGAGTGGGTGGCTAGCCCAATGCACGCCCCCAACCTGGAGGACCAGGGTGCGTCCTGTCGTCTGGCTCCTGCCCCACACACCTGTGCAGCTTGCCAGGTGGAACCTGCCAGAGGCCAAAGTCCCCGCCCACATCCTGACCCAGCTGTGGGGGTCATGGAAGCAGGCAGCCCTCCCACCAGGACCAGTGATGCACCACCAGGACCAGTGATGCACCACCAGGACAGGTGATGCACCACCAGGACCAGTGATGCACCACCAGGACCAGTGATGCAGGACCAGTGATGCACCACCAGGACCAGTGATGCACCACCAGGACCAGTGATGCAGGACCAGTGATGCACCACCAGGACCAGTGATGCACCACCAGGACCAGTGATGCAGGACCAGTGATGCACCACCAGTGATGCACCACCAGTGATGCACCATCAGGACCAGTGATGCACCACCAGGACCAGTGATGCACCACCAGGACCAGTGATGCACCACCAGGACCAGTGATGCAGGACCAGTGATGCACCACCAGGACCAGTGATGCACCACCAGGACCAGTGATGCAGGACCAGTGATGCACCACCAGTGATGCACCACCAGGACCAGTGATGCACCACCAGGACCAGTGATGCACCACCAGGACCAGTGATGCACCACCAGGACCAGTGATGCACCACCAGGACCAGTGATGCACCACCAGGACCAGTGATGCACCACCAGGACCAGTGATGCACCACCAGGACCAGTGATGCACCACCAGGACCGGTGATTCACCACCAGGACCAGTGATGCACCACCAGGACCAGTGATGCACCACCAGGACCAGTGATGCACCACCAGGACAGACTTGACACCGTGCACCCTAGTAGTACTGTGCTTGACTCACAGTTTAAGGGGTTTTTGTGGTATACATGTGAGAAGTGTTATGAAGTATTTGTGTTTACAGGGACAATGTTGACATTGCCAGAGTTCATTTCATAGCATAGCTGGTGAGAGTTATCTGTAATATCACATTGGAAAAAGCTTGCCCCTTGTTGCCCAGGGAAGGAGGGGGGGGTGGAGGGGGTTGATGTTTAGTTTTAGATTTCATTAGTTTTTGATTTAACCTTTACCGGATCTCGCTTTTGACTACACGTGCAGGATGGCGCGGGTCTTTCACGACCCATACTCATTAAAGAGCCTTTTCAGTGCATATTATTCCTAAAAGGATGGCGCGGGTCTTCCACGACCCAGTGGTTGTTATTTCCGCGATGCCAGTAGGCCGAGGCAGTTGCTGCTAGACTAGCACCGTCCAACAATGGCAGCGGCCTCCGTGCATGTTAAAGATCCCATGGCAATAGAAAGTCGAAAAAGAGAAGGGGAATGTCCCGGCTGCTATGGTCAAAATTGGTAGGTCCCTGTTCCCTAATCCCATTCCCCAAACTTGGTACCCAACGAAATCGGAGTGAAGTCGACTGTGCTCTTCGAGTACAGTGTGGGAAACCAGTTCCTGGTCAACAGGCTCACACATACCCAGCCATACTGGAACGCCACAAAAAAAAAAAAAAAAAAAAAAGCAAATGGTGCTCAGTACAATGCATTGTGCAGGTGATGTGGACGAAGGTGCCTCGAAGCTTATGCTGTCTCCTGAATTTCTGGCAGATTGGCGACGCACCCAGTGCACACTCTGACTGTATGCTCTGGGCAGATGAACTCTGCACATGAGGCACATCTCTGCTGGGTTTTCTGTCTTTTTCCATGGGCAGAACAAGCATCGTTTTCGCTCAGGGTGCCACTCTCATTGCTGTTGCATTTGCGCCCTTTTGATGTTGACTGCTGTGGCTGCTGTGGCTTGTTTTTTCTGGGCTTTTTGGCCTTTGTGCCTGCCTGCTCATCACTGGCCTGCTCAATGTTGGCAATCACCTTGTGGGCAGTCTGGGCAAGGTGCCTTGGAAGTGCCACTCGGGAGACACGTCTCTTGATTTGTGCTACAGTCATTTCCTCAGCGATGCTGCGGATGAAAGTAGCACGCGTATCCCCACCTGCCAACCGATGGTCTGGGAAGTTGATGATGGCCCAGATGCGACGTGCAGCAATGGTCGCCAGATCCATGATATTGCTGAACATGACCATGGGCCACCGCTTTGTCTTGCGTTTTATTGTGAACGCATGGGCCATTTTGTCCAGGGTGTCCATTGCCCCTTTTGTGGAATTATAAAAGAGGATGATTTCTGGTTTCTTTTTTGCAGAACCTTCATTCACAACACCATTGTTATGCATTGTGCTGAGTACCACTGTGCTCTTCCTCCTTTTGCTCTGGTAATTCACCAGAGTGACAACACTGCTGTAGTTGAATTCAGATCCATGCAGGGGAAGCTTCTTGGGATCTTTGAATGAGGTGGGAAGAAATCTCTTGTTTGATCTCACTGTCCCTACCATGGTCAAGCCTTTTTGCAGGAGTGTTTGAGCCAGTGTGAGGTCGGTGAAGTAATTGTCACACGTGACGTTCCTTCCACTCTTGCAAAAAGGTTCTGCCAGCTGGAGAGCAACATTGCGGCCAAGATTGACCTGCCTGTCCTGACCAGCTGGCCGACCAAGGTAGGGAATGCCAAACAAAGGGTAGTTATCCTCAGCATCAGCTACCCAAAATACTTTGATACCGTAGCGGTCAGGCTTGGACGGCAAATACTGCAGAAAACTGCATCGCCCCTGAAAGGAACCAACTGCTCATCAATCGTGAGCAGTGGACCTGGGATATAATGCTTGAGAAGATTTCCCATGAAATCATCCCAAATTTCCCTAAAGGGGGCGAATGCATCTCGTTACCGTCTGGCATTGCGTGTTTCTTTTTTGTCGAAGTCATGTATGTCAGAAGCGTTTGAAAACGCTTCCGGCTCATACATGCCCTTGCAACACCCCAACCATACACAGTATCCCACACTTCTCTGTGGATGCAAGGTTTTGCTTTTGGATCCAAGGAAGAGGAGCAGACCAAGTAAACCTTCCATCTCGACTTCGTCGGTTTCAACCCAGGCCTCTGAAGTACCCTGCGCCCTTCGGTGAAGTCTTGAAAAAGTGGTCCGCCCGGCTGAAGAAACATTCCTACTGGGTCTTCCACGACCCGCACCATCCTTTTAGGAATAAGCAGCGTTCTTCCTCTTTAAAATGTGTGGGTCTTCCACGACCCGCACAATCCTGTGTGTGTAGTTAAAATGTTGCGTCAAATAACAATAATTCTATTTCACGCACATCAATGAAATTTTACTTGCCGAAAGTTTTTTAGGTTCTTGACAAAGTCATGAATTTTCGTGAAGATAGCTCAAATAGTTTAAGAGATATAAGACTTTTTATGTGCCTCTGGGTCATGGGCGACCCAGGAAGTCCGGTAAAGGTTAATCATTATGCACACACACACACACACACACACACACACACACACACACACACACACACTTTACATTTAATTCACCTTTGACTCCCCTTGGGGCATGAAGGATTTCAGTTTTTAAAAAAAAATCAACTGTAGCATGAAATTTGCGTTGCAAACACACAGAGGCACACACACATTAGTTCACATGTTAAAACCTGTGCCACTTTTCAGAAGAGTAGGCCAGTTTGTGTTGGTGGGAATGGATGACAAAATTTACAAGACCCCATACAAAGGGGACTGGGTGTAAAAAACCACAGGAGTGCTGATTGCATTATTCTTGAAAAAAAAAAGAAGATAAAAGAAATTAAAATCACCTACACACACACATTGTGGTAGAATGTGGAGTGATGTGTAATGACAGTGACGTATGTAATTTGTTGTGCAGAAGAAAGTGCAGATCCATGAGCAAGGAGTGGACAAGAAGAAGAAACAAGTTGGTGCAGGTAAGCATCAATAGTGTTTTCCCTGAGTGATATATAATATATATATACCTGGGTTCAGAGAGCACCTCAGTTGTTTTTTCAATGATCAGGATTTTTGGTTTCTAGGTTTCTGTGCCTTTTGTTTCAGTGTGGATGAGTTTGGTTCTGTTTGAGTGTGTGTGATTTGAGGTTCAGAGAAAAGATGTGGCAAAATGAATGATTAGTCAACACAGCAGTACTAAATTGCGCTAGTGTCTGACTCTGTGCCGTTATATTTTTGTCAGTTAATCTGTTTGTTCCTCGGTTGTTTTTTTCTCACATTGTAAGTTGTGGAGGCCTGAGGGTTTTTCAAGGATCTATTCTTCAAATCTCCTGTTGTAATTATAATTATATCTTGTGGGTGATGACTTTCATTGGCTCTGTGATCTTCTAGTGTTTCAATCTGCTTCATGATCAACTTGATTTCTTTTGCTGTGTAACTATAACTGTTCACGGGTTGTTATGGTTTGGTTACAAGTCATTTTTTGTTTTTTCTTTTCTTTTGTGTATAAAGTTTTATAGAACGATTTAGGGGTTGTTTTGGTTTTGTTACAAGTCCATTTTCGTTTTCTTTTGTTTTGCTGTATAAAGGTCTATGTAACTGTTTAAGGGTTATATTGTTTGGTTGTCAATTTTTGTTTTGTTTTCTTTCGTTTTGCTATGTCTATATTTAGAACTATTTAAGGGTTGTTCTGGCTTGGTTACAAGTCAGCTTTTGTTTTGTTTTGCTGTACAACTATGTAGGTCATTCTCAGAAACATGTGAGGCATGATAGTGGCCTACTTCACACATCTACCATTTGACTGAATTTAGTTTGTAACTGTGGTGAATGCTGTTAACTGGTTATGTTTGAATTAAAGAAATAAAATTTTACTGTTTTAATGAGTACTTGTGCTTGTTTTTAAAAATATGGAATTTTCTTTTACAAAATGTGCTCAGAAAATTCCACTGGAGAGACCCTGCCTGATGTATAAGGCCTGCATTAGACCTGTTCTCCAGTATGGTTCGGAGACGTGGGTTTTCACAAAAACCGTCGAACGTTTGTTGAAGAGCTGTGAAAATCGAATGCTACGCAACATGACAAAGATCAAATGGGAAGACAGGATCACGAATAAAGAACTATGGAGAATGTGCAAAGTTGATGATCTGAAGTCTGTAGCTAGTACCAATAGACTGCGCTGGTTTGGGCACGTTCAACAGAAAGCAGACCATCACATCATAAAAAGAGCAGTGAACTTCGTAGTGGATGGAAAGAGACCAAAGGGAAGACCTAGCAAGACCTGGGCTACCTGTATTGAAGATGATCTTAGAGAAAGGGGCATAAAGAAGGAGGAAGCTCAAAACAGAGAGAGATGGAGAAGGCTCATCAATGTCAAACCTCCCCTGGGAGAAACATGACAAAAAAGGAAGAAGAAGAAAATGTGCTCATTCCAACATGGTGGATTTGTGACATCATGGTGTATACGTTATTCAGATTGTTCTTCTGACTTCAAAGACTTCCAATTTGAAACACAATTTGTATTAAATCAATGCCCAGATGTTGTTTCAAACTCTCAAGCAGAAAACATCTTCATTTTTTTTCATGAACATGAGTAGAGGGTAGATTGAATACCTGTTGTGGTCGTGATGCTAGTTTTCCAAAGTCAGGCCCAATTTTAAAAATTCACTCACAAAGAACTATACGATATCATCAACACATTATAGCTTCCACTGATAAAGTAAACAGTTAACGGTATATAAAAGACAATGTTTTTGATCAGCCAGCGTTCCTACCCTCGTTCATGGCTTGAAACTCCAGATTAGCAACATCGTTTCTCATTTTTAATGTCACGACCGACCGACGTAAATTTGGTGCAAAACTCGGCACATTCCTTCCCTGACCAAGATTTTTATCGCTGGCACTTCACCTTGACCTAAAATATCTCTGGTACATACTCTTTCCCGCCAAAGGAACATCGTGATACTCTACTAGTGTGCCGGTCTTTGTCTTCTTCCAAAATTTCTCATGTCACGACCAACCGCTAAAGCACAGCAGCATTTGATCAAGATGAGTTTACTCGCTTCTGTTGCATTTTTTATCAAAGGAGAAGGAATATTTTCTTTTCAAAGTATTTTACTTTTGCCAACCATGGTTTAAATAATCGTAAACTCGTGTTTAAAACACGAATTGCTTGTTTTTGTCAGGTTCTCTGTATTTGGTCTTTTCTTGTCAACAGCTTTGGCTTGTTAGCTGTGGGTACATATACTGATCGTTTCATTTGATGACTGCTTATTCTTACTCGTAAAGAAATAAAAAGCCATGTACTGTAATTTGTGGAAATGGTTGTTATGTGCAACCAGAAAAAATTGCACAAAATATTAAATAGATACACATACAGTTTTGGTTGTGCGGCGTTATGGTTAGGACATGAAATGAAAATAGGGCAGTTTCTTGTACGGACCGTAACATTCTTCAATTTCTTGGTGAAGTTTTACCTTCCCTTTCTTTATAGATGTTATAAGTGTTTTATTTTGAACAATTAGCGACAGAAGTGTTTATTTTCAGTGTTTGAATGTATTTTATGGGAATATTTTCGTTGATCTGTAAACTTGTGTTTTAACCACGTTGGTTGTGACACGAAACCAAGATAGCGTGGTTTCATGTCTCGACCGTTAGATCTAGAAGCATACACAAAATTAGTCTCATCAGTCATCATTCAGTCATTGATTCTTTATACAAATGTTCTGGTTATGTTGTTGAAAATATAAACTTGCAGTGATTCTGTTCTGTCGTTATCTCGCACGTTGAAATTTGGCTGTAAAACATTTAGCTCGTGTTAGTCGTGACAGGGAACGGATTGATTATGGTTTCGTGTCACGACTCTGATCGACTGTGCTAAATCGTTCCCTTTTCCTCGGATACAGATTTTTTGTGTTGATTTCGGGGAAGTGATTGATCTACACAATTGTTGTTAATTGTAATGAGTCAACCGTAAATGTACACTAAATGTCATCGCAGTGACGTTAATGTTTGCTACAAACTGTGCAAATGACAGAGCTGGGCGTTTCTGGTCACGACCAAAACACGTCACTCGTTTTCTACCACTTGTTTTCCGTAAGCTTCAAATGTAATCAAACAATGACATTCTTCCGATTAAATCATGTTCATTTGAGAGATAGGATACAATGCTGGAAGTCCTAACCTAAGCTTAACATTTTTCAAACTCATGAAACTTTACAAGTCTGTGGTCAGTTATTATGAAAACCACATCATGAGGATGGGCTTTTTTGTTTTGTTTTTCGTTCGTTTCCTTTCCTTTTTCCTTGTCAACATTTGGAACTGATTCATCTTTAAGTGTGCAAGACAAGCGTTGATAACAAAACAAATAACACACAACTGACACACAATGACAACACCACAGTTGAAATTGGTTATGACAAGAAACCATGAAAGCCTTTTTCGAAAAAAAAATCAACATTTATTAAGCAAAATGAGCAATTCACATGCTTAAAACTTTTCATTGTGGTGTCTAAACACACACCGCGTGTGTGCACCCACATTCACGCACACACACACCCCACACACACACACACGTACACACACGTACACACACACACTCTCTCTCTCTCATGTGTGCACGCACAAACACACACACACGCTCACACACACAAACACGTACATTTACATACGTGTATTTGCTCACGCACAAACACACACAAAATGAGGTGTTATAAAGGAGAAGTCTAATGAGGGGGGTACAGTTACAAAGAAAGCAGTATCTAAGAAAAGTAGATCTTATACAGGTGGGACTCTTATGATAGAGAATAAAGGGGGGCAGGGTGCTGACTATACATATGGATGCATGTGATTATCATTACGACATTTTTTTAAAAACCGTTACAATATAAAGCAATCACATGTGTGTGTGCAAGTGTGTATGTGTGTGTGCAAGTGTGCTTGAGAGAGAGAACTTAACAGTCCTAAATCAGTTTGAAATTATGTTAGATCATGTTAGATGTGGGACAAAAAAGCAGCTGCATGTGTGGAAAAAAAGCACCGGAAAATGCTGAGAGTGCTGGAAGGATTCTATTTGCCCATAACATAAAAGAATGCAATGGCCTGTAAAACAAGAAATGAAGAAGAAATAACCTTGAATCATTCTGTTATTGAAAGTGTTGTAAAGCAAAGAAGAAGAAAAACACACAGCATAGGTGATGATTTGAAATCGATCCACGATCCTAACAAAATTTGATCGACAATTAATTTTTGGTTTTTACTTTAAAAAAAGAAAATTAATGCCTGCTCGCCTGCATATATTTATACCTGCCGCAGCCCGCCTGACGTCATTTCAGCCTAGTAGGGAATTTCCCTCATGCACTAAGCTCTACCTAGTACACGCACACTATGAATGAACATTCCACTGAGGTCAGCATAAACTAAGGAAGGAATGGGCACCAAATTCAGTACTACACAGCCTCCCGTTCACAAGAAATTGGCCAGTGACTGGCTTTGTCTTTCCCACGCTTTTTTGTAGCTAAAAATGGCAGCAAAGATTGAGGATACGATTTTGGAGGAATATACTGATGTGGAAATTCAAGCTGTTTTGGCTCAAGTGGAACAGTTTGAAAGAGAATAAAATGTTGAATCCGATGTTGAAGTAGATGTAGAAGAAGGAGATGAAATAGGAGAAGGTAGTGAGTCAGAAAGTGATGCTGAGGATAACATTCCGTTGGCTTCATAGCAGACGACATGGCGCGGCGCACAAGTGCCTTGCACAGTGCAAGACTTAACGCTGCCGACTGGGCCGGCACAAACTCTCCCACTGAATGCCAAGCCCTTAGATTACTTTGTTTTGTTTGTGCCCCAACAACATTTTCAAATTGTAGCAGATGAAACTAACAATTATGACAGGCAAAAGATCGCCATGAAAGGCTTAGTCACAGATCCTTTATGGACAGACACAACACCTGAGGAAATTAGGGCTTACCTGTCAGTTTTGATCATGATGGGGATCAAGCGTTTGCCAAGGCTTCATCTCTGCTGGTCTACTGATTTGAGATTTTCTGAGTCATGGATCAGTAATATTAATGACGAAAACCAGATTTCTCAAAATTAATCAGTATTTTCACCTGAGAAACACGCCAACACACCTGGACGCGACACTGGGCTGTGACACCTGCATTGTGACAGCCATGTAACTGGCTATTGGTGAAGGACACACTAGTGTTTTTGTAAATAGTAGGCGTGAGCATATATTTGTAAATAATAATAATAATGTATGGAATTTATATAGCGCTGAATCTTGTAAAGCAACAAATCAAAGCGCTCAGATTTCATTTCATACCACTTTAAGTCACGGCAGATTTCTCTCCGTGAAATTCGGGCTGCTCTCCCCGGGGAGAGCGGGAGAGCGTGTCGCCACAATGTATATATGCACATTAGTCATCGTTGTTTTCAATGTTTGAATACTTTCCTTTCAGAAAATATAGACTTGGTGGCAGTAATTTTGTGACAAGTGTGAATGGTCGATTGGATTACCATGATGATGGATGCGATGGAGGACACATTCAGGCAGGACCCACATTATTTTTTTTAATACAACCTATATTGGCATGTTGAGGGTTTTTAGATACAGCATGATGTCAATTTGAAATGTTCCCTGTATTGTGAAAAAGAGGGGACGAGCAGACACAGTGGGTGGACAACATTTTGGGGGTAAAACAAGTATAAAATCATAAAACTTTGGCCAAATATGAATCCCTTGGAAAAATAGTAACTGTAAGCACTATGTTCTTAGGTACCTTCCCCTTTTTAAAAAAACTGCGTAAATTTTTCAATACTACAGAGGTTTCTCTGAAAGATATGCGAATGTAACGGGTTAAAAGGTAAATGGGAAAAGTGGCCCGAAAAAGTATAAAGTGGCAGAAAAAAAATCCACTGCATGTTGAAAAATGTCAACCCCCCCACGAATGGGGAGAGTGGATTCAAGTGGCATCATTTCTGGGAGACAGGCTCCCTTCTTGAAAAGACGCACTGGAAGGGTTTAACACAGCAGCCTGTTGTTTTACTGTGATGATTATAATTTTATTTATAAAAAATGAAACTTTGAGTTTGGCTGCCCAATTTGGCAGCTGAAAATCATATTTTCCAGATCTACTTCGTGCTTTTGAAAAGCCCACGGTGCTACAAAGCTTTTTGTTGTTGTAAATTTAATTTGTTAAAACGTGGTGATGTAAACTAAGTCTGTACAAGCCAGTGAAAAGCAAAAACCCATGACCCAAAAAACTCTGGGCCATGCGGGTTTATTTTCTTCTTTGTCAACGCTAGACAGGAGCTGTTGTGGTCTGTCTATGAGCACAACGCGACCCAAAGTCCGGCCCAGTGCATTGACTGGCTTTGTAGAGAATTTTTATGTTTTGTCTTTCTAAAAAAAAAGGAAAAGGGGAGAAGGGACAAGGGGAGAAAATAGACCAGAAGGAGGTGCGGGGAAAAAAAAAAGGGCAAAAATAAAAGGATGGTAAAAAGGGGGGCATTTTAGCAGGTTTTTCAGGGGAGATGCTGTTTATACTGAGGGGCCCCCGGGGATCCCCGGGGGGGACGTTTTTTACCCGAGTAGACTTTTTGTTGTTGTTGTTTTTTTGTTGTTGTTTTTCCTTGGCTAAGCCAGGGTTCCCCCAGTGGGGGATTTTGCTTGAAAATGTTTTTACCACTGTGAAGGTAGCCGCATTTCACTTGGGGATTGGTGTCGAAAAAACGCCAATGGCTGTTTTTAAAAATAAAAATTCCCACCCTTCCTAGCGGACAAAATGGCCTACTCTTTAAAAAAGCGGAACGGTTTTTTAAATGAAGCAAGATGTTTTGGGTGTTTTGCACATGGGCCCCTTGGGGAGGGGATCACACGATGTTAACCCCAGGGTAAAAATTCCCATAAAATTGTGCGGATGCCTTTTTTTCGGTATTCTGTAATTTTTTTGGGAAAAAGGGTTAGTATGAAGTGAAAATCATAGAAAAAAGCAAAAACCAAGCCAGTTTTTTTTTGGCCCCTACTACGTACATCCTTCTTACGAGATTGTTCAATGTTAGCCAGCTGCGCTTTTTGAATGGCTATTCTTTCTCCTTGCACATGCACAGTTTTAAAAATGGCAGTGTAAACAGGGCTTTTGAGAAGGGGGAAAACAAGAGACCTGTAGCCAGATGTGTTCTTTTTTTTAAAAAGATTACGCACAGTTTCCCTGCAGAGCATACAGAAACGAATCCAGTTCCAAAGGCGTCAGAAATCCGCACTTTGCATTTTTCCCATTTTTTGAGGTGTTTGGTTCAGTTGATTTGACTTTAAAGTCGGGGCTTAGGGCAGACTGGCCCCGGGATTCTGGCTTTATTTTTAAAAAAATTATTGGCGTGTGGGAGGGGATGGGTTTTTTTTCAACCCAGTGTTAGCTTCCCACTTGGTCTGCAGGAATAGTTACAGTATAGTAAAAGAGAATTTTGCGTTCTAAAACATCGTGTGTATGTGTGTTCTCTTGCTCACTGCGTGTGTGTGTGTGTGCGCGTGTGTGTATGCATGTAAATGCCTGATGCATGAGATTGAAAAAAAGGAGAAAATTTTTAACAAGGCCGGGTGGGGTATTGTTATTACGTTTTTTTTGGTAAGGCAAGGAGACTGTCTGACATCAGATGAAGATTGAGGGATAGTGTCTAGTGCTAGTTGTTTGTGAAAAACATCTTAGTTAAAATCAGAGACGCTCATTTGTTTTCACCTTGCTTAGTATTTCAAGACATGGAGACTTTCATCACACCATGACTTGAAGTTTTACTGCGTGAGGATTTTGATTCATTGTGGCATCTATGATGGAACTTAGACATTCTGCTGTAGAATAACTTGAATTTGTCAATATCCATCATGCAGTTTTAAACAAGGAGACTGTGCTCACATGAGTTTGAGATTAGTTTATCCAAATAAAGGTGTATGCCAGTTGATACTTCTAGATCTTTGATACCTTGGGCAGTTAGTTGAAAAAAGCCCTCATTTGTTCCATCCACTGATCCAGTCTACTGTAGCAGCCCTGACACACTGCTGTCATTATCTGGTTTCAGACATGGTGCCAGAGAACAGTCCCTGGCATTAGTCCTACGATGCCGAACTCCAGAAAAGGCTGTGAGGGGATTGAGCAGGTCGTCAGTCTGCAGAGAAAGGGGGTTGAAAGAAAGGAGGAGAGGCGACGACGATGATGAAGAAGACGTGTGGCATCTGAAGAGATGGAGTGGCCCACAGCCAGAGACAGCGGCGGATCCTCTGGCGTCAGTGCATTGCTGCCCTGCTGAACTGTGGAGTGATGCAGCTGCTCCAGACGACAGCCCCCCGTCTGTACAGCGGGTGTGGACCACTGCGTTGACGGCGCTGTTTGGAAAGGCCTGCCCCAAGTGACCCAACTCCTCTGGAAACACACAGGTGAGTTTGCTTGTGTGTGCCACGTGGAGTATTCTACTGCTTGTTAAAGCACTGTGAGTCCTCTTCCTGTTAACTGATAAACTACATTTATTTTCATTTGACATGATGCCCATACACAGGCGTACATGCTGCAGGTGGTATTGTGCATTGTGCAGTGTCATGAATCGAGTGATTGTAGTATAACCGATGTTTACTGGCACAGCTGTCCACAGCAGAACATGGAGATGTGGTAACAGGTGAAGTCACTGGGCCTTGCCCTCTCCTCGTCACATGGGACAACAAACCGAAATTTGAATAAATGATAATGATAATAATAATATATGGAATGTATATAGCGCTGAATCTTGTAAAAACAAACAAATCGAAGCGCTTGCACTCAAATAATTTACACACATTTCAACTCTCCTTAAACATAATGAACAACAGATTTCAAATCCATGCAAGTGACGGGACATACGCAACATAAAACACACAAAACACACACAGACTCAAACACACTTAGGAGGTGAAGGATGATGTTGAAAATTAGAGACAGTTATAGGGAAAGCCAGGTAGAAAATAAGTGTGTTTTGAGGCTGGATTTGAAGGTGTCAAATGAAGGCTTTTGGTGAAGTGAAAGAGGGAGGTCATTCCAGGTGGATGGACCAGAAATAGAGAAAGAGCAACGGCCAACAGTGGTTTGTTTGAATATGGGTGTTCGAAAGCACAAAGTATCTACAGCTGAATGAAGGGGAACGGGATGGAGTATACAGGTGAAGACAGTTACAGAGATAAGAGGGTGCAGATTTGTGGGGACATTTGAAACAGAGGGTATTGATCTTATACTTCAGTCTTTGTGAGACAGGCAGCCAGTGAAGAGATCGCAGAAGAGGTGTGATGTGTTCATATTTTTTTCTTTCTTAGGACCAGTCGAGCTGCAGAGTTATGTATGCGTTGAAGAGAGTGGATGGATGATGCTGGTAGGCCAACCAAAAGAGAATTACAGTAGTCTAAACGTAAAGAATGAGAGATGTGACAAGCTTGGAAGTTGCATCAGTGGACAATACTTTTCGAATCGTGCTTATGCGCCATAATTGATAGTAGCAAGACTGGGAGGTCTGGGTGATGAATTTTTTCATAGAGAGTGGTTGTCAAGAACTACTAAATACTTCACAAATTGGCCAATGGAACTGACGCATTGCCATATTCTATTTGAAAAAATTTTGTGATGGGGAGAGTTTATGTTTGGTCCCTATGAGCATGGCTTCGGTTTTTCAGGATTAAGTTGTAACTTGTTCTGAGTCATCCAGTTTTGAATGTCTTGAAGGCAGTGGGACATATTTTTCAGGAGGGAAGGCAGTTTTCAACAGTATTCACTGCACTGAAGCCGAGTATCATCGGATATAAATGATGATCAATATTGTGGTTGTTTATTATATGTGAGAGTGGAGCAGTGTAGAGAGTAAAGAGAACATGGCCCAGGACTGATCCCTGTGGGACTCCAATTCCCAATTTGCAGGGTTTTTATTGAATTTTGTTTACAATAACTTTCTGGAATCGGGCTGGGGAGGTATGAAGTAAACCAGGTGAGGGCTGTGCCATTAATACCAAACGTAATTTGGAGGCGAGAAAGAAGAATTGAGTGATCTGTAGTGTCAAAGGCTGCAGATAAGTCAAGGAGGGAGATTTTTCCTGCATCAGAAGCAAGTAGAAGTGTATCTAAAGTTTGGACTAGGGTGGTTTCGGTGCTGTGGTTGGGGCGATAGGCAGATTGAAAAGGGGGAAGGAGATCATTGGAATGAAGGTGACTGTTGAGCTGTTTGAGAACAACTTTTTCTTGTACTTTAGAGACAAAGGGTAAGTTTGAGACAGGTCTATAATTCTTCAGAATGTTGGGATTGAGGACGTGCTTTTTTTAGTAGAGTGTGACTAAATTTTGCACGGCAGTCGTTTCCCCCATTTTCTGCTGCACTTAGACGCTGGAAACTTGACCCCTGATGTGCTATTTTTAGCTCTGGCACTGACCAGATGCACTGGTCCAGTTTGGCGCCATCAAGCATAGCGCGGCGTTCTTTCCACGTTTCAGAGGAGGGAAATTGGCCACACGGATTTTAATTACCATTTTTAAGTGCTTGTTGATTACGTTTGTCCATTTTCTTCAGCGCTACATTCAGTGTGTATTCAGTGCTGTGTTCTCTTGTTGTTGTGGAGACGTGAATTTGAACAAGTATTAATACTTTTTGTGTTGGTGTTATAACCAAAATAACAGGATTAGATTGGATGTTTCTCATCCCGATAGCTCTTTCTGATGTTTAGTATTGAGAAGTGATCATTTCTGTGCTTGTGACGTAAATTGGATCGCAATTTCTCCTGGAATCGTTTTAAGTTTCTCTTTGGCAAAGTCAGGGTATGTAATATTTATGTTTGAATTTTAAGCTGAAATTCAACTTTTGTAGTTTTAGGATACATGTTCATTCAGTCTGAAGGGCTCAAATTTGGCAAAACCTTGACTGTTTGCTGTCTCATCTAGCCTAGGCTTGTGCTCTGCGTTGTGTTAAGAGGAAACGGCAGGCCGCACGCACGCAGCAGCGAGGCTTGTCTTAGGTAATAACCCTCATTCCGCACCTGTAGGCCTAGCCTAGCCAGATCTTCCGCGCCAGCATGTGTAAGTGCTACTAGGCTTGAGATGCTGTGAGGAGTGAGGGAAGGGGAGGAATGTGAAGGAAATGGGGAGGGGTGTGGGGGGTAAAAAGGTCGGGGGCACAATTTTAGTATCTGCCTATAAACCTTTGATGAGCGCTGCTGTATAGAGCGCGCTGTTGTGACAGTTTTAAGAAGCTGATGGAAATTTCCTGACACAAGAGATGAGTTTACTATTTTAGTGATAATAGGTACAAGTTGTGGAGGCTTGTGAGGGAATAAAGGATGAGGTATGGATCAATGGTCGCATAATTTAATTTTTTCCTTCAGAATTTGTCATGATTTCTTTTTTTCACTTGTGGGATGGGAGAAAAGGGAGGAGTGCAAGTGAAACTGTGCGGATTCAGGAGGCGAGTGTTGAATTGAGTCTGATCCAGTCTGGAGCGTAAGTTTCGAACTTTGTGTCTGAAAAGAGCAGAAAATATGGATGGAAGTTCAGACAAGGCTGTGGGTGTTAGGCAAAAAAGGAGTTGTTTGTGGAATGGCAGATCCATGGAGATTTGAGGGTGAGGGGAAAAGAAAGAGATTTTGGATGTAGCACAGAGAACTTGCGGTAAAAGAGTAGTAGTCTGTCTTTGATGAATGGATTAAGAGTTTGACTTTGTTGATTTGTTTTCGGAAAAAGCTTGTGTTAGTTGATTTCGGTTTTTGACTTCCGCCACTGCCATTTCTAGTTGCCAGCGTGTTTTGCGCTTCGCTTCAGATGTCTTGGGTTATACCATGGCGGCACAGGGTCGTAATCTGGGAGGAGATGAGCAGTAGGAGGTGACTATGCTCATCAAGCAGTTGGCGGAGAGATAGTGTATAGTAATCAGAGAGGTCAGTGTGGTACAGAGGTTTGTGAAAAATCGTTCAGAAGGTGGCAGGGATGGTTAAGACGTTTGCCTGCCAACAAGTGTAAAACCGTGAGGTTCTGGGTTCGAATTCCCAGCCTCGCCTTTTCTTCACAGTTTGAACAAAAAAATCGAACTGGAATGTCAATGTCCTTCGGATGCGACTATAAAACCGAGGCCCGTGTGCGAAGCATGCAGAACATTCTTGGCACACATTAATCCTTGTTCCAGCTTTTAGATATGTGTAGGCTCCATGTGTGCGGTGGGAAACAGATGACAAAAAATTGACCAAAAACCGCATACACACAGGGATGGATGTAAAAAAAGCACATGAGTGCTTATTCCATATCCTCGATTAAAAAAACAAAGTCAAATTCGGAGCAACATTTGATTTGTTGCTTTACAAGATTTCAGCGCTATATAAATTCCATCATTATTCATATTATTAAGAGAAGGGTAATGAAGTTGTCTTAAGGCCTTAAGTATTGCAAGAGAGTAAACATATTTCTTCTTTCTGGAAGGTTTTTTGATGTTGAAGGTGGAAAAAGATGGCGGAATGATCAGAATGCAGTTCATCGTGACAGAGACAGACTGTCACAAGATTAAATGAGTAAGCAGCGTTAGTAATGCCTGCCAGTCTAAATATGACCAGATCTGTGCGTTGCTTCGTTTAACATTTGGGAGCTAGATTGGGTGGACAGAGAAAGAGAAAAGACGTTTGAATTCGGGAGAAGATTGTTGTCGAAATGGAACTTGAAATCACTAGAATTATAAGTTTAGTGGGAGAGAGGCTGTAGTGGTCGAGTGTGACTGGAATTTTTGGTGTGAAAAAGAGATGTTAGGATGTTTTTTACGGTATGGGCGGTGGACGGTTAAAGGCAGCAGATAGAAGTGTATCTAAAGTTTGGACTAGGGTGGTTTCGGTGCTGTGGTTGGGGCGATAGGCAGATTGAAAAGGGGGAAGGAGATCATTGGAATGAAGGTGACTGTTGAGCTGTTTGAGAACAACTTTTTCTTGTACTTTAGAGACAAAGGGTAAGTTTGAGACAGGTCTATAATTCTTCAGAATGTTGGGATTGAGGACGTGCTTTTTCAGTAGAGGTGTGACTATTGCGCACGGCAGTCGTTTCCCCCCATTTTCTGCTGCACTTAGACGCTGGAACTTGACCCCTGATGTGCTATTTTTAGCTCTGGCACTGACCAGATGCACTGGTCCAGTTTGGCGCCATCAAGATAGCGCGGCGTTCTTTCCACTGTTTCAGCGGGGGAAAGTGGCCACACGGATTTTAATTTCCAACTTTTAAGTGCTTGTTGATACGTTTGTCATTTTCTTCAGCGCTACATTCAGGTGTATTCAGTGCAGTGTTCTCTTGTTGTTGTGGAGACGTAAATTTGAACAAGTATAACACTTTTGTGTTGGTGTTATAAACCAAAATAACAGATAGATTGGATGTTCTCACCAGATAGCTCTTCTTTGTTTAGTATTGAGAGTGATCATTTCTGTGCTAGTGACGTAAATTGATCGCAATTTTCCTCCTGAAATCGTTTAAGTTTCACTTTGGCAAAGTCAGGTATGTAATATTAATGTTTGATTTTTTAAGCTGAATCAACTTTTGTTGTATTTAGGATACCTGTTCATCAGTTCTGAAGGGCTCAAATTTGGGCAAAACCTTGACTGTTTGCTGTCTCAATCTAGCCTAGGCTTGTGCCTGCGTGTGTTAAGAGGATAGGCAGGCCGCACGCACGCACGCAGCGGGCTTGTCTTAGGTAATACCCATTCCTCTCCTGTAGGCCTAGCCTAGCCCAGATCTGCCGCGCCAGCATGTGTAAGTGCTACTAGGCTTGAGATGCTGTGAGGAGGGGGAAGGGGAGGAGTGAAGAAATGGGAGGGGTGTGGGGTAAAAAGGTCGGGGCGCACTAATTTTAGTACTCTGCCTTTAACCTTTGACTGAGCGCTGCTGTATAGGCGCGCTGTGTGCAGTTTTAAGAGCTGATGGAAAATTTCCTGACACAAGAGATGAGTTTACTATTTTAGTGATAATAGGTACCAGTTGTGGAAGGCATTGTGAGAAAACAGGAGCAGGTATGGGATCAAGGTCGCATAATTTTATAGTCATTTCCTTCAGAATTGTCATGATTTCTTTTTCACTTGTGGGATGGAAGGAAAAGAGAGGAGTGCCAGTGAACTGGGGATCAGGAGGCGCAGGTTGGAATTGAGTCTGATCCAGTCTGGAGCGTATGTTTCGAACTTTGTCTGAAAAGAAGGCAGAAAATATGGATGGAAGTTCAGACAGGCTGTGGGTGTTAGGCAAAGGAGTTGTTTTTGCAGATCCAAGGAGATTTGAGGTGAGGGAAAAAAAGAGATTTTATGGATGTAGCACAGAGAACTTGGGAAGAGTAGTAGTCTGTCTTTGCTGAATGGATTAAGAGTTTGACTTTGTTTATTTGTTTTCGGAAAAGCTGTTTGTTGATTTCGGTTTTTGACTTCCGCCACTGCCATTCTAGTTGCCAGCGTTTGCGCTTCGCTATCAAGATGTCTTGGGTATACCATGGCGCACAGGGTCTGTCAGGGAGGAGATGGTCAGTAGGAGGTGCATGCTCATCAAGCAATTGGCGGAGAATAGTGTTATAGTAATCAGAGAGGTCAGTGTGGTCAGAGGTTTGTGAAAAACGTTCAGAAGGTGGCAGGATGGTTAAGACGTTTGCCTGCCAACAAGTAAACCGTGAGGTTCTGGGTTCGATTCCCAGCCTCGCCCTTTCTTCCCAGTTTGACCAAAAAAATCGAACTGAATGTCAAAGTCCTTCGGATGAGACTATAAACCGAGGCCCGTGTGCGAACGCATGCAGAACATTCTTGCGCACACATTAAATCCTGTTCCGCTTTTCGAAAGAGTAGGCCATTGTGTGCCGGTGGGAACAGATGACAAAATTGACAAAACCGCATACACACAGGGACTGGATGTAAAAAAAGCACATGAGTGCTTATTCCATTATCCTCGATTAAAAAAAAAAAGTCATCTGAGCACTTTGATTTGTTGCTTTACAAGATTCAGCGCTATATAAATTCCATACATTATTATTATTATTAAGAGAAGGTATGAATGTCTAAGGCCTTAAGATTGCAACGAGTAACATATTTCTTCTTTCTGACAGGTTTTTTGATGTTGAGGTGGAAAAGAATGGCGGAATGATCAGAATGCAGTTCATCGGTGACAGAGACAGATGTCACAAGATTAAATGAAGCATTAGTAATCAGCCAGTCTAAAATATGACCAGATCTGTGCGTTGCTTCGTTTACCATTTGGGAGAGAGAATGGTTGGACAGAGAAAGAGAAAGACGTTTGACATCTGGAGAAGATTGGTTGTCGAAATGGAACTTGAAATCACCTAGAATTATAAGTTTAGTGGGAGAGAGGCTGTAGTGGTCGAGGTGTGACTGGAATTTTTGGTGAAAAAGAGATGTTAGGTTGTTTTTACGGCTGGGCGGTGGACGGTAAAGGCAGCAGATAGTAATAGAGTGGCCAGGTAGGTTGAGGTTGATTTTGCAAACTTCAAAAGAGTCGTGAGGGAATGGAAAGTTGTGATTGAAAGAAAGAGCTGGTTCCAATGTGTCTTTGAAAATTATGGCATCCCACCTCCTCGAGAGAGTCGGGGAAAATAAATAGTTTTATATCCAGGAGGAGTCAGCTGTTTTATTTTTGGCTCATGGCCATGTGGTTTAAGCCAAGTTTCGGTGAGGAAGGTTAAGTCAATGTTTTTTTCAGAGATAAAATCAGAAATGTAGTCGGCTTTTCCATTTGGACAGACAGACTGCACATTGAACAAACAAACTTGAAGGAGATCTGAAGGAGGTGGAGAGGTTGAAGGTGAAAGTGGTGAGTTTGGACAAGCATCAGAGGAAGAGGATGAAGGCGATGGTGGAGATGTGGCTAGCGGAAGAACAGACAAGAGTTTGGATGATGAATCAGGAGTAGAAGATGGTGAAAGAACTGTGCTAATCAGGGGATTCGGTGTTTGAAACACATCATGATATACATCATCATCATCAGAACAAAAAACATTTTCAGAGTCACAAACAACAAAACAGTGAACAGCTGAAGGGGTGGGTGGACGGCAGCATGGGGAAGAAGCGTTGTCAGGGGTAACAGAAGTGACGTCAGAGGTGAGGGGGGAGACAGGGAGAGGGAAGCCCACCACTGGCGATGACGTCGGCCTGCCCGTGTTCCCTGTCTGGTTTTGCGGCGATGAATGCCTAACTTTGTGACATGCTGCTTAATTCAGGAGCAAACGTGTATTGTTTTTGACAAAAGTCAGGTGCGAGCATAGCTCTAATGTCTGCGGCTCTCACTGCCATGGTAGCAGAACAACACCCGTCGCAACCTTAAGGCCATAGATATTCAAACTTTCTCTTCACAAGCTGCTGAACGCCTATCACAAACCTCTGACAACAATAACCCCTCTAAACACTACAATGATGTTCTCAGCCAACTGCTTGATGAGCATGCACCTCCCACTGACCGTCTCCTGCCTGATAGGCCATGAGCGCCATGGTACACCCATGACATCCTGGTCGCAAAGCGTAAACGCAGGCAACTAGAGCGGCAGTGGCGAAAATCAAAAACGGAAATTAATAAGCAGCTCTTTCGAAAACAAGTAAACAAAGTCAAATCTTTAATTCTTTCAGAAAAAGTATTACTCTTCTCAAGTTCTTGATGCCACATTAATGAAATCTCTCTTTTTCCCTCACATCTACTCTTCTTGGATCTGTGAAGGCAAGCCCTCTGCCTTCCATCCACAACCACTCTGAACTTCCTTCTATATTTTCAGCATTCTTTTTTGAAAAAGTCTATAACATTCGCTCCAAACTGGATCAGACTCCTTTCCAGCCTACACTTCCTGATCCCTAGTTCTCTGGCACTCCTCTCTTTTTCTTTCATCTGACAAGTGAGAAAGAAATCATGACAATTCTGAAAGAAATGACTATAAAATCATGTGATCTTGATCCCATACCTGCTTCTCTTTTCACACAGTGCCTACCACAACTTATACCCTATCACGAAAATAGTAAACTCATCTCTTGTTTCTGGAAATGTTCCATCAGCTCTCAAAACTGCTATAGTCACACCTCTACTCAAAAAGCATGACCTTGACCCTAACATTCTGAAGAATTATAGACCTGTTTCCAATCTACCTTTTATTTCTAAAGTCCTTGAAAAAGTAGTTCTCAAACAGCTCAACAACCACCTTCTCTCCAACAATCTTCTTCCTGAGTTTCAGTCTGCCTAACGCGTCAACCACAGCACTGAAACCACCCTAGTACACACTTTAAACACGCTTCTACTCGCTTCTGACTCAGGGAAAATCTCCCTTCTCACTCTACTCGACTTATCAGCAGCCTTCGATACTATAGACCACTCAATTCTTCTCTCCTGTCTTCAAAGAACGTTTGGTATTACTGGCACAGCCCTCACCTGTTCATTCATAATTCATACCTCACTGACCGATTCCAGACAGTTGCAGTAAACAAGATTCAATCAATACCTGCCAAACTGGAATGCGGAGTCCCACAGGGATCAGTTCTAGGCCCTGTTCTGTTCACTCTTTACACTGCCCCACTGTCACATATAATAAACCATCATCAAATCAACCATCATTTTTATGCAGATGACTCTCAGATTCAAAGCAGTGTTACTCCTGAAAATCTGCCTTCTCTCCTGACAAATATGGCCCGCTGCTTTGAAGATATTAAAAACTGGATGACACAGAACAAATTACAGCTAAATGCAGATAAAACCGAAGCCATGCTCGTAGGGACCAAACACAAACTCTCTTCCATTACAACAGCTTCAATAGAATTCTGCAATACATCAGTCCCTCTATCCACTGCTGTGAAGTATCTAGGTGTTGTTATCGACAACACACTCTCTATGAAAAAAATTCATCACCCAGACCTGTCAGTCGTTCATGTTCCCTCCGCTCTGCTGCAGATACCTTGTGCCTACAAATACCTAGATTCAACCAATCCACTGTTGGCCGCCGCTCTTTCTCTATTTCGGGTCCATCGACGTGGAATGAGCTCCCTGTCTCTCTTCGCCAGAAACCTAGTTATGACACTTTTAAATCCAGCCTCAAGACATATTTATTTCAAACCTAAGATTTCCCTCCTCCTGTTTCATATCAGAGCTATCCCACCTTCACTAACCCATGTCCTATCACCCTGCTAAAGTATACGACCTGTGTGAGTGTGTGTGTGCTTTTGTAAAACATTTGACTATTGAAATTTTATTTCATAGATTTTGTCTGCAGTGCACCATGTTTGTAAATATCTGTTTGTTTAAACTATTGATTATTTATCATTGATTGCATGACTGTGTAAGATAAGGTTGAATGCATGCGCTTTGATTTGTCTTTGCAAGATATAGCGCTATGCAAGTTCCATTTATTATTATTATTATTAACAACACACACTAGTCTTGATTGATGGGGATGGTGTCAGTTTGTGAATCACGTGCAATTTGTTGAACGGCAGCAGGGTCAGTTTGAAGTGGGTCACAAGACCAGCACAGTCAGGTAAACACAATTCATAAGTCGATTCGAAATTTTGAACAATCAAACAGAAAATGAAAATTAATCATTGAAATATCTCATAAAGTAGATAATAACAAATAAAAATGTTCTGACCATATAACGCACGGTGAAAAAACGAACAAGAAGATGTAAACATTTCTTGAAAGGAAGCAGAAAAACACACACATCCAGCATTCAAAAACAGAGGATCACTCAATTCAGGAATGATGATGATAAAGAATACATTGAGAGCAAGAAAGATTGCAAATACTAATGACTATTCTTGCAATCAAAATACTACTTTGGCAGGTCTACGTCACAAGAGAGTGCCACCCATTTTTACTCTTTTTTATATATTTTTATTTTATTTTTTTAAAGAGCTTTTGCCAGGGGCAGCTCTCTTGCACAGCAGCGTTTCAGTGTGAAGGCCTGGAAGGTGTGTAGTGAAGAAATGGAACCCTTGTACTCCACTTGAATTCTGACTGCACACACGCACCACTGAAGCGTGGCAAGAATGCGCAGCTTTTTTGTGTGGGAGGGTTTGAGCATTGGTGTCTGTGGCAAGGAACCCCATTCTCCAGTGTCAGTGCATGTGAATGGAAGAATCCTGCTGCCAATGTTTTCCAGACCAATACTGAGCAAGCGCTGTATTTCTTGTGTGCCGCTGTTGACTGCAGGAAAAACTGGGACAGGAAGCTGAAGAGTTCAGTCCACTCCCACGGCTGCAAAGTCCTCTTCTTCCAGCCTGGGTCATTCATGAATTAATTCTTCATTAAGGTGAGGAGTCGGATCTGATTTGAGGCTCCATTGGTGTAGACACATGCACAGACATTACAAGCTTTCAAGGGAGAGTTAAATAAGCCATTGCATTTCAGTTGTATTAATGACAGTACATGCACACTGGCATCATGATCATGTGTAGACATAATCCCTGTAGATGCAGTGTGGCTGCCTCCTTGGTGAAGTTGAAGATGGTTGTATGCGCAGTGATCTTGAGAATAATGAACCTCACAGTTCTGTTGACAGAACGAGGATTGTTAAAATTGTTTTGGTCTGTGTTGCAGATACATGCTGAAGAATTCCTCCACCCTCTTCAGCCATGCGGATCACAGCATTGCACCCCCTGAATATCACCGCAAGGCCAGATGATGAGAGTTTGGGAAAGCAGTTGAGAGCTGTGACAGACAGGGCTAGAGTAAGTTCAGTGCATGGGTGAAACTGTTCTGCTTCATAGCGGAGTTCCCTGTTTAATACACTCTAGTACTCTTTGTCATTAAAATTGTTTTTTTGCAGATTATCTTTCGATTAGAAATGGCTGTTGTGTCAATAAACAGGAAGTGGATAGCAGAAACATTCATCATCATCATTTACTTCTCAGAAAAGTGATCAACAAAAACACAGGAAAGTTACCAACGAAGAAGTCCATTTCTCTGAAGATGGGCAGTGGTCAGTTTGCAAACTCTAGAAAGACCATTACTTTTTAGGCTCTTGATTCCTTTTGAGTAAATTTCATTTTGCAAACATGGATTCTGTTACCAAGAGGGTTGGACTGTGCAGAGGAAAGATTGGTAAAGGTGAATTGAATTTCATAGATAATAAATTTGCTTGGTGAGCCATCATGAGCAATCCACAGGAAAGAGTGACTGGATGATCTAGTGTTCACTGTCATGAAAAGTACAAACTTCAAAAGAGATGATGAGGTGGTCTAACATTGGTCTGTGGATTTCCATCCAAATTTACTTTTCAATCAACATAGACATTGGATGGGGATTGCATCACGTTTCTATATGAACAGGGTTTAAGTAAATGTTTATGTGAGACAGTTCTGAATAAACTGCATATCCATATTAGTGAAATGTCTTGTGGAATTTTGTAAAGTTTTGCATGAAGCTGAAAGCGAGCTACTCAGTTGTGGGAGAAAGACGGAAGGAAAATTAGAAAGAATACGGGCATTATGGCTCATTCTAGCTGATCTTCCACACGGCCAATAGCAGATCAGTCAAACCAGGTGTATAATTTACCCAATATTCTGACTGCATCTTGTGAAAGACAAAAAATAAATCGTCTTGATCGTGTGAAAGCCCGTGTAATTCGGTGGTTAGGCTTGAATGAATGAACTCGATCTGTGTGTTAGTGTTCAAGGTTAGATGTAGAAGCGCTGGTACCTGCATGCAATGTTTTATAAATGGCGTTTGCATACAACAAAGTGAGATCTAGACTGTTCAGGATAGACAGACACACTGGGGAGACTTTTAGCATTTCAGCTGTTAGTGCCATGACATGAGAAAATGAAGGGGCTGTTTTAAACTTACTTGACTGTATATGTGTGTGTTGTGTGTGTTGTGTGGTTTTGTTGTTAAAACCGATTGAAATACTAGTGTTTGTTGTGATGTGTGTTGTTTGTGTTGTTTGAATATGAATCAAGTCAAAATGATCTTGATTGAGAGTAAAAGATTCAGTTTATACAGTTTTTTTTCATGCCCTTTCCCCCACGCACGAAACGAGTGTGTTTTTTTTCTTCTCATTTTTAAAGAAAATTTTCTTTCAAGGGTAATGACATAAGTAATCTGTTGTGTGTGTTGTTATATTGTGTTTCTTTGATTGTTTTGATTCAAGGGAAAATGATATATTGAGTTTGTTTTTTTTTTTTTTACATGCAGTCTCGTGTCCCGGGGGGGGGGGGGGGTGTTGTGAGAAAATTTCCCAAGCAATGCAGTCATATATAATGGTTTTTGTCTGTGCTGTAAATGGTATGTTTTAAAACAGATCCCAATTTGGCTATTAAGTTGAATAGAAGTCCCGTTGCAAAGGTGTTAGTTAGTAGGTGGTGAAAACTTTAACCGATTTTCAGATGTAAAATCGCTGTGTCACCATTTCAAACACCCATAAACTTTCCCAAAATTTTATGGGTTTGAAAATGTATTACATCAAAGAAAGGAAATGTCTGTAGATTTCAGAAAATGTAACAATAAATTTGACCCAATTTTTAACCTAAGACCCCCTTTTGTAAAACGGGTCACATTTTACACCCCAAAATTTCTGTCATTTTTATAAGGTTCAAATTTTATTAATGAAAATCCCAGTACTGCTTTTTGGTCCGTGCGGGCATTTTGGGGGTTTTTGGGCAAATTAGACCCCAATATTTGAAAACATTTGGTTGTATCCCCTAGAAAAAAAATTGGACATAATCTTTGTATGATATCTATTAAGAAATAAAAAAAATGTGTCAAAGTCTTCTTACCCAACCCTGTTGGACCTAAAATGGCTTATCGGGCAATTTGGTAAACCGCCAATCACACGATGAGGAAATTTTTTAAAAAAAGTATATTTTTTTTCCCTTAAAGATAGAGAGCTGATTCTTTTTGTAGGATTATTAGTATTATAGACATTGTATGGGGAAATTTTTTGGGTGTGATTGTAGTGTTTTCCCAAAGGTCCTTTCCAAATAAGGCTTCCTACATTTTAAAATGGCCAAAAAATTGTACCCCATCTTTAGACACCATAACTTTTGAAAAAATAGAGTTTAAGACAAATTCTTTTTTTGTTGTGTTTGTTTTAAAAGTTCTTTTCAAAAATTCATTTTTATGTACACAAATGCTATAAAAAATTTTGGTTGCTGCTCCCTACTCTGGGTCTGTTAAAATTCTATTTTTTTTTTTTCTGGGGTAGGCAGGTCTACGTCCAAGAGAGTGCCACCCTTTTTATCTTTTTTATATTTTTTTATTTTTTTTTTTAAAAAGAGTTTTCCGGGCAGCTCTCTTGCACAGCAGCGTTTCAGTGTGAAGGCCTGGAAGGTGTGTAGTGAAAAAATGGAACCCGTACCCCACTTAAAATTTTGTTCACACGCCCCATGAAGCGTGGAAAGAATGGCAGTTTTTTTGTGTGGGGGGTTTGAGCATTGGTGTCTGTGGAAAGGAACCCTTCTCCAGTGTCAGGCATGTGAATGGGAATCCTGCTCCCATTTTTTCCAGACCAATACGACAAGCGCTGTTTTTTGTGTCCGTGTTGACTGCAGGAAAAACTGGGAAGGAAGTGAAGAGTTCCGTCACTCCCACGTGAAAAAGTCTTTCTTTTTCCAGTGGGGTCATTCATGAATTAATTCTTCATTAGGTGGGGGTGGATCTGTTTTGGGGGCCCCATTGGTGTAGAAAAGCACAGACATGCAAGCTTTAAAGGGGAGAGTTAAAAAAGCCATTTCTTTTAGTTGTATTAATGACAGTACATGCACACTGGGATCATGACATGTGGAAAAAATCCTGTAGATGCAGTGTGGCTGCTCCTTTGGGGAAATTTTAAAATGGGTTTTATGGCAGGATCTTGAGAAAAATGAAAACCCCCAGTTTGTTTACGAACGAGGATTGTTAAAATTGTTTTGGTCTGTGTTGCGTTTTTACTGAAGAATTTCCCCCACCCCCTTCAGCCAGCGGCCCAGTATTACCCCCGAATATCACCGCAAGGCCAGTGATAGAGTTTGGGGGAAAACAGTTGAGAGCGGAAAACGGGCTAGAGTAAGTTCGGTGGGTGAAAAGTTCTGCTTCATGCGGATCCCCGTTTAATCACTTAGTACTCTTTGTCATTAAAAATTTTTTTTTTGCAGTTTCTTTCGTTGAAATGGCTGTTGTGTCATAAACGGAAGTGGGTAGCAGAAACATTCATTCATCTTTTTTTCTCAGAAAAGTGAAACAAAAACACAGGGAAAATTTCCAGAAGAAGTCCATTTCTCGAAGATGGGCAGTGGCAGTTTTAAATCTAGAAAGCCATTATTTTTAGGCTCTTGATTCCTTTTGAGTTAAATTTCTTTTGAAACATGGATTCTGTTCCAAAAGGGTTGGGCTGTGCGAGGAAAGATTGGTAAGGTGAATTAATTTATAGATAAAAATTTGCTTGGTGGCCATCGGGCAATCCAAGGCAAAAGTTTACGGATGATTGTGTTCACTGTCATGAAAAGTACAACTGCAAAAGAGAGATGAGGAGGTCTAACATTGGTCTGTGGCTTTTATAAATATAATTTTCACTCACTTAGACATTTGGATGGGGACTTGCAACACGTTTTTTGAACAAGGGTATAAAAGTAAATGTTTATGTGAGACAGTTGAAAAAACTGCATATCCATATTAGTGAAGTTTGTGGAAATTTTGTAATAGTTTTGCATATGAAGCTGAAAGCCGAGAGTACTCAGTTGTGTGAGAAAGACGGTAGAAACTGCAAAATTGTATTGGATTCACTGTTCATCTGGTCCGTAACCGCAGTGGTTCGTAGGGCGCTGCATGGTGGATGAACGTGTGGGACAGCTGGCTCCACTTAGCGTGGCGGTGGGCGAGTGCCTTTGGGTACACTGAAGCCCTCCCCGTGTCCAATCACGGATGTCGTCGGCCACTTTCTCCTCTGTCGGTGCCCGTCTTCTCTTCCCTGGACTGTTCCCTTGCAGTATGGTTTGCAGTCCATCTGAGCGTGTTACGTACCCATACCATCTGAGTTTCTCGTTTTCGCGTTGGTCAGTAGGTATGCATGAGTCCAGAAATGTGAGTGAATCATTTCCCCGGCTGGACTTCATTGTTGGTGACATGGTCTTGTATGAGATGCCAAGGCGCCTTCTGAGGATTCATTTCTACTGCTTGGATCATCCTTTGTAGGTCTGCGGTTCAGGTCCTTGCTCACATGCGTAAAGCTGATTGAGGTGACTAGCGGTTTAGTACTTTACCTTGGTTCGAGGAGGGATGTTTCTGTCATTCCATATGGACTTCAGTCTTGCCATTGCTGCTGTGTTTTGTGCGCTCTTGCTTGGATTTCGGTCTTCGATCCTCCTCACTTATGATGGCTCCAAGGTACTTGTAATGGTAAACTGTCTCCAGTTCTTTTCCGTGAGAGTGATCTTGGTGGTGATTGGCTGGGCACTGTTTGACAGGTATGGAAGACCAAGGAGGACATGGGATAGAGAAACAATTGTCAGATGAAATGAAGAGAGCTGACAAAGATTATAGCAGAAGAGCATACCAGATTGTGAAGAGCTCACCAAACAGAAACGGCAAGAGTCAGTAAATCCAGGACCGAGATGGGAATTGCTAACAGAAAAGATGGAAAACGTTGGCCAGATGGACGGAATACCTGTTCGAACTCTACAATCATCAGACGATAGGGACCCAAGCGGTTCTTGCAAGCAGCGCTCGATTAATAACGACAACTTCCAATTTCTACGCGAGGAAGTAGAAGTAGCAATTAGATCGCTGAAGAAAGGAAAATCAGCCGGAAATCGACAACATCCCACAGAGTTATCCAACACGGGGGGAGAAGCAGAGTGACAGAACATCCTTACAAGTATCTGCACAAGTTCTGGCAGACGGAGAGTGGCCTACACCATTGGACCCAATCTATCATCAACACTTCTCCCAAGAAAGGAAATACCAGCAGTAGTGCCAAAACTACAGGACAATCAGCCTCATAAGTCATGCCAGTTAAAGCCATGCTGAAAGTGATCCTGAAAAGTTGAAACCACAGCAGAAGAGGATCATCGCCGAAGAGCAGGTCCGGTTTCGCCCAAATTGAAGACCACTGGACAGATATTAACCTGAGGGTTCTGTGTGAGAATACGCTGCTCTAACATGACATTTCAACGTTTCTTGATTTTAAGATGGCCTTCATAGAGTATGGCATTGACGCTCTGTGGGCCCTTGAAAAAATTCAACATGGGCCAGAGCTGATCCACACCATCAAGGAACTCTAATCAAAGGTCCACCCCGTGCAGGTACTCGTACCGGCCTGGTAGGGGGAAATAGGTTCCCGTCCTAGTTGTGGTTCCGACAGGGATGTCTGCTGTTGCGGACACTGTTTACTTTTTCCTTCGAACGCTCATATGACGCCTTGGAAAGACCACACAGCACAGTTCAGCCATTGCGAGGGGAACATCACCAATCCTCAGTTTGCGATGACATTGACGGTTTTCTGGCAGGAATGAATGAGAAGTGGCCAAACCTAGTGATGCAACTGGACGGAAATATCTCACGATACGGCATGGAAAGCAGCGTCCAGAGAAACCAGCTATGTATCTGATACTTGAAGATAAATCCATAAATATGAACTAACAGATAAAATAGCGAATACCAAAAATATGATGGTGATTATCACTTACACACCTAGCCTAGGGCAGATGAGAAAGGAAAAAGAATGAAATGAGAAGAAGTAAAGTGGGTAATCTGTATGAATTAACGTGTGATAACAGTTCCATGTGCGGCTTTATTGGCATTATTCTGAGTGCTGATTTTAAAAACCCTACCCCAAGTAAATTATCCATTAAAATTTCGGGTGACTTTTGCTTTTTTTCAGTGGATGTCCTTGAATATTTTAACTGAAGGCAGAACATTGCCCTTTTGTACTGTGAGAATAACAGATTAAACACCAAATCCTAAAAGAATGAAATTTTCTTACAAAGATGGCTGTATTAAAAGATTGGGGGGGGGGGGGGGGGTTATGTTTTTTGTTGTTGTTGTTAAAAGAAGTTAGAAAATTAGAATGGGAAAAGGATACTGAGATTTATTTAAATACTTAACGATAAGTCGATTAATTTATAAAGGAGGACAGCTCTGAAATTGATAACAATTTATGAAGGGTTTCTTCTTCCAGTTTTGCCCACCCCACCTTCTTTGAAACGCTCTCGGAGCCTGTTGGCTCCTGGATAACATCCATTCTTCTTTGCATCTTTTGCGGGGGCTAGTTTCACCCATGCTGATATTTCTTCATGTGTTGGGTAAGGGTTTGGTGGGAGGCAGTGTAAGGTCAGGAATGTAGGTATAATTTATAGAGTGTCTGAAATTCGATGGACAGGTGTAGGGTGTGAGGTGGTGTGGCAGTGTACATTACACGGGACCCTTCTGGAATTGCATGTGCCAGAAATGTTCACACCACTGGACTACTCTTCCATGACGTTGGATTTCACGGGGACTGGTGTGTGTGATGGTGTGTGTGTGTTCACACACAGCGATCTTGCTTTGTAGCCACATCGAAGACGTGCAGGTGAGGAGTTAGCCAGTTTTAATCTGTGAGGGGAAACGTCATCCGAAAGGCTTCAGCCTGGATGACGGCCTGCGTAGAGTGGTACCCCTAGATGACTGAGTGTCGCTGTGTATGAATGAGCATTACTGAGCCACCTCACCTCTGTTCCGTTTAGACACGATGTGTTTCTTTCATGAGAAATGGGGTAAGTCTTGTGTGTCATGTTGTGCATGGGATTCCGTTTTTCTGGGTAGTTAGCAGGAGCACTGTTTTCTAAGCCGCAAGCCACACGAGTCGTTGTAAAAAATTCCCCAAAATGATTTCAAGCCATGTGCAGGCTTTTATCGCAAGATGAAAATGTGCAGAACGCAACAGGACTATTGGAAATTAGCCCATCCTGTAGCAGTCAGTTGTTGTGTCATTGTATTGGTTGTTCCAGACACACAATTTCCATGGCACAGTCTTGAAAAATTCCAAGAAATCCTATTTATATCAAGACACTTTTCCTAAGTAGTGCAGTGTCTCTGTAAAATCGAACGAAATGCCTATTTTATCCAGATCACTTTCAATGCACAGAGTCTTGTTAAAATCCGAAAAGAAAAGCCTTTTTATACAGACACCACATTTCCAATGGCTACAGTGTCTTGTAAATTCGAAGAATAGCCTATTTTATCAGACACACTTTTCAATGCACAGTGTCTTGTAAAATCTCAAGAAAGCCTTATTTTTCCAGACACAATTTACAGTAGTGCACAGTGTCTTGGTAAAATCCAAAAAGCTTATTTTATCAGAACACACTTTTCTGTAGTGCAGTGTCTTGTAAAATCAAAGCAAAGCCTATTCTATATCCAGATTCAAGTAGCAGCTAGATTTGCTGCTTTCTGGCCAAAACACAGTTTGGGATGAGGTTGACCACTTTGGTGGACTGACACCGTAAACAGTCATTTGAAAACATGAGAGATTTGCTAAAGAGAACATCAGAGCAGACAATATGACTGCAACACTTTTTATTTGGTGAATATGGAATGCTTATGGAATATTAAGCTTGTGCGGCATTTGCTTGAATGCCAAACTGATGGAATTGATCTTGGAATGCACAACTAAGCCCAGCAGTTGTGATCAAAGAGACTGATGTCGTTGCTGACAATAGATCGGGAAAAGTGAAGACAAACATATTCATAGGAGGCTGCGAGAGAGAACAGAAAGGGCATTGTATAAAACCTCAGGTGAATGGCTCCAAAACCAGAAATTCGGTATATAGGTAGACTTTTTTAGCTAGGAAGGATACGAAAGTAACTTTATGGGGGAAATTTTTGCTTGTATTTTTTGTTAAGGTGTACATCAGGCTGGAGAACTGTTCTCTTCGATTTTAGGAGACTTCGACTTAATTTTCTGTAGGAAAAGTTTTTGTTGCTGTGGACAGATATTCTCATATTTTCAATGGATATTTCGTCGTGCTGTTGAGTGCTGCAACTCTGGGGTGCTTAAAAAAAACTGTATTTTCAGAGGTAAAGATTGTAAATCAAAGGCAGGAAAACCTTTAGTCGTTTCAGAAAGGAAATGAAATGACAAGCGAAGTGGTATTAATGTGATTAGTGATGCATTTGGAGAGAACTTGTTCCTGGTCTCACACAATGTGGAAAATGTGGAAAGACGGACCATTAATCAGTTGTGGTGCAACCATTTCCGTTCAACCAGTTAGCTTTAGGGGGGCACCTCTGATCGTTCACAGACTTTCAATCGTTTTCCAGAGGAAAATCACGTTGTGGTTCTTTTTCTTTTATTTTAAACTTACCCATTTGATAAGATAGATTTTCTTGTAAGGATGTTCATCAGTAAGTCATGTTGCTTTATGTTCAACTGATAGTAGTAGCAGAAAGACAAATGGAGGGGAGATGAGGGCTTTGCCTTGGATTTCCTCGCCCCTTACCTATACAGTTTATACCCATGCTTCTCTTTAGGGCCTAGATGTACTCCCGATGTACAAGTTTTGGATGAAGTTTCTCCAGCTGGTAGATGTTCGTCTACAGTCAAGAATGTCAGGGGTCATAGAAAAGCTGGACATTGCGGTGGTTACTGAGAACCAAGACGAGGACTGAGAATCGAGATAGGAAAGCTCGTGAAAAAGAGTGAGGAAAGGAAAGCAGTGTGCTTTGGAGCATGCTTTCCTGTACAGTGGCCTGGGCTTTTGGGGATGAGGGGTTGATTATAAACTGTGTGTGAGCAGCCCCGCATTGGGCTGTTATTCATTCAAAGTCGTCTTTTAAGGGAAGACTTCCCAGTTTCATTCAAAACGTGGGGGATATCTCATGGTTCTCTGTCTGGATAGCATGTCTGCTTTACTATGTCCCCTTTTGTGTGTGTGTGTGTTGTTTGGGGGGGCGGGGTGTATACCACTACCATCATGCACATCCTGTGTGTGTTGGTAGTGCTATACACCCTTACATTCGTATGTTCGTGTGTTTGTTCTGTGTGTGTGGTGGAGACACAACACATATGTTGTATTACCTCTACCCAACTATGCACAGCTGTGTGTGTTGTTAGTGGTTTAACAAATACATGTGTGTCTCCACACACACACACACACAACCGCCTCTCTGGGTATTTTCTCAGGGTGCTTGCTGTTGTCATGTCGTGTATTTGTGTTGCAAGTAAAAGCATGCGTTCCATGAAACCGAGTGCTGGATTGTGATTGGTTGAAGAGAAGTGCGAGTTGTGTTCTAGATGGGCGTTTGGCAGCTATATAAGTAAAGTATCCTCTAGGGTGTGTGTGGTGTGTGGGGGAGTGATGGCGGTTTAAAACAAAACTTCAAACCTCCCCTACCTGGGTAAAATGGGGATAAAGGCAGGACAGACTGTAGAGGCCCCTGCCTTACACAACCCAGAGGGGAGTATGCTTATGCAGAACAGCAACATACTCCCCTGACAGATTGGACTTTTAAAAAAAAAAGCAAAAAAAAAACAAAGCAAAAAAGAAACAAACAAAAAAAAAACAAACCTACATTTACTACCTGACAACTTCAAGATAGCTTGTCAGCGTGTACAAAGTGGTTTTCTCCCTTGGTGCAAGTTGTTGCCCTTGCTATTCTACAAGCAAACAACCTCCAGGGTTGTTTAGACCGACACAACTTGCACCAAGGGGAGAAAACTCACTTGTACCCGCTGACAAGCTTAAATTTTCTGAAGTTCTTTTTTTTTTTTTCTTTTAAGGCACGTAAACATGAAGGTTTCTGTACGAACTGTCAAGGGGAGAGGTATTTGCTGTCTACCAGATGGATTTCTTCGCAGAAAAGAGGAGGAAAAAAAAGAGGAATAACCTGACGGGCTCTTGCTTGCAATGACAAAAAGTGCCTTGTCCATCTAAACAGAACGACGTACTTTGCCACCATGCATTCACTTGGCATTATCTAGCTGTTAGCCTTTCCACTCCACAGCGGCACAATGCTGTGCATCTTTGCTGATGCACTAGTTCTGGAATCAGTTCGCACGCATAAAGTCTATGAAAGAAGAGTGTTGACATTAAGGCTATTTGCACAACAGTCGCCTCTTCCGATCATTGCGAGTTCACTCAGGTGTCCTTAGGGACATTATGACGTTGTACTTCCACTCTGATCTCTGAGTTCTTAGTGAAGTTAGTGATTTCTGATTGGTGAAAAGTGGTAAATAGCGACAATTTCTCATCTTATTTGCATTTGAAAAATGTTTACACATCTGAAAAGTGAGTCAGAATACAGGTCAAGTCTCAAACAGCTCGAAGATGATGCGCTTTCTCCAATAATTTTGAAATGTTTTCGCTGTGGAATTTTTGTTCTGATGTGGAACAGGCTGAAAATTAAAAAATGGTGGAACGATGAAAAAATGAAATACGGCGGAATTGTTAAGCCACTGCGAAAAATAAAAAGGAGGGAGAAAATGCCATGCCTGGTCTTACTAATAAGCAAAACTGACCTCTGGGGGGCTGGTGAGGGGCCTGACAATCTCCCTTTTCCAGAGATGAAGAAGATCGACGTTCAGGCTGTTCAAGTAAACACATTCTCATGAATTCAGAAAGGAGAATTTAGCTTTTACTTCACTTGTTGGGATCATGGGGTGAGGACAAACTGGATGATTTTGAAAAGAGAGGATTGGTGTTTACATCACCTGCATGGGAAAAAAACAGCACATGGTAAAACATCATCTTTACAAACTTGTGTAATGGGAAAGAAGTACTGACAAAGCCGTTTTAAAACCATCTTGAAATAAACATCTGGCCAAATGACTGGTACAGCTATTCCCAACATACTTTCCAGTTGTTACCACGCTGTACTAATAAGCCACACCACCTCATGTGGAGAAAGGGTTTGGAAAAGGGGCACTGGCACGTAGCTGCAAAACTGAAATGGGTTGAAAGTCTCCTCCAGTGGACTGGGGGAGGGGAGCAGAGTCCCCACATAAATTCTGTTGCTCTGAAGAGTAACTCTCTCTTGCTGGGGGCTGTGAGCGAGACTCCAACCTTGACCCCCCCCCATCCTTGAATCCCCAGCATCAAAACACATTTACCCCCACTCGGACCCACCCTGGCTCTACGGACGCTGTGTGGAAACTGGCTCACTCTTTATGACTCCTGTACAGAGTTCCATGAACTTTCTCCTTCTGAAATGCCAGGGCGCTTTGGTTATGAACAACGTGCTTTTAGCCCTCAGTAAAGACATGGGTTAGGTACAACACACCTTCTTTTCATGCTCGATTTTTTTTTTTTTTTTTTTTTTTGGAGGTGGGTGGGCATTTTTCAATTTTAGGGGGAAAAAATAAAAAAACTATTGTACTTTCTAGCTCATTTTTGACTTCTTTGTCCATTATGATTTATTTCTTCAGCAAAGCCGTGCACTCCATTAACATGGTCTTTTTAAAAAAAAATGTATCTACTTTTTAACTACTATTAAAAACAGGGATTTCTCGTTTAGGATAAAACCTTTCCTTTTTAAGCTACTTTTTTTCCTGTTGAACTCTTGTAACAAGATTTCTTTTAGAAGAGAGTACGGGGTGGGGATACCATACATACTGCAGGAGCCCCTGGTATTCACACAGCTGAATTTTTATTGGACATTGTATGAGTATTTCATTAAACAAATAAAACCCACTATACATATTCAAACAAGAGATCCTGGTCCATTCTTGGAATATTTAAAAAAAAAAAAAAAAAGACAGAAGCAAACCCGGTCCACCTACCAGTGGGGTCTCAGCTGGCTTGCAGCATCTCTCCAGGCAAGTGGAGTTGTGTCCTCAGCGGACCGGAGCCTGCAGCCAGTGGAAGGACTTCTCTGAGGCCTGGCCTCGCCTCTCCCCCTCACAGGCCCTCTCTTCTCATGTCCACAGCCAACATGGCGGTGACCATCCCTCCCTCCCCCCTTCAGTGAGAGGGGGGGAAAAGTCTTGTTCCCTCCTTCACTACAGTCTCTTCGCTCCTTCAGGCTGCACACTGGGTATTAGAAAATCATTTTCCTTCTATTTTTCTATGTAGACTTATATTCATACGAGTACTAAGGCATCTCACCGAAATAAAAACCACTTTTTTGAAAGACTAGCCCCGAATCAATTCCTGTGATTTGTGAAACAAATTTGGTAGGTTTGAAATTTTTTAAATTTTTCAGCAAAACACTATACCCCCTCTAGTCCTGTGTGGTCTGGTAGATTTTCCTTACCGCTTATGCATGCGCGGGGGTCAACGCTGTAGGAATACAGGCAAACCTCATTTGATGGTTATTTCCAACTTTCTCGTGACTACCTGGTATTGCTCTATGTCCTCAATCAAAAAAAACAAGTGCACAGTCCATTTTTTCATGCTTAAAAAAAATCTGTGAAAATCACCAACAGTTTTTTCCACTCGCATTCTATACAAGATACTACGTGACCCCCAAATTAATACCGGTGTGTAGCCTGTATACAGACTGAAATTTTTTTCCCTGGCAATATTTTTCTTGATGTTACTTCTATAGGCAATTCTGAGTACAAGCACACTAACCACAATGTTCTCAAGCCAGTAGCACCTGAGCTATGGCTGTTTGAAGATACACACCTATGCTGCCAGGACTGTATATCAGCGCTGCTTTAAACAAATGGACAGCATACTACTTTGGGATCACAAATGGTACAAGTTAATGTAAACTTACAGTCATAAGTTTCATACAGCAATCTAGCCCTATGTAATGGGCATAACGATATTGTATTGCAAAAGCTATCAGAATATGAGGCTGTATTTTTTGTTGTTTTTTTTCTTAACCTACCCCCCAAAACAGGCAATTTTTACCTGTTGCGGCATCTTTGGTACACTACCATGAGCACAAATGCACTCCAATCTTGCTTAAATTAATTAAGTCAGGTATAACTCCAAACACTTTAAAACCCAAATATGTTGTGTTGTGTTGTGCGTTCCCCAGCTTTACACCCTGGGGGTCACCCAGAACATGCACTATGACTCTCTCATTCCACCTGGGAATCACTGTGAGATAGGAAGTACACCGGGTGAGAAGTTTGCGTGTACGACTATTTTCAAGTACCTCGCCACATAGGCAGCCATACTCCGACTTCAGAGGAACCCAAATATGTAAAGAAAAAGTATATTATTGGTACTTCATAAGGGAAAAAGGGGCCTTTTTGATACAACCCCTTATTTGGATTTCTATCCTTGGCGACAGGGCCAAAGACTGGTTCTATAGTGATTTCAAGCACCCTCTTCCACAGCTAATGTTGGCATGAAATCAAGGCAATGCAATTGACAGTTCAATGTCTACAGTTGTCTCAAACCTATTTCATAACTGAAATTTTATTATCCTTTTCTCTAGTATTATCCCTTTTGAAAATGTGGTAACGTGAAAAACTGTTTTGATGTGGACGTTCTACTCTCTTTGACAGTTGCTGTATGTTACAGATGTAGTAATGATCTTTTCATTTTTAATAAGAAAAGAGGATTCAAGTGTTCATGAAAGGCTGAACACCTACAGTGGTGCCTCTTGGCTCACATTGACTTCTTCTGACAGTATGAAAAGCTTCTCTTTTGTAAATCACTGATAAGGAGGGTTGCATGAAACATCAGTTGGCTATCACATATGACTCAAAACAATGCACACAGCATAGTTTGTTATGTAACTATATCAATACTTATCTGTCTAGCCATTAATCATCCAGGGGTCTACTCCCACCCAGGCTGCATTGTCCCCCCCCCGTCCTTTGCATGTGTGGAAATACATATATATATACAGATATTCAACCTCAGAATACTATGTGAGCGGTACCTTCAACATCAACAAGACCGTTACCACGTATTTATCGATTTTAAGAAGGCATTTGACAGGGTGTGGCATGCAGCTTTGTGGGCAACCATGAATTTGTACAGCATCAATGCAAACCTGATAAGAGACATCAAACCAGGCTGTTACATCGAGGCCACCTGTGCAGTGTACTACAACAACACATTGGAGATGGTTTCGACTACAGTTGGTTAAGGCTTGGGCTGGTCTACTCTCACCCACTCTTTTCAAACATTTCCGTGAGAGAATCATGGCTGATGCACTTGGACATCATGAAGGATCAGTCAGCTTATTGGTGGCTGAAAGATCACAAACATCCGTTGGCAGGATGACATTGATGGAATAAATAGCAGGATCAGAAAAAAGAGCTTCCAGCCTAACAGACTCTTGAAAAAGGCCTCCAAAACATACGGCATGGAATTAATAATAATAATGTATGAATTTATATAGGCTGAATCTTGTTCAAAGCAACAAATCAAAAGCGCTCAGAAATCAGTTGCAGAGAAGAACAAATGATGACTAATAACACCAAAAACGGCATTAGCACTGATATCAGGTTAATGACCAGGAAGCTGGAAACAGTTCAATAGCTTCAAGTACCTGGGAGCCATTGTATCAGACCAGGGATCCAAGCCAGAAGTAGTATGCAGGAATGCACAGACAATAACAGCTTGTCATAAATAAACACCATCTGGAGAGATAAAAATCTTCACTTATCTCCAGATCAGACTAATGCGCTCCTTGTCATATCCATATTTCTGTATGCTGTGAATTCATGGACCCTGATGAGATTTAGGAGAGAATGATTACAGGCGGTGGAGATGGATGCGCTTTCGGAGACTCCTTGGCATATCCTACAAAGACCACTTATGCAACGAAAGCGTGCATAACAGAATCCAGCCAAACATTGGACCTATGAGAACCTTTCTAACGATCGTGACAAAGCATAAAACTTAAATGGTATGGCACATGTCACAAGTCAAAAGGACTTGCAAAGACAGTTTTGCAATGGCACTGGTCCAAGGAGGAAGAAGAAGAGGCAGACCAAGGAAGAGCTGGGAGGATAACATCAGCGAATGGACAGGCCTAGAACTCAACAAAACCCTGAGAAATGCAGAACAGAGAGAGGAATGGAGGGAACTGGTTGTTGAGTCTTTGAGGGTGCCCCCACGGTCGTCAGACTACGGGACAGATAGATAGATAGATAGACATATGGTGATACAAAGATCAAATACAGGTATAACCTGCATTGTTTTGTGAACTACACTCACCCTACAGACACTTTTTATGTTCATCCTTCTTCCCCCTCCCCCTTCTTTCCTCCCTCCCCATCCCCCCTCCAACCTCACCCCTGCGGCTGATTTTTGGATCTCACCCGATTTCTCTTTGCCACAACTGGGAATACTTCTTCATCATTCTGTGCAGAAAGGGAGGGGGGGATCTTGTTGGTGAAGGAAAAACCATCAGCAAAACCACATGAAAACAAAGCAAAATATATATTTAAAAAAGAAAAAAAAAGATCAGCCAAACGACCTTTTCAGTTTCACTTACAAAAGACATATAAAGTAAACACTGCTCTCTCCCTCACCCCCACCCTCACCCTTTTCCTGCAGTTTTATTCTATTCTTTTTATCTCAGTGAAGCTGTTTGGACTCAAAACTGATATGAAAAACTGAAATATGCACGCTGATGAGGCACACACACGAGGGAATGTATATCCCGGTGTTGACATCATGCCGACTCAACACACACTAAAATCTGTTACTGAATGTACTTTTCAATGCCCAAATCTTACTCAAATATATCCACATGATCAAGAAATACAGTTCAATAACTGATATAATCATTCTGAGGTGCCCAGGTATTGCTGAAGATTGGCTCAAACTTCTCTCGCTGACATTGTTGCTATGGTAAACAGTCCTAGAGAGGTTTTCATTAAAAAGAAAGAAGTAGCTGACAAACAGCATTTTCAATTATTATGATGCTCTAAAATACTTACAGCAATGATACTGGCCCCAAAACTAAGCCAGCAGACGTTCAAAATACCCCGCTTGCAAAACAGCCCTGAATGTATACAGGCTGCACACCGGTATTAAAAAATCAAAAATCACTCTTTTCCTTCTGTTTTTCTATGCGACTCTTATATTCATACCGCACGTACTAAGGCATCCACAGAAATAAAAACCACTTTTTGTGAAAGACTAGCCCCTGACTCAAAACTCATGTGATTTTGAACAAATTTGGTAGGTTTGAAATTTTTTAATTTTTCAGCAAACACTGTACCCCCTCAGTCCTTTGTGGTTGCTAGCTTCCTTACGCATATGCATGCGCGGGGTCAACACTGTAGGAATACAGGCAAACCCCATTTGATGATTATTTCCAACTTTCTCGTGACTACCTGTATTGCTCTATGTCCTCAAAACCAAAAACAAGGCACGTCCATTTTTCAT
>CM054140.1:75838903-75861346 GCA_028751875.1 Rapana venosa
ATGTGTATTTTGTATTTTTAATGTGTATGTTTTGTGTGTATGTGTAGGCGTTGTGGAAATGTATGTGTGTGTGTTTGTGTATGTGTATGTGTGTATTGTATGTGTTTTGTGTATGTTTTATGTGTATTATATTTGTTTGTGTATTTATGTGTATGTGTATGTTTGTGTATTGCGTATTTGTGTTTGTGTATGTGTGTGTATGTGTATGTGTATTTGTGTGTTATGTGTATTTGTATGTGTATGTATGTGTATGTGTATGTGTATGTGTGTGTAAGGTATGTTTGTGTGTGTGTATGTGTTTGTGTATGTGTGTAAATGTGGATGTGGGTGTGTATGTGTGTATGTGTTGTGTGTGTAGGGTTTATATGTATGTGTGTGTATGTGTATGTCTATGTGTATGTGTGTGTATGTGTATGTGTATGTGTGTGTGTATGTGTATGTGTATGTGTATGTGTGTGTATGTGTATGTGTTTGTGTATGTGTGTGTTATGTGTATGTGTGTGTTGTGTATGTGTTGTTTATGTGTATGTGCATGTGTATGTGTGTGTATGTGTATTTGTATGGGGTATGTGTGTGTATGTGTATGTGTATGTGTAGGCGTGTGGAAATGTATGTGTGTATGTGTGCCTGTCTAGAAAGCGAAAACTCCGGGTCTGAAGTGTGCGGCGGTTTGTACCCCGTTTGGACCGGAAATTTTTCCCCCATCCATTAGACCATGAGTGGTGGTCTGGGCGCTAGTCTTTCGGATGAGACGATAAACCGAGGTCCCGTGTGTTACACGTAATTATTTAGCGCACGTAAAAAAACCCACGGCATTAAGAGAGTTGTCCCTGGCAAAATATTTAGAAAAAAGCCACTCTGATAGGGAAACAAATACAGCTGCAGAAAAAAGAAAAAAAAAAAAGAAAAAGAAAGGGTGAAAGGGTGGCGCAGCGCTAAGTGGCGACGCCATCTCCCGCTCTCCCCGGGGAGAGCAGCCCGAATTTCACGGAGAGAAATCTGCCATGACTTTAAGTGGTATGAAATAAAATTGAGCGCTTTGATTTGTTGCTTACAAGATTCAACGCTATATAATTCCCTACATTATTATTTTTATTTTTTATTATTATTATTTATTATATTTTATTATTTATTATTATTATTATTTTTATTATTATTATTATTTTTATTTTTATTATTATTTGTGTATGTGTGTGTGTATGTGTATGTGAATGTGTATGTGTCTATGTGTATGTGTATGTGTGTATGGGGTAGGTGTATGTAAATGAGTGTGTCTGTGTATGTATATGTGTGTTGTTGTGTGTGGTATGTGTAATGTTATGTGTATGTGTTGTTAGTAGGTGTTTATGTGTATGTGTATGTGTGTATGTGTATGTTGGTGTGTATGTGTATGTGTCTGTGTGTGTAATGTATGTGTATGTGTATGAGTGTGTATTTGTGTGTGTATGTGTATGTGTATGTGTGTGTGTATGTGTAAGTTGTATATGTGGTGTTTGTGTGTGTATGTGTATATGATGTGTATGTGTGTTTGTTTGTATGTATGTGTATGTGTATGTTGTTATGAGTATGTGTATGTTTTGTTTTAATGTGTATGTGTATGTGTGTGCTAAGGATAATGTGTATGAGTATGTGTGTGTATGCTGTATTGTATGTGTGTGTATGTGTATGTTGAATGTAGTGTGGTATGTGATGTGTATGTGTATGTGTTGTGTGTGTTGTGTTTATGTGTCAGTGTGTGATGTGTATGTGTATGTGATGTGTATAGTATTTGTAATGTGTGTATGTGTGTGCGTATGTGTATGTTGTATGTGTATGTGTGGTTGGTATGGTTGTGTATGTGTTTACGTATGAGTATGTGTGTTTATGTGTGTGTATGTGTATTGTGTGTGTTTGTGATGGTGTGTATGTACAAGTGTGTGTATGTGTATGTGTATGTATATATGTAGGTGTATTTGTATGTGTGTATGTTTAAGGTGTATGTGTGTGTATGTGTATGTGTGTGTATGTGTATGTGATTGTTTGTGTTATGTGTATGTGTGTGTATGTGTTGTGATTGTGTTGTGTGTGTATGTTGTTGTATACTTGTGTCTGTGTATGTGTAGTGTGTGTATGTTGTATGTGCATGTGTATGTGTCTAGTGATGTGTGTTATGAGTGTGTGTATGTGTTTGTATGTGTCGTGTATTTGTATGTATATGTGGTGTATGTTGTGTCTGTGTCTGTGTAATGGTAATGTGTGTTTATGAGTATGTGTTGTGTGTGCATGTGTATGTGTTGTGATTGATTGAGTTGTGTGGGTATGTTGTGCCGTATGTGTGATGGGTATGTGTGTGTATGTGTAGTGTATACGTGTGTGTCTGTGTAGTGTATTTTTGTGTAGTTTATGGGTATGTGTATGTGGTATTGTATGTGTTTGTGTGTGTTTTGTTATGTGTATGTGTATGTGTGGTATGTGTATGTGTGTGTGTATGTGTATGTTTAAATGTGTGTAGATGGTAGGGTATTTGTGTATGTGTAAGTGTATGTGTATATGTATTTGTTTGTGTGTGTATGTGTGTGGTTGTGAATGTGATTTGTGATGTATGTGTATGTGTATGTGTATGTGTGTTTATTTGTATGGTGTATGTGTTGCGTATGTGTATTGTATGTGTGTATGATTATGGTGTATGTGTGTGTTGTGGTGTATGTGTATGTGTGTGTATGTGTATGTGTGTATATGTGTATGTGTGTGTATGTGATGTGTTAATGGTGTGTTTGAGTATGAGGTGTATGTGCTGTGTATGGTAATAAGTGTATGTTTATGTGTGTGTATGTGTATGTGTGTGTTATTGTATGTGTATGTGTGTGTATGTGATGTGTGTTAGTGTAATGTGTATGTGTATGTATTTTGTTAGGTGTATTTTGTTTATGGGGTGTATGTGTATGTTATTGTGTGTTTTGTATGTGTGTTGTTTTGTTTTTTGTATGTGTATGTGAATTTTTTGTGTGTGTATGTGTATTGTAAATGTTTTGTGTATGTGTATGTGTTGTGTAGGGGTTGTTTGTATGTGTATGGTATTTTTGTATGTGTATGTGTTTTTATGTGTGTGATTATTTTGTATGTGTGTGGTTTTGTGTTGTGTATGTGTTGTTATGTTTAGTAATGATGTGTGTGTATGTGTATGTGTATGTGTAATGTTGTGTATGTGTGTGTATGTGTTGTGTATGTGTATGTGATGTGTATGTGTTAGTGTTTGTGTGTGTATGTGTATGTGTATGTGTTTGTGTATGTGTAGTGTATGTGTATGTATATGTGTATTTGTGATGTGTATGTGTATGTGTATGTGTTATGTGTATGTGTTGTATGTGTTGTTATGTGTTGTGTATGTGTGTGTATGTGTGTGTATGTGTTTGTGTATGTTGTATGTATGTGTTTGTTGTGTTGTGTATGTGTTATGTGTGTATTGTATGTGTTTTTGTAGTATGTGTATGTGTATGTTTATTGTGTAATGTATGTGGTGTATGTGTATGTGTTGTAGTGTGTGTGTATGTGTATTGTGTGTATATGTTGTGTATGGTGTGTTATGTGGTGTATGTGTTGTTTTGTGGTATGTTTGTGTATAGTGTATGTGTGTATTTGTGTATTTGTATGTGTATGTGTTTGGTATGTGTGTGTATGTGTATGTGTATGTGTGTGTATTGTGTGTATGTGTATGTGTTGTTATGGGTTATGGATGGTGTGTATGTGTATGTGTATGTGTGTGTATGTTTTGTGTTGTGTATGTTTGTTGTTTAGGTGTATGTGTATGGTGTATGTATGTGTATGTGTTTATGTGTTGTGTATGTGTTTTTGTTTGTGAATTTTGGGGATGTGTATGTGTGTTTTGTATGTGTTGATGTTATGTGTGTATGTGTAATTGTGTTGTTATGTGTATTTGTGTAGTTATGTGTGTGTATGTGTAGTGATGTGTGTATATGAGTATGTGTATGTGTATGGTTGTAGTGTATTGTATGTGTATTGTGTATGTTGTGTTGTGTTGTTTATGGGTATGTGTGTAGTAGTGTTTTGTGTATGTGTATGTTGTGTATGTGTATGTGTATGTGTATTGTGTGTGTATGTGTATTGTATGGTATTGTATGTTACTGTGTGTTGATGTTGTGTTATGTGTATATGTGTGGTGTGTATGTGTAGTGTTATTGTGTGTATGTTTATGTGTATGTGTATGTGTATGTGAATGTGTGTGTGTGTATGTGTATGTGTATGTGTGTATGTGTATGTGTGTTGTATGTGTATGTTTTATGTTTGTGTATGTTTTAGTGGTGTATGTGTTGTGTATGTGTTGTAATGTGTGATGTGTATGTGTTATGTGTTGATGTGTGTATGTGTTTGTGTGTGTTATGGTTGTGTGTATGTGTATGTGTGTATGTGTATGTGTTAAGTATGTGTGTTGTTGTGTTGTGTATGTGTGTATGTATGTGTTGTATGTGTAGTGTGTGTTTGTGTTTTATGTGTATGTGTGTGTATGTGTATGTGTATGTGTGTTGTGTATGTGTATGTGTATGTGTATTGTGTATGTGTGTGTATGTGTATGTGTATGTGTATGTGTATGTTTGTATATGTATGTGTTTGTATGTGTATGTGTATGTGTATGTGTGTTATGTGTATGTTGTGTATTTGTGTATGTGTATATGTGTATGTGTATGTTTGTATGTGTGTATTGTGTATTGTTGTATGTGTATGTAGTAGTTGTGTATGTGTATATGTGTAGTGTTGTGTATGTGTATGTGTATGTATTTTTTTTAGGTGTATTTGTTTGTGTGTATGTTTTTATTGTTGAATGTGTGTGTATGTGTTGGTTATGTTTGTATGTTATGTGTATGTTGGTATGTGTTTTGTGGTGTGTGTATGTGTATGTGTTGTGTTTTTGTGTTTTATGTTTTGTTTATTGTTGAAAGTGATTGTATGTTATGTGTGTGTATGTGATTGTGTATGTGTGTTGTGTATGTGTATGTGTATGTGTATGTGTATGTTGTGTGTTTGTATGTGTTTGTGTATTTGTGTAGTGTATGGTATGTGTGTGTATGTGTATGTGTATTTGGTGTATGTGTGTAGTATGTGTTGTGATTGTATGTGTGTGTATGTGTTGTGTATTGTGTTGTGTATGTGTGTGTATGTGTATGTTTTATGTGTATGTGTATGTGTGATGTGTGTTATGTGTATGGTGTATGTGTATGTGTATGTGTATGTGTGTGTATGTGTATGTGTAGTGTATGGGTGTGTATGTGTATGTGTTATGTAGCGTATGTGTGTGTATGTCTTGTATGTGTGTGTGTGTATGTGTGTGTGTGTATGTGTTGTGTGTGTGTATGTGTATGTGTATTTGTGTGTGTATGTTTGTATGGTGTGTTATGTGGATGTGGTTTGTGTTGTGTATGTGATATGTGTGGTATGTGTATGTGTTATGTATGTGTATGTGTGTGTTTATGTGTATGTGTGTGTATGTGTATGTGTGTTTTTTATTTGTGTGTATGTGTATGTGTTGTGTGTATGTGTATGTGTGTATGTGTATGTGTGTGTATGTTAGTATGTGTGTGTATTGTGTGATGTGTATATGGTATGTGTATGTTTTTTGTATGTGTATGTGTATGTATGTGTGTTGTGTATGTGTATGTTTGTGTGTATTTGTATGTGTATGTTGTATGTGTATGAAATGTGTATGTGTATGTGTGTGTATGTGTATGTTGTTGTGTATGTGTATGTGTATGTGTATATGTGTTTTGTGTATGTATATGTGTCTGTATGTGTGTGTATGTGTATATGGTATGTGTATGTGTGTTTGTATGTGTTTATGTGTATGTGTGTATGTGTTATGTTTATGTGTATGTGTTTTGAGTGTATGTGTATGTTGTGTAGTGTGTGTATGTGTATATGTGTATGTGTGTGTTGTGTATTGTATGTGATTGTGTGTGTATGTGTATGTGTATGTAATATGTTTTAAATGTGTATGTGTATGTGTAGTGTGTGTGTATGTGTATGTGTATTGTGTGTGTTTGTGTATTATGTGTATGTTGTATGTGTATGTGTTGTGTTTGTGTGTATGTGTAAGTTGTGTGATGTGTATGTGTAATGTTTTGTATGTGTATGTGTATGTGTTTGTTGTATGTGTGTATGTGTGTGTATGTTATGTGTATGTGTTTTTGTGTTATTTGTGTACGTATGTGTATGGTGTAGTTGTGTTATGTGTTGTGTATGTTGTATGTGTATTTTGTGTTGTGTTTTATGTGTATGTGTATTTGTGTTATGTGTATGTGTGTGTATGTGTATGTGTATTTGCTTTGTGTGTGTATGTGTGTGTATGTTGTATGTGTATGTGTTGTTTTTGTGTATGTGTATGTGTATGTATGTGTATTGTTGTGTATCAGTATTATGTGTATAGGTAAGTGTATGTGTGTGTTTGTATATGTGTATTGTGTGTATTTGTATGTGCTATCGTGTAAATGTGTATATGTGTATGTGTGTGTATGTGTATGTGGATGTGGATGTGTATTCTTCGTGAGTATAGGTATGTGTATGTGTGTGATGTGTATGTGTTGTAGAATGTGGAGGTGGATGTGTATGTGTGTATGTGTATATGGATGTGTATGAGTATATGTGTATAGTTGTGTATGTGTGTGTATGTGTATGTGTGTATTCTGTTGGATGTGGATGTGTATGTGTGTAGTGTATGTGTGTGTATGTGTATGTGTGTGTATGTGTTATGTGTATTTGTGTGTGGGTGTATGTGTGTGCGTATGTGTATGTGTATATGTGTGTGTATATGTGTATGTGTATGTGTGTGTATGTGTATGTGTATGTGTGTGTATGTGTATGTGTATGTTTTTGTGTATGTGTATGTATATGTATGTGTATGTGTATGTGTATGAGTGTGTATGTGTATGTGTGTATGTGTGGGCGTATGTGTATGTGTATGTGTGTGTATGTGTATGTGTATGTGTATGTGTGTGTATGTGTATGTGTATGTGTGTATTATGTATATGTGTATGTGTGTATGTGTATGTGTATGTGTAAATGTGTATATGTGTATGTGTGTGTATTTGTATGTGTATGTGGATGAGTATGTGGATGTGGATGTGTAAATGTGTGTGTATATGTATGTGTATGCGTTTGTATGTGTATGTGTATGTGTATATGTGGATGTGGATGTGTATGTGTGTATGTGTATGTGTGGATGTGTATGTGTATGTGTGTGTAACACTGCTTCTCAAACCCTCCATTTAGTTTCCCAGCCAAAGTTCATAACTGGCAGCTGGCAGGGTGTGCATATAAATAAACAGGGCTAAAGGAAAGGCAGCACTAGCCGCTTGCAGTTGTAGCCGTGTTCAGCCGTAAATTACCCTTGTGTCTTTCACACATCCTCTTGCACAGTGAATTGTTTAAAAATGACAAGCAAAGCACTCTTTAAAATGAGCATTAAACGAGCTTTCTTTTGACTCCAAACTCCATGTACTTTCTTTCATACTGGTTGATGTGACAGCAGTTCAAACAGACGAAGATAAACAGGAGAGTTGCAGGAAGAAACACAATCACAAAAAACAGACATTTCTAACTCTCTCTCTAAAAAAGCATATATTTATATTATATAAACAATGAACATAGAGAAAACATTGAATATGTCTGCATACAGACTAACCTTTTTGGGGGGGGGGGGCAGCGGAATTTGAACCTGTTGGCAGAACGAGGCCATAAATAAGCGCACCGTAGCTGCTACCAGCTACTGCGCGCGCCAGCGCCGTGAGAGGCAGGGTGATGGAGAGTGTGGGGAGAGAGTCTGCCGCAGTCATTAGTGTCAGATTTCTGACTTCTCTATAAACACTCCTGCTGGTCAGGCGTTACAGCACGTACACAGTCTACTGTTTCATCAGCTTTTAGCGGTATCCTTGCTACAGCTGGTTTGTTCATGAACCAATTCCAGTACAGCTCATAATTATAACCCCGAGAACACAGTAGAAAACAAATGTCTTGTCAGTATCCTATACTGTCATCAAGCCAAGATACCTCACAAATGGCTCAGGTTTTTATTTCACTGATGTTTCTGATACTATTCAAAAAGCATTTTCTGATCCTGTTAAGAAATTGTTGTGATCAAATGTTTATCTACTTATCAGTCCTGTGTTGTGTAAAAAAACAAAAAACAAATTGCACACAGGCCTACACTTTGACATCAAAGCAACACCCAAAAAAAAGCGGAAAGAATACACACACACACACACAAAACGGATGACAAAATTTACAAAACTGCATATACACGGGAACTAGATTTTTAAAAAAGCACATGAGTGCTTATTCCATTATCCTTGAAATAAAAGAATAAGCAAATAAATAAACACACACACACATGAGCGCACGTGCACACACACACACATACACACACAAGCAGACAAACATACACACACACACAAAATGGCATAAATACATATAAACTTACCCTATACTCACACATACGCGCGCACGCACACTCATACACGCGCGCGTGTGCACCACCACACACATGTACTACAGTGATGCGCACGGACACATGTGCTGAGAAAAACTAACAACTTGAAAATGACACACAGCAGGAAGCACATGGCAACATGTATCATAGGTGCTGTGAGCCGATCACACCACACACCACACACACACTCACACACACACACACTCACACACAACACACAGTTAACACATGCATACACGGGCAATACGCATACACGCACGCACCACATGTGTGCGCGAACACACACCACGCGCAAACGCACACGCGGCGCGCCAACGCACGCACGCACACAATCAAAACATCCCGCACACACAACACACTATAACACACACACACACACACACGCACACGCCATGCATGCAGGGGATCGCACGCACACACAACCACACACACACACACACAACACACACACTCACACAAAGTAGAACTCTTCCCCCCCCTCTCTCTCTCCTCCCCCTCTCTTCTCTCTCTTTATGCAGTCTCTATTTTAGGGTTGTCTGAAGACTTCTTACTTACTTACACACACATACTTACACACACACAACACACCACAGAGAGAGAGAGGAGAGAGAGAGAGAGAGTGAGAGAGATGATGAGAGAGAGAGTAGAGAGAGAGACGAGAGATGATTCCGACGAGAGAGAGAGAGAGTGAGAGAGATGAAGAACGGAACTCGAATTTTTCGATCTCGAATGTTTTAATGAGGATAATTGGATTAAGCCTATGGCTTATTTACACAGGTCCTCAGAAAAAACAACAACTACAAAAATTCAACATAATAACCAAAGACAAACACAAAGGCAAACAATCATGAAGAAGCCATAGATAATTTTACACAATGAAGCTGAACAAATAACTCAAATCACTTAGTTTATACTTGCAAATCAACTACTCACATTAAATTCAATTTTGTACTAAACAGCAATCAACTACATATTGACTTAATTTCATGTCTACATACATCAACATTCCCTCCACACATAAGATACATTCACACTACCACCATCCACACTCGAACCATGTATTTCAACGACCAAAACGAAGCAATCAGCCCATTATTTTTAAAAGTGTGGGACAATAATAGAAAACGGACTTATCTGTACATCAGTTATTGCAATGAATTGTAAATGACTTGTACAACTCTCTTTCCACAGTCAGCAGTTTACAAAACACAATACGACACACACTCACATCCACACACACACACACACATACACACACGCACCCACGCCCACACACATATTAGCACAAAAACAACTCACACATCGCTCAATGAATCAAATGATAACATGCCAATTAATATATATGATAAAAAATGACACTCCTAACAATATCAATTTTTTCTATTTTAACGAACAAAATGCAATCGCAACATACACCATGTCATATGCCATAAAGAGCAAACATACATAGCTCAAGATAATCAAAAACCATTCTCAGACACTTCTCGCGCGCGCGCGCTCGCACACCACACATGCATACATAGTCATATGAATGCCCATATGGAATGAATAAATATCCAAGTCGAATTCTATTTCAAATCCAATTCATCTCTTAACAGACATTTTTTTTTAATGCACCCATACCCATTTCATTACAGAAGAGCAAAAAAAAAACCTGTAGACCAGTTCATGATAATAGACATTCTTTTCACATACACTCGTGCGCGCAGCACAGACACAGACACACACAGGAATTTCACCACTCGCGCGCACGCGCGCGCGCGCGCACGAACGCACACTCAGATAATACAGTTAACATGATTTCACAAATAAATAAACAATTAATTCGGACTTATAGATAAGAAAATCAATATTTCATGATAAATATGCAAACCGTTAACCCATTTCAATGACATAAGAACAAACACACTTGAACTTCAAGACAATCGATACGTCAACACACACACACAACACTCAACACTCACACACACACACACACACAAACACAACACACTCACTCACAAACACTCACACACCACAACCACACAACACACATCACACCGCCCCCCCCTCTCCCCCACGCCCACCCCCAACATCCACTCATATCCCAGTCATGCCAGTCAGTCGAGAAGACAACCAGATCTGAACAAATTGGTGTATAGTATACTACGACTATACATAATCTGGGTATATATAAAAGGCAAGTGCCATTATATTCAGAACATTTCAAATATAAATATTTATGATAGCTCTTTTGAATGAGACGACTACATTTCTGTTTTAAATTATCCGGAGTTCATTCATTCTTTATACTGAATAGTCGAGGGTGGCTTGTAAAGATCAGTTCTTGGTACGGGGGATACAAATAGTACTTTTACCCCGAATTTTCTCACCAAAAACTTTCAGAAGAGAACTTCGGAGCTTAATTCTTCATAATTTTGTACATAAAAAACACCTTTTATTAAAAGACATAGTAATAGAAAGGAAAATGTGAGTTCTTTGTAATCTATATTTTGCAAAGATGATGAATAAAAGGAGTACACTTTTTAATGAAACGTCTATACAAACTCTCCAGTCGTTAAGCAATTTTTACTAGCTACATCCCAAATTGTGGAGCTACTAATCTAAATTCAGGTTGTATATATGCATGAAAAAATAATTCCGAGTATGCTGATAAGCAATTGCTTTAATTCGGTTCAGCTTGAAAATTTTGGCTAGCTTCTTGGACAAATTGATGCATGACTTGACCAAGATAGATGATTGTCATATATTAAGACCAAGCAATTTATGTGAATCCACTTCTTCTAAAATTTTGTTATAGACTTTAATATCTGGTAGCTGAACTTTTATATTTGTCTTTTTTGCTTGTTGTAACTAGCTAGAATTTCGACTTTTCAGAGTGGAGAGCATGTGGTTAATTTTTCAGACATTTAATAAGTTTATTAATATCTTTTTTTGTACTTTCACTGCATACAACGCTGGCATCTTTAGCTTTTTTATGAAATGTAGTGTTCATCAGCAAATTAATTCACATTTATTTGTTACCACTAGAGGCAAATCATTTACATACACTGAGATAAAAGAATGGGGACTAGGAGCTGATCTGTGGAAATCCATAATGAATCGGAATCAGGGTGGGATACTGTTCGGTCCTGGTTATACTGCTTGTCTTCTATTCCTAAGGAAAGAGGATATAAGTTCAACGATTTGGATGTAAACCATACATGTGCATTTTCTTACTAAGGAGCATGATTCAATTGTTCAAAGCGTAGCAAATCGACAAATATGGTTCCTGTAAACATATCGTTATTAATATTGTCATGCCACTGTTCTATAAGATTGTGAGTAACGTATGGTATGAGTGTTCTTATCTAAATCCAACTTTGATTTGCGTGAAACAAGACTATACGTTGTAAAATGGGGAAAAAGGTGGTGTTTAAGATGTTTTGCGAGGAACAATCGGCTTAGACAACACGACAGGATTTGGAGGTTGGTCTATAATTAGTGGGATCATTGGATCACCTAGATTTTTAAAGTGGTTGTACTTCTAGCATCTTTGAAACGCTTGAGGAAAGCAGGATGTTGCTATTACAAAGATTATAGATATAAGCACATGTTCAGAGATTATGGGTGCGAAAGAAATTTTTCATATATTGCTTGTCAAAGTTGTCAAGCCCCTCGAGTTTGACTGTTTTAATGAAACTACTCCCTGTCTGTTATATAACATCATGGACACAATAAATCCAAATTTCAGCTTCAGTCGCAGTTTTTGGAATTGCAAAAATCCTGCACAGAAGTAAATTATTACATTTAGTATTATTCAACAGGTATAATTTTTTATCCTACAGTAGAGAATGTTTTGTTCTTTTCTCAAATGATTAAGTTATTGGAAATGAAGGTGAAATCGGAATTGATGGTTTACGGATAACTGGTTTATCGCTTCCAAAGTGTTTTGACATTCCCTTTTGATGATAATTTCAGCATCACTGAAGTAATTTCTTTTTTGCTATTCTTTTTAATAGTGTTACCTTATTCCGTTGTATTCTGAAGTGTCATTTTACCTGTTGTTTTAGTAGGGAAATCACGTTTTGCTATGGCTGCTTTTATTTCATCAGAAAGCCAAGGTGGCTTTTCTTTAAATTTGACTCGTTTCGTTTGAGTGGAGTGCTTGTCATAAATCAGAGAGAAGGTTTGGTACCACACATCAAGAGCTTCATTTGGGTACTGTACTGGTAACTTGCTGAAATGTTTGCCATACAATACATCAAAAGAAATGTTATCTGTATCAAAAGATTTTATCAATTCGGAAGGAAAATGCATTTGTGCATACAAAAAGGAATTTTTGAACCTTTTTTTTTTTGACCAAGTCAAACAAATTGGACAAAAGTGGTCATGAGCCCAAATATAGGTACAGGATGTTTCTATTTTTATAGATGGATTAGTTGCATAAATGTCTACAATCAAGGTTAGAAGATGACATTTTTCTTGTTGAGGTATTAATCAGTTGTAAGACTATATGAATCATAGAGACTTTTCCATTTAGTTATGGGGATTTTATGTAAATCAATATTAAAATCACCCCGCAAAATTATTTCAGATGATAGCTTGATAACGTCATCCATGAGGAGTTCAAAACGATAAACCATTCTATCCGGTTATTCTGGATTTCTGTAAAAGAACCCAATTAACATATGGTTTGGTCCCTTTTAAATTATCTGTATCCATATTCACTCTAATTCCATATTTGTCAAAATGGCTGATCTGCTTATAATGACTGATTGATGTACATTATACTATCAATCCTGTTTGGAGTGTTGGCTCTTGCATCTCTTCTAATAGTATTGTCACAGGAATTGATAATATTATTATATACTTTGTTGACAAGCGAGTTTCAGAAAAACCAAAACAATGAAAAGCAGTCATTTCGTTAGAAATAATGGTGTTGCATGTCAGATAGAAGTTTAGTTTGTTTAGCCAGATGGCAAATATTTTAGGTATCTACTTTAAAACCATATTTGGACAACCCTGTTTTTGTTTCTTCTTGATTTCATTTGCCATGACACCAAAAATACGTTCAGATTAATGACAAATAATATATACCAAAAATAATATGTAACCTTATTTATTTCCGTATAGAGACACAATAACTACACTTTAAGATTTAACTTTTTACCCCCAAAAGGAGAAACACTAAGCAAATTATGCTGAAAAAAATCATTCCAACTTGAGGAGGATATGAACATATAGTCAAAACGAAAATAACTGGTATGAACGAATAGTCAAAAAGAACACAATTGCAGATATATAAGCAAGCACGGAATTCAATGTAAAACCATGTTATTTCGAAAAGAGAAAGCAACAAAAGATGAAAACACAGTTATACATCCACACAATGAAGGTTGGGGCAGGAAGGATACTGTGCAGAGCAAAATACAGTCTAAAGCTTCAGTTCCCCTTGTCGCTTGGTCAATTGGCCTTGCATAACAACCACTGACACACAAGCACGCACACCACGACGCACCACAAAAACACCACACACAACAACACACCACTCGCACGCACAAACACACACACACACCACACACACACACAACACACAACACACGCAAGCGCTCCCATTGCCTCACTCTGATTTGATAATTAGTAAATAAATATATGTATATTTAAGCAGAAAAGAATGACAAACTGGATGGCCAAATCCACCTGGACCTCCACTGCCTTTGGTCATGCGAGGCTACCAGCTGTGGAGGGCAAGCTGCATTAATTGCTGTGCACACTGAAGCAGGTTGGATGGGGTCCAGAGCTTTGTCGAGAGCGGGTTATGTTGTGCATGCTGGGGGTATTAAAGCCAAGGGACGCAGTGCCATGGGAAAGTTGGCTGTATCTGAGTAAAGTCATGTACTTTGTACTCATGACGAGGGGTAGTGAATAAGTGTGGAAGGGGAGTCTGGGATGAGGGGGCTTTTGGAATCAGTTAGTCTACGGGTATGGGAATGGAGGGGGACATGGCTAAGATGATGGCAGTCCATCAGTCTGACGGTGGTTGGTTTCCTTCCATGGGAATTGTACTTCCGATGGTGGATTCTTGGATGTTGGGATCTATGAAGAGAATCCCAGGTGATCAGAATTGTTCTGAATCACTGGAGGACTTCCTTATCGAATGTAATGGGGGAAATTCATGAAGTCAGGAGTGGCTTACCTGGTTACTTTCTCATTCTAGGGTTTTGATAAAGGCCTGTCCACCGGACCCAAGTTTCTTTGGTTTTGAACCAGGAGTTTCTCTTGAAGGTGGTGAGACTTGCGTAATGTTCAATCTCTTGCAACAGTTGGACTACATTTGCCAGTGGATTTTTTTATAACGGGAGAATGAGAAATCTGGGGTGGAAATTGTGTTAAATTCATTGCTAGGCGGCTGTTCCCTTTGATGGGGTGAATGGATCCTTGTATAATGCTGGCGTGGGGGCACCATCTTTCAGTAAGAATTCCTCCCATGATTGTCAAATCATTCAACTGCATGTTAGAGCAGGCTGTGAGCATTGTTTTTTTATTGGATGGTGCTATGGCATTGTTTAGTTGGTGTCTTCTGTCAGAGAATGAGCTGGAGAGCAATATCGAGCTAGCAGGGAAAACCTGTTTTGATTAAGAAATAAGTTGGTCCAGAGTCCTGAGTGGACATGGGTCTCTTGGACAATTCATTTTCTCCTGTATGTATGTAAGTGTTTGTTCTAACCTGTGTTGTTTGGGTAGATCTTGAAGCAGTTTATAATGTCTATTACAGATAGACTGGAATACATAATTTGAATAGTGGGTTACTTGGTTATCCAGTCTTTTTGGATTGAAATGTCTGGGTAACAGAGTCACCAATCATAAAGATGAAGCCTCAGCAGGGTTAGTAGTTTACTTATGTTCCTTGGCAGTTGTTCTTAAATTTGTTCTGTTTAGTGTATTTCTTGCTGAGCTGGTTAATTAGTTTTGAGTGGAGGGCAGGCAATTCTTTGTGAATGGAATGGGTTTTACGCTCTCTGAAAGATCAGGCCACTGAGTTAGATTGTACAGAGTCTTGAAATCGGGTACTGACAGGACACGTTGATGACCTCATAACTCCTTTATCATTATCATCCCCACATCATGGAGAGTCCGTGACTGATTTGGAAAGTTGTCGTTTACTGTGGCGTGTGCTGTGATGGAGGCAAGGAGATTGACTGGGAACATGCACAGATTCTCTTCAATCTTGGTGGGTTTGTCACTTTTCACAATGAAGAAATATTGCATTGAGTGAAGGCATCTTTTAGTCATGCTTGACTTTTGCTTTGTTAGTTTCAACTGAGAGGACACAGACCCCCCCAGACTGATTTTAGAATATGGGTTTCTTTTACAGGTGTTCAAAGTTGTCTTAAAGTCTGTTTAATTAGCTTCAAATTCAGCATCATTGTCTTAAGGATTCTTACCCTGTGATCAATATGAGCTTTAGTTCATTTTTAATTGAAACTTTTAAATCTCTTGTCTGAGATAGGAATTTGTAGCCAAGTTGGACTGATCGTTGAGAATTAGTAAGAGAGAAGATTTCAATACTTTCTAATGATTAGATACAGTCTTGTTTCTATTTAATGTTGGACACAAGGTTTTCGGCGATACTTTTTTGTTGATCTCATACTTTTTGAGAGTGCTTTTTAAAGTCACTTTGGGTCGTGTTCCTGTTCATGTATTGGAAGTGCCAGTTTTAAAGGAATTAGAAACACTCTGTTTGTCTTGTTGTTAGGAAGCATCAGTCTACAGAGTTTGTCTGCATCACTGTGGGGTTTGTACTAAAGGTGATGCATGTGAAGAAGTCAACCTGTGAGCTTCTAACATGCTTTCATTGAAGTACCACTGGTTGGTGGCGACATGAGGTGGTGACGGTAGAGGATTAACTGCACCAGATCTTCTGTGGAGTGGACCGTTCGATTGTTCTCACTTCTTCATCTTTTAAAAAGGTAAATGCACCCAAAAAAGCAGAGAACACTCAGGGGTTGCAGATCTTGGGTTTTGTGCAATGCTCATGTGACAATGTCATTCACGACTTCGAATTCTTTCTTTTTCCCAGTTCTCACAGTCCACACCTTGGCAAAGCAAAGTTCCTGTATATTTGGACAAGTATAATACAAGGAAAGAGTTACACGTTTTGATCCTGGTAAAAGATACGCACATGTTTTTGCAAGATGAAGGCATAGGTTCCTCAATTCCACAAAGATGGGAAAGGGCATTGTTTTATTTCATAGTTTCTTTATATATTTGGGATTAAGTCACTGGTAATTGCAGCATACCGGTAAAAAAGGCAGTTTCTCCAATGATGGATTTCTTTTCCAGTAGCAAGAAACATGTTTTTTGTAGACAGTCCAAAGTGGGCTGCAATTTATTTTTGAAGAGGCTGGGTTGGTGGTCATTGCTTAGTCTATGACGTCACAGTTTGTATGTTTGCAGTGCCTCTGCAGTCATTCATCATGGCATTGCTGACCTGGACAGGGGATCAAGGAGAGGTTAAATGTGCATTCATAATGTTTACTCAAGCACTGGATCAGTGTCAACAAAAGAACCACAAAACACCACAACAGGCTGTTCAACTGCACGTGCAGACAACAGTTTGTTGTTTTTCATACAGTAGTTTTTGTGAACCACATTCAGTAACTAAGTTCTGCATATCGCTTATATTGATATTTTATACAATAATAACAATCTGTATTACTATTTTATGAAAAATGTTTTACATATTTGCATTCACATACGTTGATGAAGACGTATGCAAAAAATATAAGGATACCTGTCCTCTAGCACTCACAATTCGGCACAATGTGGAGAGCAAACAAAACAGTCCACCCACTTCGCAGCCACGCCACTGAGAGAGAGAGAGAGATGAGAGAGAGAGAGAGTTTGAGAGTGGTGAGTGAGAGAGTAGAGAGAGAGAGACGAGATGAGAGAAGGAGAGAGGAGAGATTGAAGAGAGAGATGAGAGAGGAGATGAGGAGAGTGAGAGAGAGAGAAATCACACAAACACTCAGCTTCGTTTCTGTGGGAAACACCGTTGTGTAAAAAAAATGTTTAAAATTTGTTTAACTAATTAGCTTGTACAACCGTCACCTAAACAAGTAAAGCAGGTATTAAAGTTTGTTCATCTAAAGTATGAGTACTGTCAAATCAGTTAGGACATTCCAGAAGCGACTGATAAATAAGACCTTTCAAAATAGAAATTCGCCCAGTCGCTATAGACAGACAAAGAAGGAGATGTGTGCTGGCACCGCGAGACGCTGGCTTGGACCCTGACCATGCCGTGCCAAGATTAGCAGCCAGATGGTATTTAGGGTTACGGAGGAAAGTGCCAGCCGCCAAACTAATGAAGTCGGGTTTTTCCTGTTTTGAGCAGGCCGTGGTATGGGTATGTGTATGTGTATGTGTATTTGTTTGTGTGTGTGTATGTGTGTGCGTATGTGTATGTGTATTTGTATATGTGTGTGTTTATGGTTTATGTAGGTGTATGTGTGTGTATGTGTGTTGTATGTAGTGTGTGTATGTGTATGTGTGTTTATGTGTTATGTGTATGTTGTAAATGTGTGTATGTGTTTGTGTGTGTATGTGTAGTGTGTGTATGTGTTTGTGTGTATGTGTTGTATGTGTGTATGTGTATGTGATATGTGTGTGTATGTGTATGTGTATGTAGTGTGGAAATGTTTGTGTGTGTGGATGTGTACGTGTATTTGTATGTTAATGATTGTCTATGTGTTGTTTGTGTATGTGTATGTGTGAAATGTGTCGTTTGTGTTTGGGTTGTGGATGTGTGCGTTGTGGATGTGTATGTGTAGTGTGTGTATGTGTATGTGTATGTGTATGTGTGTGTATGTGATGTGTTGTGTATGTCTATGTGTATGTGTTGTCTATTGTATGTGTATGTATTTCATGGTATGTGTATTTATGGGTATGTGTTTGTGTGAGGTGTATTGTGGTATGTGTGTGTGTATGAGTATGTGTGTATGTGTATGTGTGTGTATCGTGTGTGTCGATTTATGTGTATGTGGTGGTTTTGTTGTATGTGTATGTGTGTATTGTTTTTTGTAAGTTGTATGTGTATGTGTATGTGTCTGTGTGTGTATGTGTATGTGTATGTGTGTGTATGTGTATGGTGTTATGTGTGTATTTGTTATGTGTATGTGGTATGTTTTTGTGTATGTGTATGTGTATGTAGTGTATGTGTATGTGTGTGTATGTGTTGTGTATGTGAATGTGTGTATGTGTTGTGCGTTGTTGTTGTGTATGTGTGTGTATGTGTATGTGTAGTGAATGTTGTGTGTATGTATGTGTATATGTGTGTATTGTACGTGTATGTGATGTGTATATGGATGTGTTATGTGTATATGTGTGTGCATGTGTATGTGTATGTGTGTGTTGTATTATGGGTATGGTGTATGTTTGTTTTATGCGGATTGTGGATGTGTATGTGTGTGTACGTTGAATATGTGTAATGGGTGTTTGTATATGTGTATGTGTGTGTATGTGTATGTTGTAAATGTTGTATATTGTGTGTATGAGTATGTGCATGTCATGTGGTATGTGTGTATGTGTTATATGTAGGTATAGGTATGTGTATGTGTGGTATGTGTATGTGTATATGTGGTATGTGGATGTGTATTGAGTGTATGTGTTGTGTATGTGTATGCGGATGGTGTATGTGTATTTGTGTGTATAGGTCTTGTGTATTGTGTGTGTTGTGTATGTGTGTTTATGTGATGTGGATGTGTATGTGTCTATTTTCATGTGATGTGTATGTGTTTGTGTGTGTATGTGTATGTGGTATTTGTGTGTGTGTATGTGTGTTGCGTATGTGTATGTGGTATGTGTATATGTTGTGTGTATATGTGTATGTGTATTATTGTTGTGGGTATGTGATGTGTATGTGTATATTATGTGTGTGTATGTGTTGTGTTATGTGTATGTTTGTGTGTATGTGTTCTGTGTGTGTATGTGTATGAGTGTATATGTGGATGTGGATGTGTATGTGTGTATGTGTATATGATGGGGTATGTGTGTTTTGAATGTGTTATGTGAATTTTATGTATGAGATGTGTTGGTGTATATGTGTGTGGTATGTGTATGTGTGTGAAATGTGTATGTTTTTCGTTTGTATGTGTTGTTTATTGTGTATGTGTGTGTATGTGATGTGTAATGATGTGTAGGGTTATGTGTGTGATGTGTATGTGTATGTTTGTGTGTATTGGTTGTGGTATGTTGTGTTATAGTTGATGTGATGTGTATGTGTGTGTAGTGAATTGTGTAAAAGTGTGTTTTGTATAGGGTGTATGGTGTGTATGTGTATGTGAAATGTTGTATATGTGTATGTGTGTGTATGGTATGTGCATGTTGAAGTGATGTGTTGTGTATATGTGGTTTTGGTATGTGTAATGTGTGTGTATGTGTTTTTTATGTGTATTTGGATGGGGGATATGTGTGTATGTGTATGTGTATGTGGATTTGTATGTGTATTTGTGTGTTATAGGTATGGTGTATGTGTGTGTATGTGTATGTTTTTGTTATGTTGATTGTATGTGATGTGTATGTGTTATTTTCATGTGTGTGTATGTGTATGTGTATGTGTATAGTGTATGTGTATTTGTGTTGTGTTATTTTGTGTGGATGTGTAGTGTAATGTGTAATGTGTGTATTGTTGTATGTTTATGTAATAATGTGTTTTGGTTATGTGATGTGTTTGTGTATGTGTGTGTATGTGAAATGTTTTATTGTATGTTTGTGTTGTATGTGTATTTTATGTGTATGTGTATGGTGTGGATGTGTATGTGATGTGTGTATGTGTTGCGTTTTGGTGATGTGTATGTGTGTGTATGTGGTATTGTATGTGTATGTGTTTTGTTGTGTATGTGTTGTGTATGTGTGTATATGTTTTTATGTTTTGTGTATGTGTATGTGTTAAATTGGTTTTATGTGTATGTGTGTTTTTAAATGTGTTGTGAATGAGTATGTGTTTTGTGTTATGTGTGTGTATAGGTATGTGTAGGGTGTTGGTTATGTGTATGTGTGTATATGTGGATGGTGTGTATTTGGGGTATGTGTATGTGTATTGTGTATTGTTGTGTATGTGTATTGTAAGTGAATGTTGTGTGTGTGTGTGTGTGTGTGTGTATGTTATTGTGGTAGTGTGTATGTGTTTTTAGTGTGTTGTATTGTGTTATGTGTATGTGTTATGTGTGTGTGTGTATGTGTATTGTATGGTGTGTGTGTCATGTGCATTTTTGTGTATGGGTATGTGTATTGCATGTTACATGGTGATGGATGTGTTTTGTGTTGGGGATTTTGTAATGTGTATATTTTGTGTTGTATATGGTATGTGAAAGTGTTTTTGTATGTGGATGTTTTGGGTTTTTGTTTTGTATTTTGTTATGTTTATGTTTTATGTGTGTGTTGTATATGTGTATGTGTGTGTATGTGTATGTTTTGTTAAATGTTTTATTGTGTATGGTTTTGTGTAATGTGATTGTGTATTTGATGGGGGTATGGGGATGTGTTTGTTGTATATGTATAGGTATGGTGTTATGTGTTTGGATGTGTTTTATATGTGGATTGTGATGTGTATGTGGTTATGTGTAGGTGTATGGGGTGTGTATGTGTATTGTGTGTGTAATAGTGTAGTGTATGTGGTTATTGTATGTGTATGTGTGTGTATGTGTATGTGTATGTGTGTATTTGAAATTGTGTGTGTATGTGTATGTGTGTGTTCATGTGTATGTGTTGGTTGTTTTGTGATTTGTTTGTTTTGTGTTTGTGTGTATGGGTTATGTTTTATTGTATGGTTGTTATGTGTGTTTATGTGTATGTGGGGTATGTGTGTGTATGTTAAATGGTTTGTGTTGTTGTGTATATGTATGTGTTTTGTGTATGTTTTTTGGGTGTATGTGTATTGTGTGTGTATGTGTATTTTGTATGTGTGGTAGTGTATGTGTATTTTTGTGTATATGTATGTGTATGTGTGTGTTGTGTATGTGTATGTGTAGTATGTGTATGTGTTGTATTGTGTATGTGTATGTGCTGGTTAGTGATGTGTATTGTGTATTTGTGTATGTGTATGTGTTTGTGTATGGTATTGTATTTGGGTTATTTGGGTTTGTTGTGTGTATGTTGTGTATTGTAATGTGTTTTTTATGTGTGTTAGGGTTTGTGTTATGTGGTTTTAAATTTGTGTATGTGGTGTTGGATGTTTGTATGTGTGTGTTTTTGTGTATGTGTGTATTATGGGGATTGTGATGTTTGGGTGTATTTATGTGTATGTTGGTTTGTTTGTTTGTTAGTGTATGTTAGTTTTGGTGAGGGTGTGTTGTGTGTGATGTGTTTGTTGTGTTGTTATGTGTTTGCGGTATTGTGTATGTGTGTGTTTGTGTATGTTTGTATGTGTTGTATGTTGTGTTGTGTATGTGTATGTGTATTTTTGTGTATGTTGTTTGTGTTGTATTGTTATGGTGTGTATGTGTATTATTGTGTTTGTTTGTGTATTTTGTATGTGTTGGTTGATTGTTGTTATGTTGTATGTGTTTGTTTGTGTAGGGTATGTGTTGTGTGTATGTGTATGGGGATGTGTGATGTGTGTTTTGTGTATGTGTGTGAGGGTTTGTTTATGTGTATGTGTGTGTGGTGTTTGTTTGTATTGTAATGTAGGGGTATGGTATGTGTAATGTGTATTGTTTTGTTGTTTGTGTATGTGTAGTGGTTTTGGATGTGATGGGTTTTGTGTGGTATAGGTATGGTTTGTGTGTTTGTGTTGTGTATGTGAATTTTGGATTGTATGTGTATGTGTTGTGGTGTATGTGTTGTTTGGGTATTTTTGTGGTTTTGGTATTGTATTGTATTGTGGTTGTTGTGTTTGTGTAGGGTATTTGTGTTGTTAGATGGTATGTGGTTGTGTATTGTTTGTGTGGGTAGGTGGTGTATGTGGTGTATGTGTATGTGTTGTTTTATTT
>CM054140.1:75861846-75894346 GCA_028751875.1 Rapana venosa
AAAACCCAAAAAGAAGGAAAAGAAAATCGAGGCGACCAAAAAACTTTGACAAAAGAGCAAACCCCAACATACCCCAAAGCTGGATGGGTTGATAGGCTTGGTGCCGAAAACAGAGGAGAACTTTTGCGCCCACGTAAAAGGACAAGGGCTGATAGAATTCCTAGAAATTTTGGAACCCAAAAAAAATTGCAGGAAAGTTTTGTTTTTAGACTCCATTCAACCCTTTTTTGGGATGAAATTAATTTTTTGGGGAGAGACAGGGGGAGGGAGGAGAGAGGAGAAGGGAAGAAGGGGGGAAGGGAATGTACAAAAGAAAAGGGAAAGTGGGAGGATTTTTTCCAACAACAAAAAGATTATCTCTTTTTTTTGTTTGCGTGATCATTAAACTTTGACGGTTCATTCTGAAAAGATTTGAAAGAAAGAAAAACAAAGGGAAAGGAGAAAAGAAGAAAAAAAGAAGGAAGAAAGGAGAAAAAAAAGAAAGAAAGAAAAGAAAGCAAAGGGGAAAAGTGAAAGAAAGAAAAGGAAAGAAAAGAAAGGGAAAAAAGAAAAAAAAGAGAATAAGAGAAAAAGATAAAAGAAAAAAGAAAGAGAGGGGAAGGAAGAAAAAAAGAAAGAAAAAAGAGAAAGAGAAAGTTTGAAAGAAGGAAAAAAAAAAAGAAGAAGGAAAAGAAAAGAAAGAAAAGAAGAAAAGAAAAAAGAAAGAAAAAAGAAGAAACAAAGATAAAGAAAAAAGAAAAAAAGAAAGAAAAGAAAGAAAGAAGAAAGAAAGAAAGAAAGAGAAGGAAGGAAGAAAGAAAGAAAAAAAAGAAAAAGAAAAAAGGAAAAGAAAGGAAGAAAGAAAAGAGAGAAGAAGGAAAGAAAGAAAAAAAAAAAAAAAAAGAAAGAAAAACAAAGAAAGAAAGAAAACAAAGAAAAGAAAAAAAGTAAAAAAGAAAGAAAGAGGAAAGATAGAAAAAAAGGGAGAAAGAAGAAGGGAAAAGAAGAAGAGGGAAGAAAAGAAAACAAAAAGAAGAAGGAATAAAGAAAAAAGAAAAAAAGGGAAGAAAGAAAGAAAAAGAAAGAAAAAAAAAACCCCCCCCCCGAGAGAAGAGGATGGCGGAAAAGAAGATCGAAGAGTATGAAAAAAGGGTGAGCAGAAAGGAGAGAGGGGAAGGGGGAGGGGCGGAAGAGGGAGAAGGAAAGGGGAAGAAAGAGAGAGAGAGAGGGATCGAAAGAAGGGAGGGGAAAGAGAGAGAGGATGGAGAGAGAGGATGAGAGAGAAGAAAGAAGAAAGACGAGAGGAAAGAGGGGGGAGTGAGAGAGAGGAGAGAGAGGATAGAGGAGGAGAAGAGAAGGAGAGAGAGAGGGAGGGAGAGAAAGAGGGGAGAGCGATACAGAGAGAGAAAGAAAGAAAGAAAGAGAGAGGAGGATGTGAGAGGAGAGGATGGGAGAGAGAGGAGAGAGAGAGAGAGAGAGAGAGGAGGAGAGACGAGAGAGAGAGAGAGAGAGAGGAGAGAGAGAGAGCGATACAGAGAGAGAAAGAAAGAAAGAAAGAGAGGAGAAGAGGATGTGAGAGAGGGGATGGGAGAGAGAGAGAGGGGAGAGGGAGAGGAGAGGAGAGGAGAAGGAGAGAGAGAGAGAGAGGAGAAGCGTTTACAGAGAGAGAAAGAAAGAAAAGAAAAGAGAGAGGGGAGGAGAGAGAGGATGGGAGAGAGAGAGAGAGAGAGAGAGAGGAGGAGAGAGAGAGAGGAGAGATAGAGAGGGGCGATACAGAGGAGAAGAAAGAAAGAAAGAGAAAGAGAGAGAGAGAGAGAGAGAGAGGAAAGAGAAGAGAGAGAGAGAGAGAGAGAGAGAGCGATACAGAGAGAGAAAGAAAGAAAGAAAGAAAAGAAAGAGGAGAGGGAGGGACATGGAGAAAAAGAGGAAAAAAGGGGAGAGAGAGAGAGAAAGAAAAGAGAGAGCGTACAGAGGGGAGAAAGAAAAAAAGAGAGAGAGAGAGAGAGAGGAGAGAGAGAGAGAGAGCGATACAGAGAGAGAAAGAAAAAAAGAAAAGAAGAGAGGGGAGGAGAGAGAGGAGGGAGAGAGAGAGAAGAGAGAGAGAGAGAAGAGAGAGAGAGAGAGGAGAGAGAGAGAAGAGCGATACAGAGGGGAGAAAGAAAAGAAGAAAAGAGAGAGGAGAGAGAGAGAGAGAGAGAGAGAGGAAAAGAGAGAGAGCGATACAGAGAGAGAAAAAAAAGAAAGAAGATGAGAGAAGGGGAGAAGAGAGAGGAGGAGAGAGGAGAGAAGAGAGAGCGATACAGAGAGAGAAAGAAAGAAAGAAAGAGAGAGAGAGAGAGAGAGAGAGAGAGAGAGAGAGAGAGAGGGGAAAAGAGGGGAGAAGGAAAAAGAAGAGAGAGAGAGTTGAGAGAGAGGGATGGGAGAGAGAGAGAGAGAGAAGAGAGAGAGAGGGAAGAGAAAGATGAGGCGTACAGAGAGAGAAGAAAGAAAGAAAGAGAGAGAGAGAGGAGAGAGAGAGAGAGAGAGAGAGAGAGAGAGAGAGCGATACAGAGAGAGAAAGAAAGAAAGAAAGAGAGAGAGAGAGAGAGAGAGAGAAGAGAGAGAGATAGAGGAGCGATACAGAGAGAGAAAGAAAGAAAGAAAGAGAGGGGAGAGAGAGAGATGAGAGAGGGAAGAGAGTGAGGATTGGACGGAAAGTGAGAGAAAGGAGAGAGAGAGAGAGAGAGAGAGAGAGAAGAGAGAGAGAGAGATAGATGAGAGCCGATACGAGAGAGAAAGAAAGAAAGAAGAGAGAAGAGAGAGAGGAGAGAGAGGAGGAGAAGGCAGAGACGATGGAGAGAAAGGCGAGAGAGAGGAGAGAGAGACGGGAGAGTGCGAGAGAGAGGAGAAGAAGAGAGAGAGACGAGAGAAGAGAGAGAAAGGGAGAGATGAGAGTAAAGGGAGAAGAGGGAGAGAGAGGACGAGGGTGAAGAGGGAGAGAGAGAGCGAGGGATGGATGAGAGAGAGAGGGGAGTGAGAGGGTTTGAAAGGAGAGAGACTGAGGGTTGAAAATTGTATGTGTGTGTGAGAGAGGTGGGAGATAGATAGATAGAGAGAATGAGAGATAAGGAGAGACTTTAAAAAGAGAGAGAGAGTAGAGGAGATGGAGAAGACAGAGATGAGAACGGAGAGAGATGAGAGAAGTGTGATGTGTGAGAGAGAGAGAGAGAGAGAGAGAGAGAGAGAGAGAGAGAATATGAAAGGGGATGAGAGATAGAGGATCGACGTGGGTGTGTGTGTGTGAGAGAGAGAGAGAGAGGATGGGATACGGAGATAGAGAGAGTGAGAGATTAAGAGTGAGAGAGAGAGGAGAGGGAGAAAGAGAGGGGAACGAGGGAGAGAGGAGAGAGAGGAGAGAGAGAATGGATAGGGGATGAGAGAGAGAGGATTCAAAGAGGGTGTATGTGTGTGTTGTGTGAGAGAGAGAAAGGGATGAGAGAGAGAGAGGAGAGAGAGCGAGAGGACGAGGAGAGGAGGATTGGGAGACTGAGACGTGTGAGATGAGAGAGACAGAGGGAGAGAGAAAGAGAGAGAGAGGGGGGGGGGGATTGGAAGGAGATGAGAGAGAGGACACCGAAGGAGGGTTGTTGGGTGTAAGAAAGAGAGAGAGAGAGGATGGCACGAGAGAGAAGAGAGAGAAAGATGATGAGAGGAGATGAGATAATTGAGAGATGAGATAGAGACGAAGACGAGAGCGGGAGGAAGAGATGTGAGAGAGAGAGAAAGGACTGAAGTTGTGAGTGTGTGGTGTTTGTGTGTGTGTGAGTGTGTGTGTGGTGAGAGACGAGGAGAGAGAGAGAGTGAGAGAGTGCGAGAGAGAGAGCGAGAGAGAAGGAGAGAGAGAGAGAAAGGATCGAAGTGTGACGGGTGCGTGTGTGTGTGTGAGTTGTGTGTGTGTGTGTGTGGGAGAGAGAGAGAGAGACGGAGAGAGAGACCAGCGAGAGAGAGTGAGACAAGGAAATGAGAGAGACGAGAGAGAGAGAGAGAAGAATCGGAAATGTGAAGTGTGCGTGTGTGTGTTGTGTGTGTGGTGTGTGTGTGTGTATGTGTAATGTGTTGTGTGTTGTGTCGTGAGAGAGAGAGAGAGAGAGGAGAGAGAGAGAGAGAAAGGATTGAAGTGGGAGGGTCGTGTGTGTGTGTGTGAGAGAGAGAGGGAGAGTGCGGAGAGAGAGAGAGAAGAGAAGAGAGGGAGAGAGAGAGAAAGGATTGAAGTGTGAGGGTGATGGGGTGTTTGTGTGTGAGAGAGAGAGTAGATTGACCTCGTTGAGAGAGAGATGAGAGAGAGACGAGAGGATTTAAGTGTGCGGGTGACAGGAGAGGAGAGAGGGAGAGGAGAGAGAGAGAGTGAGGATAGAGAGAGAGAGAGAGAAAGTATTGAATTGTGAGGTGTGTGTGTGTGTGTGAGAGAGTAGAGAGAGAGAGTGAGAGAAGCGATGGAGCTACTGAGAAGGAGAAGAATCGAGTGATAGGAGGACCGAGAGAGAGGAGCGAGAAAGGATTGAAGTTTGTGAGGGTGTGTGTGTGTGTGTGTTTGAGAGAGAGAGAGATGAGAGAGAGGAGAGAGAAAGACGTTGAGACTGGAGAGAGATGAGAAGAAGATCTGACGATCGGACACAGAGAGGAGAGAGAGAGAGAGAGAGAAAGGATTGAAGTGGTGAGGGTGGGAGTGTGGGTGTGTGTGCAAGGATTGAAAGAGTGAGGGTGGTTGTGTGTGTGTGAGAGAGAGAGAGCGAGAGAGAGAGAGAAAGAGGAGGAGAGAGAGAGAGAGGAGAGGAGAGCGAAGAGAAGAGAGTGACCGAGGAGAGAAGATGAGAGGACTGGCGAGATATCGACGAGAGAAGAGATGTGAGAAAGGATCGAAAGTCAAGGTGTGAGTGTTGCACCTCGAGTTGTGTCTGAGTGTGTGTGTGAAGTGTGTGAGTGTAAGTGAGCCAGGAGAGAGAGCACTTGCGGAAGTTCTACCAAGTTGTTGGCAACTCTCTCCCACTGGCCAAAGGCTCCCTTAAAGTGTTGCGACCAGGGCCCCAGATAAGAGTTCGTGGAACTTCAAACACACGCACGCCAGCCACGCACACAATTACACCCCACGCTCGTCACGCACACACGCCATCGCACTCCCACCGAGCGCCCTTGCCGTGCAACTGTCTCTCTACTCTAGTATCACTCGACCATCGCCCGTCAATCAGCAACACCCCCATGTCTGCCACTCACAGCCTCACATTCATTACAATTCACACCAACACTAGCCCCTTATCCCTGTACCATGCCTATCTCTGTATTCAGCGCAGAACTACCTACATATCCCCCACCTACTCTACACCTATGAAAACAAACACATATATAGAGTATATGTCACACTCACACATCACACTATAAATACATACTGTCCAATATACAGATACCCCGTCCCCCCCACTAACCCCCCATGCATCTGACATCCCCATATCATCATGACCACTACCACACTGCTCCCCCCCCCACCTTCCCGTCCCTCTCACTCTCCTCCCCTCCGCCCACCTCTCCTCACCCTCACTCACCAATAAATATTCTCCGCCTATCCCCCCCCCCCCCCCCCCCCCCCCCCCCCCCCCCCCCCCCCCCCCCCCCCCCCCCCCACCACAAACACACCCTTCCCCTCCCCCACCACCCCCCCACCCCACCACCACCACGTCGAGTATGTTCATAAACCCCCCCCCCAAACACTCCCCCACACTAAACTACCAACCTACATAGTGTGTCACTCCCACCCCGTACTCCCTCCCTGAACTAAATAGAGATAAACCCGTCTCTATCCTACCAAGCCAACTCTAACTTCATTGCGTATAGAGTTTAACTGCCGCACTATCATGCACTACCTCCAAGTGCCATTTGCCTATTTACAATCTTACCATATATTGATGTCCCTCACACTCATCCCTCCCACTATACCGTCCAAATATGTCTACACAGATCTGACCTCCGTCCTCTTCCGCTAGATTGACATCCTATTTCTGATCTCTCCCTCCTCGTCTCCTCCCGTCTACCTCATCTGTGTGACTCCCCACGTGTCCACACCATCTGTGTACACTCCACGCTGTGTGTCAAATACACTATCCATAGCTCCAAAATCCCTATAATTAACTACTGCCCATCACCCCCATTGTCTCCCTCTCACTGCCCACTGTGACCATTCCCGATTATCTTCCCACTCCTTTTATAAGTACCCATACACCCCCAAGACCCAACAAAAACTAACACCTAACATAATATAAACCAAAATCATTAATATACCATAACGTACATCTAAACACCCAAGAAAAGAACAATAAAGCCTCAAAACTAATAACCACTCCAACACCAACCCCACAAATTTAACAACATACTGAATATACATATGAGTTCAGAATGCACCTATACCACCATTTATCACAAAATCTTGAAAATCATGTGTATACCCTTAAACATACAACACCCAGTTCCCACATACACATAAAACTCCACACCACAACAATAAACTAACATAACCCCCTCACACACTCACAACCTCCACCAAACAACCCCACATCTACTCACCCCCCAACACTATACCAAAAAAAAAAAACCATCTACACAGTAACCCCCAAACCATCAACTCCCACCCACCCCAACACCCCACACCCCCCCCTCACCACGAACTCATGTATACACCTCCACCCCCACCCACCCCCCCCTACACCCCCCCCCACTCCCCCGAGACCCCGTTGATGCCCCCGCAGAACTACACCAACAAAACGACCAAACCTCAACGCAAAACAAAAAACACCCATCATCAAACTCACACACACACAAACCCATTTCTTCCGTTTCCGTTAGCTAGGAGCATCCAGTAACTCATAAGTTATTATTATAATTAGTTATTATTTTAAATATATATTCTTTATTACTGATGATAAATTGAATCAAGCGGTCGGGACAAGTGAGTTTTATTGATATCCCCGCCACCTCTCAAAAATCAAGTTCCCTGCGGTTTGTGCTCCCCACCGTGTCCCTCCCCTCTCCGTGTGTATGCACAGTTGTTTCAAGGCTCTATGTCATAATTTATTTGCGCGTCGTTCCCACCGTTGGCGGCAGACAACTAATGGCTTCCCCCCCCCACCTCTTCCGATATATTGTAGCGTCGTCCCTACGGGTGTTAGGCAAATTAAGCTGTTGAAACCAAGTGAGTGAGATTTTTTTATTTTTTTGTGCTTACCGACATCAGTCTCTCCCCCCCCCCCCCCCCCCTCCCCCCCCCCCACCCCCCCCCCACTCTGTACCCATACCACACAACACCACCTACTCACCGTGCTCCCACCTGTCTACCGCCGTCCCCTCCTCTGCCTCCCTCCACCCTCCGCCTCCCCCCCCGCAACTGCACCCTCTCACCACTTCCATCATTAGTGATAATCCGCATTCGATTTCGTAGAAAAAAAAAAAATCTTGTAAAACTATAAAAAAAGACAGATGAACAAATCAATCATTTCGCCGTAACCTTGATGTCCTTCCCTGCTTGTTTTTTTGGGTTTTACTAAGTATTCAGTGAAACTTTTCATCCAGCGCAAACGTAAAGAGAAAGCTAAGGAACTGGACCTATGGGCATGTTGGGAGGTGGACGGAGGGAGGAGGAGGAGGATGAGGAGGATGAGGGGGGTCTGTATCCGATCGCTGTGCACTCAGCGGGAGGAGGAGAGAAAATGGGAGGTAATTCTCTTCCACAAGAAAAGCAAAACTCATCATCCTTGCCCTTGAACTCATGTTTCAAACATGGAGCCGGGTTCATTCAAGTTCTCATTACAAAATCGCTGTACTTGAAGATGAGACAGGAGGCCTTAGGAGGAGTTAGGTATGGAAGACTCCGAGAGGAGGGGAGGAGAAGAATAAAGGAGGATGGAAGAGGAGGGAGGAGGAGATGATAGTGAAGGAGGATGGATTAAAGGGTGAGAGGGAGAAGAATGAAGTTCAGCTGCATGAAGAGAGGGAGAGATGAGAATAGAATGAGGAGGAGGAGAAGAAGAAAAGATTTTGTAGAGGTATCGCGCAGCTCGCGCATCGCGATATCGTAAGGATGAGAGAAGAGAAGTGAAGAAGGTAGGAGTGTGTATTAAGGAGGAAAGAGAGATAGATGAGAAGGGAGGAGGAGGAGGAGCAATCAGACGAAGATGGGGGAAAAAGGCGGGGGAAATCGAGGCTAGGAGGAGAAGAACGAATGCAAGATCACGGAGACAGACAGGACGAGGAGGCAGGAGAAGGAGCAGAAAGAAGCAGGAGGAGGAGAAGGAGGAGGAGAAGGAGAAGAGAAGGACGAGGAAGGCGGAGGAGGAGGAGGAGGAGGAGAAAGGAAGACGGAGGAGGAGGAATGAGAAGGAGGCTGAGAGGAGAAGGAGGCGGCGTGATGCGAAAAACAGAAGGAAGGAGGAGACGGGAGGGGAGAAGGAGAAGAAGAAGGATGAGCTCAAATGAACTGCAACTTGTTCTAAAGTTTAAGAGGGAAAGACCTAGAAATTTCGTTAGCGACCCCAACCCTCGCTCGATTTAAATAACTTTTAATTTATCAGTGGCTATTTTTGTAAATCTAGAGATGTGTAGCCAGCGATTTGAAAATGTGAAATTTTGTATAAAAGCGGTCCGATGTTGTTGTAGATTCTAGTGAATTGATGTGCGCAGTGGAATAGAAATGAGGTGAAGAGAGAGAGAGACGAGAGAGAGAAGAGAGTGATAGGATGTGTGGACAGGAACAGTATGCTCGAGAGGAGGAGAGAGAGGAGAGAGAGAGAGCGACGAGAGAGAAGAGAGAGAGGGGAACAAGAAGAGTGGAGGATGTTGAGTAGGCTTCTGCGCGCGAAGAAAGAGAGAGAGAGGAGAGAGAGGGAGAGAGAGAGGTGCATGCATGCATTTGTATAGACATGTATGAATTTGTGTTCCCATACACGTACTGAGTGCTTTGGTGTCATATTGTCGCTTTTTGTGTTGTGTTGTGGAATTTGTGTTGAGACACTGTCTACGAGTGCGTACTGTAGCAGTTATTCAATGTGCGTGTTGTGTGGTTGTGTGAATTGTCTGTTCACGCTATACTATGAGTTATGGTGTGACATTGGTGTTCATGCGTGTTTTGTATGTGTTTGATTTGTGTTCACACTACTTTGTATGAGTGATTGTGTTCATGCGTTGTATGTTGGTGAAGTTTCTGTTTGCACATACATGTAATGAGTGTTTGGTGTTCATGCGTTTCTGTATTGTGTAGTGTATTTCTGTTACATAGCATGTATGAGTGATTGGTTGTAAACATGCCGTTTTTATGTTGTGAATTTCGTGTTCACATTGCACGCACGTAGTGACTGGTGTTCTGTGTTTTTTTGTGTGAATTTGGATTCACACGCCGTCTTTGAGTGATGGTGTTTCATGCGTTTGTATATGTCGTGAATTGAGTGATTCACAGGGCACGCACAGATTTTGTCTGGTCTTCATGTCGTTTGGCCATGTGGATTTGTTGTTCCCATGCACAGCACGGGAGTGACTGTTTTCATGTGTGAGATTTGTTTCAGCATGCATTGTAAAGTGACTCTGTATGTGTGTGGCTCGTGCGCGCGGCGCGTGCGTGCGTAGATGCGGTGCGTGCGTGTGTGTGTGTATGTGTGTTTGTGTGGTGTGTTGTGTGTGTGGCGTGCGTGGGACACAAGTGCTTATTTCCATTTAAAGATCCTCGACATAAAGAATTAAAAATTAAAAAGAAATAATGAAATAGAAAAAAAGTAGCCCGGTGAACAGATAGAATTTATTTTGTACAGTTGCGCCACCAACACACAAAATGCAAAAGAAAATGAAACAGTCCCTTGAGGAGAATGTAGCCAGTCTATGTGTGTCACAAGTGTATAGTAGCATTAGGGTCCAATGTTATGGACTTCCGCTTTCCCCAGTCTTTTTCTTATCTCTCTTTATTTATATACATTCATTCTTTTATTTCGAAGGATAATGGAAACAAAGCCTCCGTGTGCTTGATTTTTCGTTCCCATCATCCAGTCCCGTGTGTATGCAGTTTTGACGAGATGATTCGCTAGCTTACCTAGTGTGTCGCTATGTACTGGCGTCTGTTTCGGATTTTTTGGAATGAATTAGGAAGTAAAGGAGGAAGAAGAAGGATACAGAGATGTGATGAATGACAGTATTTTAGATGTTAGGGTTCGGATGGTAGGTCAGACAGAGAGAGAGAGGAGGGGGGGGGGGGAGGGGGAGGGGGTAGGGAAGCAGAGAGGGAGAGAGAGAGAGGAGGGGAAGGAGAGGGAGGTAGAGCAAAGAGACGCGGGGGAAGAGAGCGAGAGAAAGAAGAGAGTGGCTAGAGGGAAGGAGAGGGGTTACAGAGGATGTGAGGGTCTTTTAGATGTTAGGGGTTTAGGATTGGTTTAGGTCAGACAACGAGAGACCGAGAGAGAGAGTGCCCCCGAGAGACGGACGCAGCCTGGAGAAGAACTGAAAGAGAGAGAGAGAGAGAGAGAGAGGAGATCACACTCCCGAGAAGGAGCGAGAGAGAGAGAGAGAGTGAAGGGGTGAGTACGGAAGCAGAGAGGAGAGAGAAAGAGGTGAGTTGGAGAGAGAGGGGGGGAAGGGTAGGAAGGTAGTTGATAGTTACGGTTTTTGACCAGATGGGTGGAGGAGAGGGATGTATGTAGACAGAGTGGATGGTTAGTAGAGCGTGAGGAGTAGAAGAGAGGGGGTGTGGGTGGAAAGTAGGAGTAGAGAGAGAATGAAGATGAGAAGAAAGGAGGAAGAGAGAAACAGGAGAGCGGGGTGGGGAAGGGGCGGTTTCGGGCCGCAGTTGTTGTGTTGTTTATGAGTCAGTGCAGAAATTCAGATGTTGATGGAGTAGAAGATGAGAGATTGAGTGAGAGAGAGAGAGAGAGAGAGTGGGAGAGAAGAGAGAGAGAGAGATGAGAGAGAAGCTACCCCCCCGCTACCCCCTGGGGCCGGGTACGGTAAGGAGAGGGGTACAGAGATTTGAAGGTATTTAGATGTAAGGTGTAGAATTGGTAGGTCAGAACACATGGGAGGGATGAGAGAGAGAGAGACTGAGAGGGGGGGGGGGCGTTAGGGACGCCCCAGAGGAGAGAGATGGAGTGGGGGGAGAGGATGGAGAAGGAGGAGAGATGCAGAAGGCACAGAGATTGGAGGTGAAGGGAGAGGGAGGAAGAAGAGAGAGAAAGAGAGATGTGGACAGACAAAGACAGAGGGGAGGGGGGTGTGTTTGAGAGGGGGAAACAGAGAGGGAACAGTGAGGGAGAGAGAAGGAGAGGAGGAGGAGAAGAGAGGGAGAAGAAGGAGAGGAGACAGAGAGAGAGAGGGATGGGAGGGAGAGACAGATAGCATGTGGAGAGTGAGAGAGTGGAGAGAGAGGGATAAGAGAGCGAGAGGTAGGAGGAGAGAGTACTCCCCCGAGAAGACCTGAAGGAGAGAGAGGAGAGAGAGAGACGAAGAAGATGAGAGAGAGGATGAGACGAGTGACGGAGAGAGAGAGATAGCTGAGGAGAGAGAGAGAGAGAGAGAGAAAGGACAAGGAGAAAGAGATGGACTTGATAGAGAAAATCGAGTGAGAAATTCTTAAAGAAGAGACAGACCAGTGCATCAATCAAGGCGGTAAGAGACGAGAGTGAAGAAGGAGAGATGAAGAGAATTTGAGAAGAAGAGTGAGAACAGATAGAGAGGAAGATGAGGAAGAGAAAGAGAATAGATGAGAGGAGAGAAGGCCAGAGCATGGAAGAAGTCAAACGAGAGGACGTCTGATGACAGCAGATAGAGAGAGAAAGAGGAGAGAGAGAGAGAACGGAAGGAAAACAGATATGTTAAAAGAGTAACCCCCCCTCTCTCTTTCCTCCCCCTCCTATCTCCTCTCTCTCACCCTTCTCTTAGGCCCATCTGTTCTCGGTCTCTCCTGTGTGTGTCTCTCTCTGTCTGTCTCTCTCTCTCCCCATTCTCTCTTTTCCTCACTTACCCCCACCCTTCCATCACACTCTCTCTGACCTATCCATCTAACCCCCTCCACCACCCCACCTCCCCCCCCCCCTCCACCCCCCCCACACCCCAACACCCCCCACACCTGACCTACCCCAACATCACAATATAATATATCTCCATACTACAATTCTCTCCCAACGTTATCCCTCCCATCCCCTTCTACACCCATCTCTTCCTCCCTCCCTTCCTCCCGACAACATCTAAATCAGATCTTCCCTCCCTTGAACAGGCTGATTCTATTGCCCCCCCCCGCCCCCCCCCCCACCCCCCCGATCAACCCTCACCCAACATTCCTCAGATAGGGTTACATCAACCCCAGAAGAGTCTAATCCCTTCAAAACTGGGATGGAATGGCAGCGTTCCTTAAAATGCCATCACTAACAAGTTTGCACTGGTAAGGGGCATATGTTTGTAGATATGGGAACTCACAGGACAGCAGCGGACAGCCAGTGGTCAGTGCACTCACTTTCCCCAGGCCCATGTTGAAGCAAGCATCCTAGCGTTGGTTACTGATTGGATGGGTGACCGTTTTTGTGCGCCTTTGCTTGGCTTCGAAGGACAGTTCTTCCCCCCCCCCCTCCCTCCCCCCAGTTTCACCCAAGCTGAAAATGGGTCCCTGCCCCTCTTTTAGGGGTCAGGAGAAGGTATAAAGCAGCGAGGGAGGGAGAGGGAGGAGATGGGCGCCGACAGATAGATATCAATCGCCTGTCTAGAATGGGAAAAAATCCGGGTCGGAAGATGTGCGGTGCTGTTCGAATACCCGTTGGGGCCGCCGAAACTTTAGACCCCCCCATCATCTAGACCATGAGTGGAGTGTCTTGGGCGCTAGTCTTCCGGAGATGAGACGATTAAACGAGATCCCGTGTGTTGACATTACTTAATTCAGCGCACGTAAAAAGAATCCACGGCAACAAGAGAGTTGTCCCTGGCAAGAGAGAGAGATAGAGTGGGAGATAAAAAAGCCACTCTGGGTAGGGGAAATGACAAATACAGTGCAGACCAAAACAAAGAAAAAAAGAAAAAAAAGGGTGGCGCTGCACTTGTGGCGACGCGCTCTGCTCTCCCAGGGGAGAGCAGCCCAAATTTCACGCAGAGAAATCTCGTGACTTAAAGTGGTATAAATGAAATGAAATAAATATGCTGGCCCCTGGAGAAGCTGAGGTCTCTGAATGCCTCGCTCCCCTATACGACCACATATAAGTTCTGGGACACCTATACTCTTCTTTGTTGCCTCTAAGAGTTCCGCTGTTCACCCACCAATGGTGTGACTTGGTGTAGGTGACCGGTTTGGTTTTGTTTTTTGTGTGCCTACCAGCACTCGCTTTCCCCCAGCCAAGTTAAGCAGCGTTGAGCGTGGTTACCAGTTGGATGGGTGACCGTTTCGCGCCTTGGCTTCAGTACAGTTCCCCCAGCTGTAAATGGGTACCTGCCCTCTTTAGGGTCAGGGAAGGTAAAGCAGCGAGGGAGAGGAGATGGGCGCCGCCCTCAATATGCTGGCCCTAGAGAAGGGAGGTCTCTGACGCTTCGCTCCCCTACGACCTTATAGGTTATGGGACTCCTTTACCTTTACTTTTTTTTTACCATTATGAAGGTAACTGCGTAATTCCAACTTTGTGGATTAATTAGGTCTGGACGTCTTTGTCTCTGCCTGTCTGTGTCCATTTGTCTGTCTGTTTGTCTGTCTGTCCCTATCTCTCTCTCTCACTCTCTCAATAAAAAAGGGCAAGATGGCGAAAAAAGAAGAAGATGCGAATGCTTATCTGTAACCTTTGAAAAATAAAGATCATTTATTTATTCATTCATTCATTCATTCTCTCTCTCTGTCTGTCTGTCTATCTGTCTGTCTCTCTGTTCAAAAACGCAATCTTACTTCTCACCATCTCTCTCTTCCTCCCCCCCCCCCCCCCCCCCCCCCCCTCTTTCTCCCCCTCTCCGGCCCCCTCTCTCTCCCTCTTCATTCTATCTATCTATCTATCTATCTGTCCCGTAGTCTGACGACCGTGGGGGCACCCTCAAAGACTCAACAACCAGTTCCCTCCATTCCTCTCTCTGTTCTGCCTTTCTCAGGGTTTTGTTGAGTTCTAGGCCTGTCCATTCGCTGATGTTATCCTCCCAGCTCTTCCTTGGTCTGCCTCTTCTTCTTCCTCCTTGGACAGTGCCTTGCAAAACTGTCTTTGTAATTCCTTGGGATCTTGTGACATGCCCATACCATTTAAGTTTACGCTTTTTCACGATCGTTAGAAGGTTCTCATAGGGTCCAATGGTTTGCTGGATTCTGTTATGCACGCTTTCGTTGCTTATGTGGTCTTTGTAGGAGATGCCAAGGAGTTTCCAGCTTCTGGTCATTAACCCTGATATCAGTGCTAATGCCGTTGGTGTTATTAGTCATCAGTTTGGTCTTCTCTGCACTGATTTCCATGCCGTGTGTTTTGGAGGCCTTATTCAAGTGTTCTGTTAGGCTGGCAAGCTCTTTTTCTGATCCTGCTATTCCATCAATGTCATCTGCGAAGCGGAGGTTTGTGATCGTTCTGCCACCAATGCTGACTGATCCTTCATGATGTTCCAGTGCATCAGCCATGATTCTCTCAAGGAAGATGTTGAAAGAGTGAGTGAGAGTAGACAGCCCTGCCTTACTCCAACTGTTGTTCGAAACCATTCTCCAATGTTGTTGTTGTAGTACACTGCACTGGTGGCCTCGCTGTACAGCTGTTTGATGACTCTGATCAGGTTTGCATTGATGCTGTACAAATTCATGGTTGCCCACAAAGCTGCATGCCATACCCTGTCAAATGCCTTGGCAAACACCGACCAGTCAAAAAACCATGGGTCACACCTAACATCCTACAACTATGCGACAAGCGTAGAGTTGCAGAAAAAGAAAAATGAAACAAAAGAAAGAGCAGAACAATATAGGGCAGTTAACAAAAGAATCACATCACATCACAAGGCGCGGTCCTTGGTAACCCGGGTGACGACCGATCCGGTATGGAGATTCTGGCTGTCTTTATCATGGGTGTATCTTGGGCCCTCTTCATTATGTATTGTTAAATATATATATATATATATATATATATATATATATATATTTATATATTTTATTTTAAAAAATCATGTTGTCGTGGTTGTAGTAAGATTTTTAACCTTTGTTTTGTTGAGAGTCCCTAATCAGGGCAAGGGCCGGATGGGGAAAAAAAAGTATGCGCATACTTATTCTGTTACCCTTGAAAAATAAAGATTCATTCATTTTTCATTCTTCAAGAACGCAAGCACTTAGTTCCCAACTGCACCCACCCCAAATCACACTTACCAGCTCAAGCCTTGCCTGGCCTTAGCCACCCCAACTTCTTAGGCCGGGTAGGGGGGTGAGGGAAGGGGGGGGGGGGGGGAAGGGAAGGACCCACCTCGCCAACATGTCTACTGTACAAAATGCCCTAGTCAGGAGACAAAAAACAAAACCCACTGACATTGGTAAAAAAACAAAAAAGTGCTGTTGTCCTGTCCTGTCCTGTCCTGTGCTGTGCCGTTATCAAAGCCTAAGTGCTCGAGCAGCCAGCTAGCACTTCAAACGGCACTTAGAAGTGCAGTGGGGGGTGGGGGGGGGGGGGGGGGGGTGAGAGGAGGGGAGGAGTGTGACACAACTGGCACAATCAGTCAGTCAGGGGTTGGACAAATCGCTGATTCGGTGACAGGGTTAGGCTATTTATTTTTTTTTAAATTTATTCTTTTATGTCGAGGATAATGAAATAAGTACTCATGTGCTTTTTTTTTTACATCCAGTCCCCGTGCGCTATTGTAATGTGTGGTGGTCAGTTCTGGCATGGACCTTTCAGGCTCTTGTGAGAGGGGTTTTTTGGTGGATCGGTGGTCTAGAGGTAACGCGCCTGTCTAGAAAGCGAAAAGTCCGGGTCTGAAGTGTGCGGCGGTTCGTACCCCGTTTGGACCGGAAATTTTTCCCCCATCCATTAGACCATGAGTGGTGGTCTGGGCGCTAGTCTTTCGGATGAGACGATAAACCGAGGTCCCGTGTGTTACACGTAATTATTTAGCGCACGTAAAAAAACCCACGGCAACAAGAGAGTTGTCCCTGGCAAAATTCTTAGAAAAAAGCCACTCTGATAGGGAAACAAATACAGCTGCAGGAAAAAAAAAAAAAAAAAAAAAAAGGGTGAAAGGGTGGCGCAGCGCTAAGTGGCGACGCGTTCTCCCGCTCTCCCCGGGGAGAGCAGTCCGACTGTCACGGAGAGAAATCTGCCGTGACTTAAAGTGGTATGAAATAAAATCTGAGCGCTTTGATTTGTTGCTTTACAAGATTCAGCGCTATATAAATTCCATACATTATTATTATTATTATTATTTTTTGGGGGCTGGGGGTGGGTGGGTGGGTTTGGGGGGGAGGGGTTGTTTTGTGCGTGTGTGTGTGTGTGTGTGTGTGTGTGTGTGTGTGTGTGTGTGTGGCTGTGTGTGTGTGTGGCTGTGTGTGTGTGTTGTGTGTGCGTGTCATTGTGTGTGTGTTTGTCTGTGTGGGGAGGGGAGAAGGGGGTGGTGAAAGGAGAGGGAGGGAAAGCGACACTGTCCTACTGTACATTGACCTTCGCCGACCCAAAAGCTTGGTTTGGAAATGGGCTGCTTTCTTCTTCTCTCTTCTTCTTCTTCTTCTTCTTCTCTGTCAAACGCTCAGACAAGACAACAGCCAGTGTCGTCTGTCACATGAACGAACTTGCGTTGCGCTGCCGCCGTTAAGCGCCTGACAAGTTAGGCCCAGCGCATCCGACTTCGGCGCGGGAGAGGAATTGCTATCTTTCCAAATTTTGTTGTTGTTGTTTTGGGTTGTTGTTGGTTTTTGTTGTTGTTTCTTTTTGTTGTTGTTTTTTTTTTGGGGGGGTTCGGGGTTAAAAACGACAGGAAAATACACCAACAGGGGTGAGAACAGACAAGAAGGAGGAGACAAGAAAAGCAAAAAAAGAAACAAGGCAGAAACAAAGAGAGGGATAGAAAAGAGGGAAATCTTAGCACAGAATTTCCAGAAAGTGGGGATGCTATTTATACTGACAGTACAGCCCCCCCCCCCCCACCCCCCCCGCCATCCCCACAGGAAGGGGGGAGGGGAGGGAGTTGACTATTTTAGGATTTGATGTGCATGCGCACTTTCATTTCTGCGTGCTTCTGCATCTATCACAGTGACACATGTAAATGGTTATGTAAGGGGGATGGGGGGGGGGGGGGGGAAAGGAGGGGGTTGGGGGGGTCAGAACTGCGTGGTACGTGGTCAGAGCATTGTGCTCGCGAGTTGACCATCCAGGATCGAACCCCCCAGGTTCAAACCATATTAACTGAGACGAACCACCCCCCCCCCCCTCCCCGTTCAAGGGAATTTTGTTCCCCCTGGAGTTATAATTATCACCACCAGCACCAACTCTTCTACCCCCCTCCTCCCACAAGAAGTCCTTCAGATGAGACTACTGTTGTAAGCCAAGGGCCTGTGTGCGAACGCACGCAGAGAACATCTTATACACACATCTTAAAACCCTGTTCCGCTTTTCGGAAGAGCAGGCCATTGTGTGCCGGTGGGAACGGATGACAAACTTGAGAAAACTGCATACATACAGGGACTGGATGTAAAAAAAACAGGGACTGGATGTAAAAAAAACCAGGGACTGGATGTAAAAAAAAAACAGGGAGTGGATGTAAAAAAAAAACAACAACCCACACGAGTGCTTATTTCATTATCCTCGAAATAAAAAAAAGAATAAACTGGTTTTTTATTTTAAAAAAAGATAATTATATGGAATTTGTAAAGCGTTGAAAATCTTTGTAAAAAAGCAACCAAATCCAAAACGCATTATCGGGTGTACCTAGGCCTCGCTCGAACCCAGAAAGAACCTCACGGTTTACTGGTCAGGCAAGAGAAACAGTCTAAACCATCCTGCCACCATCCATCCCTTTCTTAGACCTTGCCTGTCTCTGCATCAGCAATCTAGCCACACCACCCATACATACATAGACCCATGGGGCTGGCCAGGAGTCAACACTTTTTCACTGCATGCACTCCTGAAGTGCCCCAGTGAAGTACTTTGTACGGGGCTGTGATAAACGGGATAGGATAGCACTTCGTTTTCCTGTCAAGGTTTTTCTGAAGAGGCCATGTTGTGGTGTACACATCTGCCAGCTTTTCTATTTTCTTTTTCTTTCTTTTTTTTTCTTTTCCTCTTCTTCTGAAGTCCAAAGGTAGCACTTGAGTGAAGTGGGCAGGGGGAGGGGGAGGGAGAGGGAGGGAGAGGGAAGGGGAGGGTGGTGGTGATTGGTTGTGGTGTTGAGGTGAAGGATTTCCAGGTACTAGACGGAACGTTTGTGTGTGTGTGTGTGTGTGTGTGTGGTGTGTGTGTGTGTGTGTGTGTGTGTGTGTGTGTAGTGTGTGTGTGTAGTGTGTGTGATGTGTAGTGTGTATGTAGTGTGTGTGTATATGGTGTGTGTGTGTGATGTGTAGTGTGTGTGTAGTGTGTGTATGGTGTTTGTGTGTGTGTGTGCTTGTGTGTGTGATGTGTAGTGTGTGTGATGTGCAGTGTGTGTGTGTAGTGTGTGTGGTGTGTAGTGTGTGTGTAGTGGTGTGTGATGTGTAGTGTGTGTGTGTGATGTGTAGTGTGTGTGTGTGTAGTGTGTGTGATGGGTAGTGTGTGTGTGTAGTGTGTGTGATGTGTAGTGTGTGTGTGTGTTGTGTGTGATGTGTAGTGTGTGTATGGTGTGTGTGTGATGTACGGTGTGTTTGTGTGTGTGATGTATGGTGTTGGTGATGATGGCGGAGGGGGGGGGAGGATATATATATATATATATATATATATATATATTTATATATATTATATTATATATATATATATATATATGTTATCCTATACACAAGAGTTTAAAAAACACAATAATAATAAATGGAATTTTTATAGCACTAAAAGCAGTTACGCAAACAAATCAAAGCGCTTGCATTCAAATCATTCACGCGCATGCGACCGTTCACAACTAAGGTCAACAGATTCTAAATTTACACATACACAACCCCCCCCCCCCCTCCCACACACACACCCTCCCCTCACCCCACCCCACCCCCTCCACACATACACACACACAAACACACAGACACACACAAACATCCACGAAACCACCACCACAAGACGGGGCCAAGGTTTGGCAGAATGGGTCTGTTCAGCTGCCAAACAAGCTAAAAAGCCTGGAGGACGAAGAATGCAGAATGCCACAACTAGCCACCACTGTAGCGGCAGACAAATTAGTGTCGAATTTTATGGACGCAGCGCAGTAGCATTCCTCTTTAGAGGGAGGGAGAGAGGGGGAGGAGAGAGAGAAAGAGAGGGGGGGGGGGGGGGGAGAGGGAGGAGAGAGGGAGAGAGAGAGCGAGAGAGAGAGGCAAAAAGGAGAGAGAGGAGAGGGGAGGAGAAAAGAGGGGGGGGAGAGGGGGGGGAGAGGGGAGTGAGAGTAAAGAGAGAGGGAGAGGAAAAGAGAGAAAAGGAAGAGAGAGGGGGGAGGGAGAGAGAGGTGGAGGAGAGGAGAGAGAGAGAGAGAAAATGGAGAGAGAGATAAAGGAGAGAAAGGGGAGGAGAAAAGGGGAAGAGAGAGAGAGAGAAGAGAGAAAAAAGCATCTTTATTTTCTTTTTTTTTAAGGGTAAAAAAGAAAGCATGCACATGCTTTTTTTACCCGGGGCCCTGCCCTGATTAGGGACTATCAACAAAGGAGAGGGAGAGAGAGAGGGGGGAGAGATAGAGAGGGGAAGAGGGAGAGAAAAAGCCTTTCTGGCGTGCTTTTGTTTTGGGCCCCCAAAGAATTTTGGGATTTCCTCCCCCCCCCCCCCCTCCCCCGGGAAATACTTGGGTTTAGGGGGTGGGGGGGGGGGCCTTTAAAAAAAACAGCTTTCCCGGGGGATACGGAGGTAACGCCCCTTTGCCTGGGGAAAGCAAAAAGGCCCGGGTTTTAAGTGTGCGGGGGTTTCGACCCCCAAATTTTGGGGCCCCGAAAATTTTTTCCCCTTTCCAAATTAGCCCAGGGAATTGGGTTGTGTATTTATATTTTGTTTTCGGATGAGCAAAAAACCGGTCCCGTGTGCTAAAACATACAATTATTTAGCGCACGAAACGAACAAAACGGGAAAAAAGAGGTTGTCCCGGGCCAAAATTCTGTTAAAAGAAAGGCACTCTGTTTAGGGAAAATTTATACAGTGCAGACAGGAAAAAGAAACAAAAAGGGGGTGGCGTTTGCTTTTTGCGGCGCCCGCGCTCTCTCCCCGGGAAGAGCACCCCAAATTTTTCACGCGGAAAAAACCCGCCGTGAAAAAAATGAAAATGAAATAAAAATTCCCCCCTTCGGGAAAAATTCTCTGCTGGGAAATTTTCCTTTTTTCTACCCCTCTCTTTCTTTCTGCCTTTTTCCTTTTCTTTCCGGCCCCCAAAACCCTTCCTTTTTTTTCTGGGCCCCGTTTTTCCCTTTGGCCTTTTTTTTTGGTTTCCATTTTCCTTTAATTGGAAAATTTTTAAAATTTTTTCCCCCTTCCCTTTCCCCGGGGGAAAAAAAAAAAAACTAAAAAAAAAATAAATCCCCTTTCCCCTTTTCCCCTAAACCGCCCGAAACCCGGTTTTTTTGGGTGGCCAGGGCCTGAAAACTTTTGTTAAAAGGGGGGGGCCTTTAAACCCGGCATGGGGTGAGCGCACCGAAAAAAATTTTCGTTTTTCTTTGGGGGAAACGGGGACAAAAACAAGGTAAGGGTTGGGGCCCCTTTTTGGGGGGGGGGGGGGGGGGGGGGGGGGGGGGGGGGGGGGGGGGGGGGAAAAGGGAAGGGGGGCCAAAGAAGGAAGAAAAAGGGGAAGGAAGAGAGGGGAGAGAAGAAGAGAAAAAGGGGGGGGGAAGGGGGGAAGGGGGGACGAAAAGAGAAAAAGAAGAAGAGAGGAAACGAGACGATGGAAAAAAACCCGACCCCGGGGAAAGGGGGGGAGGGAAAAAAGGGGCAAAGAAAATTTTGGGGGAAGAGAAGGATTGTGGAGGGAGGGGAAAAGATGAAAAAAAAAAGAAACCGGGGGGAAAAAAGAGGGAAGAGGAAAAAGAAAAAAAAAAAAAAAAGGAAAAGGAAGAGGTGACGACCGGCCGCCACTTCCCGACAAAAAAAAGGGGGGAAAGAGCCAGAAAAGGGAGAGGGGGGAAAAGGGGGAAAAGGCGGAAGGGAAAAGGGGAAAAAGGGCCAAGGGAGATGGGGGGGGGGGGGGGGGGAGGAAGGGAAAAAGGACAGGGGAAGGCCAAGAAAAGTGAAGAGAGGGGGGGGGGGGGGGAGGGAAAGGGAAGAGGGGCCCGAGAGACAGAGAGGAAAAGGGGGAGGAAAGGGGGAGGAGGGGGGAGGAAGGGAAAGGCAAAAGGAAAACAGAGAGACGAGAGAGAGGGGAGGAGGGGGGGGGGGAGGGGGAAGGGGGGGACGAGGGGGACAGAGAGAAGAGGAGGAGGGGGTAGGGAAGGAAGGGGGGAAAAAAGGAAGGGGAGAGAAGAGAGGGAGGAGGAAGGAAGGAAGAGGGGGGGGGGGGGGAAAGGGGGGCCCGGGGGGGTAGAGGAGGTGGGGGGGGTGAGGAGGGGGGAGGGGAGGAGGGGGGGGGGCCCCCCCCCCCCCCAATAAAAAAATAAGAGGGAAAAAAACAAATAAAAAAAAATAAAAAAAGGAAAAAAAAGAAAAAGGGGGAGGGGGGAGAAGGGGGGGGGGGAGGGGGGAGGGGGGGAAGGACAGGGACCCCCCGGGGCAGGAGTTAAAGAGAGGGTAGGGGGGTAAAAAACCCGAAGGAAAAGGAGTAGGGAGGGAGGAGAGGGGGGGGGTGGGGGGGGGACAGAGGGGGGAAGAAAAAAAAGAGGAGGGCGAGGAAAGGAAGGGAAAAATTAACAAAAAAGAGGGGGGGAGGGGAGGGGAGGGGGAAGGGGGAGGGGGGAGGGGAAAAAGAGAAAGGGAAAGGGGGGGGAAGGGGGGGGAGGGGGGGAAAAGGAAGGAAAGAGGGGGGGAAGAGAGAGGAGGGGGAAGGGGGTGGGGGGAAAAGGGAAGGGAGGAAAAGAGGGGGACCAGGGGGGGGGGAGGGAAGAGGGAGGGGGGGGGGAGAAGGGGGTGGGAAAGGGAGGAGGGGGGGAGCGAGGGGGGGGGGGGGGGGGGGTTTTTTTTTTTTTTTTTTAAAAAAAAAAAGACTATGGGATTAAAAAAATAAATAAAAAAAAAAAAGAAAAAAAAAAAAAAAAGCGCGCGCAAAAATTTTTGGGGAAAGGAACGGGCCGGGCACAGGACCCATTTTTAAAAAGAGGGAAAACCCGGTTTTTGATTGGAAAAAAGAGGGGGTTGTTCGCTTTTTCAAAACCACCTTTAAATCCTTGAACTTCCCGAGGGGGTTCCTTGGGGGGGAGGGGGGGGGGGGGGGGAAAAGGGGAGGGGGGGGGGGGGAAGGGAAAAAAAAAGTATTTCACGATTTGTTGGTTTTAAACAAGTTTAAAGGCAAACCAACTTTTTATTTTTTGGGGAAAAGGGGGGGAAAAGGGGGAAAAAAAAAAGCCCGGGGGAAGAAAAAAAAGGGAAAGGGGAAAGAAAGGGGGGGAGGGGAGGGAAAAAGAGGGGGGGAAGGGGGAGAGAAAAAGGGAGGGGGGGAAAAAGGAGAGGGGGGAGAGGGGGGAAAGAAGGGGATAAAGGAAAGGGAAAAAGAGGGGGAGGGAGGAAGAGGGAGGAGAGAGAGAAAGGGGGGGAGAAGAAGGGGAAAGAGAGAGGGGGGGAGAGGAGAGAGAGAGAGAGAGGGGGGAAAAAGCGGGAAAATGGGCGAAAAAGGACAAAAGGGGACAGCCGGGGAAAGGAAAAAGGAAGAAAAGTGAGAGAGGAATGAAAAAGCAGAAGGAAAAGAAATCGGGGGGTGGGGGGTGGGGGGGGGGGGGGGGAGGGGGGGAAGGGGGGGAAAGGGGGGGAGGGGGTGAAGGAAAAAACAGAAGACAAAAAAAAGAAAGATGGCGAAAATTTCCAAAGGAAGAAAAACAAGAGGGAGGGACCGGAACAACACCCCAACACAACCGAACGGGAAGAAAGAAAGAAGGAAGAGAAGAAGTGAAAGGAAGGAAAAGGGGAAAGGGGGAGAAAAGGAAAGGAGAATTTTAAGGGGAAAGAAAAAACCGATGAAAAGAAAAAAAATTTCCCCAACAAAACCCCCCCCCAAAAAAATAAAAAAATAATTTACATTACTAAACTTACTACACAAAATAAAAAAAAAATAACCCAAAAAACATCAAAAAAAACCCACACCAACAATAAAAAAAAATTAAAAGAAAGAAGAGGAACGGTTTTTGAAGAGAGAAATGTTGGGGAGAGAGTTTGGCCCAAAAAGACCCAGGGGAAGAAAAGGCCAAAAAAAGGCCAAAAAAAGGCCCGGGCGACGCCGGGGGAAAGGGAAAAGGGGAAAACGGGAACGCACAACCACTCCAAAAGGGGGGAGAGCCCGGGGGGAAAAATTTGGGAGAAGGGAAAAATAAAAGGTCCGGGGGGGGGGTTTTCGGGAAAAGAAAAAACCGGACCCAAATGAAGGGGGTAAAAATTTCCCCCCCCCAAACCATTTTTTAAAATTAAAAATAACCCTTAAAAACACAAAAAAACATAAAAAAAAACATAACCCCCCAAAAAATTCAAAACTTTTAACCCAAATTTCCCCCACCACAAAAAAAACCCCCCATTCCTTGGGGGTTGGGATGTAACCCCCCGGGAGGGGAAAATTGCGTTTTTGGGGTAAGGGGCAGGGGGGGCGGGGGGGGGGGTGCGGGGGAAGGGGAAAATGAGGCCCGGGGGAAATTTTTAGGGGGAACCTGGGGCCCGTAAGGGATAATTGGTGGGCTAAAGGGGGGCCTGGGGCTTTTGAAAAGGGTAGGGGAAAGCCGGGTCAGGGGTTTTAAAGGGGGTAAAGGGGGGGGAGGGAAACCCCAGACGGGGGGTTTAAATTTTGGGGGCTTAGGGGCACCCGGACGCATTTTTAACTTTTCATTTTGTTTAGACAACGATAGTTGCTGTCTAGAAGAAGAAAAAGAGAAGAAGGAGGAAAAAGGGAGGGGGGAGGAGGGGAGGAGGGAAGGGAACGAGAAGGAGGAGGAGGAGAAGGAAAAAAGAATTAAGAAAAGGGGGGGAGGGGGGGTAAGGAGATTGGGCGGGGGGAAAAAAAAGGGAAAAAGGAGGAGGGGAAAAAGAAGCGTAGGGGGAAAGGAGGGAAAAAAGCAGGAGGAGGAAAAGAAAAAGAGGAGGGGAGGAGGGAAGAAGAAGGAGAGGAGGAGAAGGGAGGGAAAAAAAAAGGGAAAAAAAAAAAAAAAAAAAGGGGAGGGGGAAAAAGGGAGGAAGGAGGAGGAGGCGGAGGGGAAAAGGGAGGGGGAAAAAAAGGAAAGGGAAGGAGAGGAGGAGGAGAAAAAGAAAAAAGGAAGGGGGGAGAGGAGGAGGAGGGGAAAGGAGGAGGGGGATGGGGAAGAAGAAGGAGGAGGGGGAAAAGAGGAGGAGGACCCAGGAGGGGAGGAGGGGAAGGGAAAAAAGGGGTAAAGGAGGAGGGGAGTTGGAAAGGAAAGGGGGAAAGGAAATTGGGGTGGGGAGGGGGAAGGGGGGAGAAGAAGAAAGAAAAGAAAAAGAAAAAGGGAAAAAGAAATAAAAAAAAAAAATTTTTTTTTTCGGGGGGATAAGGAATAAAACACCCATGGTTTTTTTGTTTTTTACATCTGCCCCCGTGTGTATGCGATTTTGTAATTTCATCACCCGTTCCCCCGGCACACAAGGGCCAAACCTTTCCGAACAGGGGAAAAAGGGGGGCTTTTTATCCCCTTAAAATGCGCAAGAGGTTCTGCGTGGTTCGCACACGGGACCCGGTTTTGTTCACAAAAAAAAGACTTTTGGAGGGGGAGAGAGTGTGGGGGGGTCGGCATTTGTTTTAAAACCCCGAAAAAAAAAATCCTCTTAAAGGATGGGAAACCCCCGGGGCCTTCGGGAATAAAGGGGAAACGAACCCCCCTCTAACCACCGGCTACCTTCCCCTTTTTTCCCCCCACCCCCCCCCCCCCCCTCCTTTCCGTTTTCGCGCCCCAGTTGAATTTTGTTAGCCATTTTGCGATAAAAAATTTTTCTTTTTAACGACACCCCCACAGTCGGCGCTTTCCCAGTGCCCGGAAGAGTTTCGCTTTTCCTTTTGGCATTGTTTGGGGATTAGGAATGTTGGGAAAGGAGGAGGGGGGAAAGAGGGGGGAGGGGGGAAAGGGGAAAAAGAGGAGGAGGAGGAGGAAAAGGAAGAGGAGGAGAAAAAGGAGGGGAAAAGAGGGGGAGGAGGGGGGAGAGGGAAAAGGGAGGAGGAGGAGGGGGAAGAAGGGAGGAGAAAACAAGGAAGAGGAGGGAAAAAGGAGGGGGAAAGAAAGGAGGGGGGGAAAGGAGGAGAAGGAGGAGGAGGAGAAGAAAAAGGAGGAGAAGGGGGAAAAAAAAGGGGGGAGGGGAGGAGGAGAAGGGGGAGGGGGGGAAAGGAGAAGAAGAAAAGGGAAAGGGGAAAGAAAAGAAGGAGGAGGAAGAGAAGGGGGAAAGAAGAGGGGGTGGAGGGGAAAAAGGGGAGGAGGAGGATAAGAAGAAGGAGGGAAGGGAGGTAAAGGAGGAGGAGGGGGAGAAGGAGGGGAGGGGGGAGGGGGAGGAAGAGGGAAAAGGAGGAGGAAAAAGGAGGAGAGGAGGAGGAGGGGAGGAGGGGGAGGAGGGGGAAGGGGGAGGAGAAGGGGGAAGAAGAGGAGGAGGGGAGAAAAAGAAGAGGGGAAGGGGGGGGAAGGAGGACGAGGAGGGAAAAAAAAAAGGAGGCCCGAGGAGGAGGAGGAGGGAGAAGGAGGGGGGGAGGGGAGGAGGGAAAAGGGAAAGGAGGAGGAGAAAAAGAAAAAGGGAGGAAAAGGAGAAAAAAAAGGAGGAGGAGGGGGGGGAAAGGGGAGGAAAAGGAGAAGGAGGGAGGAGAAAAAAGGAGGAGGAGGGGGAAAAGAAAAAGGGGAAGGGGGGAGGGGAAAAAGGAGGGGGAAAGAAAAGGGAGGAGGAGAGGGAGGTGGGGGAAGAAGGAGGAGGGGGGAATAGAAGAAGGGGGAGAAGGGAATAAAAAGGAGGGGGGGGGGGAAAGGGGGGAAAGGAAGGAGGGGGAGGGGGGGGGAGGAGGAGGAAGAGGAGAAAGGGAGGGGGAAGAAGGGGGAGAGGAGGAGGGGAGGAGGGGAAGAGGGGAGAAAAAGAGGGGAGAGGAGAAAAAAGAAGGGGGAAGAGGGAGGAGGAGGAGAAGGAGGGAGGGGAGAATAAAAAGGAGGACGGGAGGGGAGGAGGAGAAGGGGGGAGAAGGAGGAGGAGAAGAAGAAGAAGGAAAAAAGAAAAAGAAAAAGAAGAAAAAGAAGGGAAAAGGAAGAAAAAGGGAAGAGAAAAAGGAAGGGAAAAAAAGAAAAAAAGGAAAGGGGGCCGGAGGAGGAGAAAAAGAACAAGAAGGAGGAGGGGATACAAAAATGTGAGGTTTGGTTTTTTTAAAAAAGATTTTTTTTTTTTTTTTTTGGGGGGGGATTTATAAAAAATGGGTGGGAGGGAGGATGGGGGAGGGGGGGGAAAAGGGGAAGGAGAGATAAAAGGGGGAAAGGGAAGGGGAGGGGGGAGAGGGGAAAACGAGAGAGAGAGGAGAGAGAGGGGGAGAGGGGGTTTGGTGGAAAGGGATGGGGGGTAAAAAAAAAAAGGATTTAAAAAACCCTTGCGAAAACTTTAAAAACCCCTTTTCCCCCTTTTGGGAAGAGTAGGAATTGTGCGGGAAAACAGATGCCCAAAAATTTAAAAAAACTAAAACCCGGGGATTGGATGTAAAAAAAAAAAACCAAAAACCACAGGTGTTTTAAAATTTCCATTATCCTCAAAAAATAAAAGAATCAATGAAGGAATGTTTTTTTTTCCCCTTTCTTTCTCCTATCCCTTCCCTTTTCCCTTCTTTTTCCCTCCTCTTTTTCCTTCTTCTTCCTTCACCCTCCTCTTCTTTCTTCCTTTCCCCCTTCTTTTTTTTCCCCCAGGGAACCCCCCCCTTTCCTTTCCTCCTCTTTGTTTTCCCCCCTCTCCCCACCTCTTCTCTTCTTTTTCACTATTGATATACCCCCTCTAAAAAATTTTCCTTTTCCTTTTCTAAACAAAAAAAAGGGTATTTTTTGGATGCCTAAAATTCCTAAATACCGGTTTTTCTTTTGCCAAGTCAAAAGGGGGATGGGTTGGTCTAGGGGGAAAACGGGGCCTGCTGAAAGCTAAAAGCCCGGGTTTGGGGGAAAGGGTGTGCGGGGTTCGACCCCCGTTCGGGCCCCAAAAACCCCCCCCCCCCCCCCCCCCCAAATTCTTTTTAGCCACAAGGGGTTTGGTCTGGGTGCGGGTTTCTTTCGGATGGGGCGAAAAAAACCGAGGTCCCGGGGGTTTACCCCTAATGTTTTTGTATAGGCGCGCGAAAAAAGAACCCACAGGAAAAAGGAGTTGTCCCTGGCAAAATTTGTGGAAAAAAAAAAAAGCCACTTGATGGGGAAAAAATAACGTGCAGACGGAAAACCCCCCCCAACCAACAACCAAAAAAGGGGTGGCGCAGCTCTTGTGGCGACGCGCGGGGCTCCCCCCGGGAGAGAGAGGAGAGAGAGGAGAGAGAGGGGAAAAGGAGGGTTGGAGGGGGAGGGAGAGAGAGGAGGGATGGGAAAAGAAGAGGGGAGAGAAGGGGAGGTGTGGGAGAGAGAGAGAAAGCTAAATTTTCCCACTCGCAGAAAAAATCACCCAATAAATTAAAAGGGGTTTATGAAAAAAAAAATAAATAAAAAAAAAAAAAAATTGAAGGGGGGGGGGGGGGGGGGGGGGGGGGGGGAGGGGGGCGCGGGGAAATTTGTAGTGGCCCGGCATTGAGCCTAAGTTTTCCCCCCGGAGCATTGAACCAAAGATTCCCCCCTCCTTTTTCTATCAAAAATATCCCACCCTTCAAAAAAACCCATGCCCTTCCCTCTGAAAAGTTTAGGACCTGGGTGAGAGTGTGGTGTGCTCTTTAAAAAAACATTTGATTTTTTAAAATTCTATTTCTTTGGTTTTTGGGTTGAAGAGCACCATTTTTGTAATTAATATCTGTTTTTTTAAAACTATTTGATTATTTGTGATTGATTGCATGACTGGTAAGATGGGGTTGAATGCATTGCGCTTTGTTTGTCTTTTGCAAGATATAGCGCTATTTAATTTCCCTTTATTATTGTTTTTTATTATTATTATTTTTTGTTGTTGTTGTTGTTATTATTATTATTATTATTATTATCTTTGAGTTTGGGTGATGGGGCCCGCGAGGCCCAGGTTTGAGCCTCTAAAAAGGGGAAAAACTTATTCCAGGGGAAGGTTTTTTACCCCTGAAGTAAACATCGCACTTCCGTGAAACCCTTCGGATGGGGATTTAAAACCGAGATTTTTACCATTGTGCGAACGGGACACAACACAAACAAACCCCCAAACAGCCACAACAAAACAAACACACACACGACCAAAACACCCACCACACACAAAACACACACACCCCCAAAAACACACCACGCGCGCGCGCAACACACACAAAACCCCCACACACACCCCAAAAAAACACACGCGCGGGGCGCGCGCACACCCCACCCAACACACACACACCCCAAAACACCACACCACACCCCACACACACACCACCACCCCGATCTTGTGTCTGCCGTATTGTTGTCTAATTTTTTTTGTTGGTTTTTTTTGTTGTGTGTGTGATTGATCCCCAAAGAGTTTGCATTTTAATGATCTTTTTTTGTTGTGGTTACTGCATTTTAGGTTTTTGTTGTCACTTTCACAAGGGAAACTTTCTGGTTTTTTTTTTAAAATTATGTTTTTGGACGTTGTCTTGCCCTTTTCTTTTCCCCCGATACGTTTTTTCTAATTTGGGTTCCTTTTACTTTACGGGGCTTTATTTTTTTTGGTTCCCTTTTGTGTAAATTATGTTGTGTATGTGTATGTGTGTATTTTGTGTGGGGTGGGGAGGATGGAAAAAAGCTTGAAAAGCTTATTTTTAAACCCTCAAAAATTTTTTAAATTATCTTTTTGACTTGACTGCGAAAAGACGTTAAAATCCTTTTCTACTTTTCAGAAGGGGGTTACCCATGACGTGCCAGGTAAGAACGGGTTTGACAAAAAAAAAATTTCAACAAACAACTACAAAAAATGTATGCACACTGGTGGTGTGTTTTTTTGACATCACCCCCGAAGTCGAATGCTGTCCCTTATTTAAAGGGGGAAAAAAAAAGGGAAAAAAAAACAAAAAACAAAAAAAAAAAAACCCGGCCCACATACCCCAAAAAAAAAAAAAAAAAAAATCTCCCCATTGGTGAACTCGGAGCTTTCAGCCGAGAAAAAAAAAAAAACAAAAAAGGGGGGGGGAAAAAAAAAAAAGGGGGGTTTGGGGGGGGGGGGGGAAATCTTTTTTACTTTCCCATTTGGTTGGGGGGGGGAGGGGGGGAGGGGGGGGGGGGGGGGGGGGGGGGGGGAAGGGGGGGGGGGGGGGGCAGGTTGGGGGGGGGGGGGGGGGGGGGGGGGGGGGGGGGGGGTGGGGGGGGGGGGGGGGGGGGTTGGGGGGGGGGGGGGTGGGGGGGGGGGGGGGGGGGGGGGGCGGGGGGGGGGGTGGGGGGGGGGCGGGGGGGGGGGGGGGGGGGGGGGGGGGGGGCGGCAGGGGGCCTGTCCGGGGGTTTTTTTTAAATTAAGGGTTTTTTTCCCCTCCCCTTCGGGTGTTCTGTGCTGCTGGGATTTCCCCCTCTTCCCCCATCCTCTCTTTTTTTTTCTCCCTTGTTCCTTTTTTTCCTGTCACCCCCTCCTTCTTTTTTTTTTGCCCTTTTGGTCCTTTCCCCTCCCTTTGGGCCCCCCTTCCCCCCCCCCCCCCCCCCCGCTTTTGGGCCCGTCTCCTACCTTTGCCCCCCCCCTCCCCCCCCCCCTCCCAAAAAGGGCAAAAAAAAGATAACAATTCTCTTCCGTTTGAAGTCGGATGTGCTGGGTCTATCTTTTTCGGGCGTTTTTAACCAGAAACAACGCGACATACTCAATATTTGCTGTCGGAGCGTTTCAACAAATAAAAGGGTTCCATTGATGCCTACCTTCCTCACATACCCAGGCAGTGCATTTGCTCAGTCATAAGGGTGGATCGGTGGTCTAGAGGTAACGCGCCTGTCTAGAAAGCTATAAGTCCGGGTCGGAAGTGTGCGGTGGTTCGATCCCCGTTCAGGGCCAAAAACTCCCCCCCCCCCCCCCCCCCCCAATTCATTTTTAGACCACAAGTGGTGGTCTGGGTGCTGGTCTTTCGGATGAGACGATAAACCGATACGCACAATTGTTTAGCGCACGTAAAAGAACTCACGACAACAAGAGACTTGTCCCTGGCAAAGTTATGTAGAAAAATAAAAAGCCACTCTGGTAGGAAAAAGAAAAAAACAAATAACGGGTGGCGCAGCTCTTGTGGCGACGCACGCGCTCTGGCGGGGAGGGGGAGAGAGAGAGAGAGAGAGAGAGAGAGAGAGAGAGAGAGAGAGAGAGAGAGAGAGAGGGGAGAGAGAGAGAGAGAGAGAGAGAGAGAGAGAGAGAGAGAGAGAGAGAGAGAGAGAGAGAGAGAGAGAGAGAGAGAGAGAGAGAGAGAGAGAAAAGAGAGAGAGAGAGAGGGGAGAGAGCAGCCTGCATTTCACTCGCGGAGAAATCAGCCATGATTTAAAGCGGTATGAAATAAAATAAATAAATAAAACAAATTGAGGGGGGGGGGGGGGGGGGGGCGCGGAATAGCCTAGTGGTCAGAGCACTGAACCTAAGATTTCCCCCCTCCTGTTTCATATCTGAACTATCCCACCTTCACTAATCCATGTCCTATCACCCTGCTTAAGTATACGACCTGTGTGAGAATGTGTGTGTATGTGTGTGTGTGTGTGTGTGTGTGTGTGTGTGTGTGTGTGTGTGTGTGTGTGTGTGTGTGTGTGTGTGAGAGAGAGAGAGAGAGAGAGAGAGAGAGAGAGTGTTGTGTGTGTGTGTGTGTGTGTGTGTGTGTGTGTGTGTGTGTTGTGTGTGTGTGTGTGTGTGTGTGTGTGTGTGTGTGTGGTGTGTGCTTTTTGAAAAAAACATTTGACTATTGAAATTCTATTTCATAGATTATGTCTGCAGAGCACCATGTTAGTAAATATCTGTTTTGTTTAAACTAATTGATTATTTATCATTGATTGCATGACTGTGTAAGATTAGGTTGAATGCATTGCGCTTTGATTTGTCTTTTGCAAGATATAGCGCTATATAAGTTCCATTTATATATTATTATTATTATTTTTTTTTTTATTATTATTAATAATTTTTATTGAGCTCGTGATGTGGGCGAGGTCCAGGTTTGAGCCTCTCCCAAAGAACATTTATTCCAGGAAGGTTAAAATAAAAGCACTCCATAACTTCAGGAAAACCGGTTCCTTTTCAAAAGGACACAAAAAACCCAAGCCCAAAACGAACACACACACCCCACACACCACCACACACCCACACAACACCCCACACACACACAAAAACACACACACCCCACAAACACCCCCCCACACACACACCACACACCACACACACACCCCACCCCACACACACACACAACCCCCAACCATCTTGTGTCTGCCCGTTTGTTGTCTAATATTTTTTGCTTGGCTTTTTTTGTGTGTGTGTATGCCCGAAGATTTGCATTGATGATCTCTTTGTTGATGGATACTGCATTTTAGGTCTTTTTTCACTTCACAACGGAACTTTCTGGATTTTTTTTAAATAGTTGACAGTTGTTTCTTGGGTCTTTCCTGAACGATTTCTAAGTTGGGTTTTTTCCTTTACGGGGCTTTTTTTTGGTTACCCTTTTTTGTGATTGTTGTGTGTGTTGTGTGTTGTGGTTTGTGTGGTAATTGGTTTTTTGTGTGTTTGTGTGTGTTTGATGTGGGTGGGGTGTATGGGAGATGAACAAAATTCTTGTAAAGCTTACTCTTTTACCCTCAAAAAAATCATTTTGACTGACTTGGCTTGCGCCAGACGTTAAAATCATGTTCTACTTTTCAAAGGTGGCCAACGTGCCAGGTAAGAACAATGAAAAAAAAAACAACAACAACCCACAAAATTTGATCACACTGGTGGTGTTGTTTTTAAAAAATCTTTTCGAAGTCAGAATGCTGTACCTTAATTAAGGGGGGGAAAAAAAAAAAAAAAAAACAAAAAACAAACAAACAAAAAACCCCAAAAAAATCCAAATACGCAAAAACAAAAAAAAAACTCACCATTGTGAACCCCGGGGGGAGCTTCGGGGGGGGGGGGGGGGTTTTGTTTTCCGGGTCGGGGGGGGGGAGCTGTCAATAAATAGATCCCTCCCCTTCGGGTTTCTGTGTTTAGGATTTCCTCTTCTCATCCCCCTTTTTTGTTTTTCTGCCTTGTTC
>CM054140.1:75904346-75906846 GCA_028751875.1 Rapana venosa
GTTCGTGTGTGTGAGTGTGTGTGTGTATGTGTGTGTGTGTATGTGGTGTGTGTGTGTGTGTGTATGTGCGTGCGTTGTTCGCGTTTGGAGGGGGGGGGCGGGGGGGAAGGGGGTAGTGGGACCATGTATTCATCAGGTGTGATCGCTTTAATCCTCCGTCAACCCTGGCTATTTTCACAACACTGAAATGGGAGGGCGCCTTTGGCTTCCTTCGCTTACGAGGGTAGATTACAAAGACAAACAAAAAAACAAGAAAAAGAACAAGAAAACCACGTCATGTGAAAGCTAAAGGTCGCCTCGTCAAGAATGTCTATCAGTTTTCTTCGCCGTGCTTATCATATTATGCGCACTTGCACTTGTAGGCATGTGTATGCGTGTTCACATACGTTGTAGTCTTACACGCGCGCGCGCGCGCGCACGCACATGCATAATTAAACAAGCACGGCATGTTTTATGTATGCTTGTTCTGTGTCTCTTTCTCTGTGTCTTTCTCTCTCTCTGTCTCTCTGTCTCTGTTCTGTCTGTCTGTCTGTCTGTCTGTCTGTCTCTCTCTCCTCTGCTGTCTGCCTGTCTGTCTGTCTGTCTGTCTGTCTCTCTCTCTCTCTCTCTCTCTCTCTCTCTCTCTCTCTCTCTCTCTCTCTCTCTTCCCTCCCACTCGCTGTGTGTGTGTGTGTGCCTCTCTGTGTCTCTGTCTGTCACTCTTTCTGTCTCCCTCTGTCTGTCTGTCTGTCTCTCTTCCCCATTCCCCCACACACCCACACACATTTACACGCAGTCATGTGCGCGCGCGTGTGCACTTCTGTCCAAACTGTGAACTGGGTATCTATAAGGGTTGGTAGTACATGCGCACTCCTTTCCAAACTATGTAATGTATGTGTGAGGGTTTAAAGGACACCCGCACTTCTACCGAACTATGTAGCATAATAGATCTATGTGTTTAAAGGACATGTGCACCCCTATCCAAACGGTGCACTGGATCTATGGAGGTTTAAAGGACATGTGCACTCCAATCTAAGCTATGCCCCGTATCTATGAAGGTTGAAAGAAAAGGTCTACTTCTGTCCAAACTATGAACTGTATCTATAACAGTCTTTAGGACACGTGCACTCCTATCTCAACTACGCACCGTATTTCACCTTCACCTAGTCCCTTGGACCGTGGGGGCACCACTGAAGATTTTGCAACCAGCTTCCTCCACTCCCTGAGGTCCTCTGCTTTCCGTGGCAAATCGTTCCACTCAAGGCTGCCAAATCCACTCTCTGATGTTGTAGATCTTCCCATCGTTTTCTCTGTCTGCCTCTTCGTCTCCCTCCTTGTACTGTTGTTTTATGAAGGTTTAAAGGACACGTGCACTCCTATCCAAACTATGTCCCGTATCTAGCAGGGCTTAGAGGACAAGCACACTCCTACTCACACTGTGTACTTGCATCTATGAGGGCTGCAGGAACACGTGCACTTCGTGGCAGGATGGTTAAGACGTTTGCCTGCCAAAAAGTAAACCGTGAGGTTCTGGGTTCGATTCCCAGCCTCGCCCTTTCTTCCCAGTTTGACCAAAAAAATCGAACTGAATGTCAAAGTCCTTCGGATGAGACTATAAACCGAGGCCCCGTGTGCGAACGCATGCAGAACATCTTGCGCACACGTTAAATCCTGTTCCGCTTTTCGAAAGAGTAGGCCATTGTGTGCCGGTGGGAACAGATGACAAAATTGACAAAACCGTATACACACGGGGACTGGATGTAAAAAAGCACATGAGTGCTTATTCCATTATCCTCGATATAAAAAAAAGTCATCTGAGCGCTTTGATTTGTTGCTTTACAAGATTTAGCGCTATATAAATTCAAAACATTATTATTATTACTATTATTACTATTATTATTATTATTATTATTCTAAACTATGCACCGTATTTCACCGTATAAACTCACTTCTACTCACACTATGTACTCGCATCTATGAGGGTTTAAAGGAACATGTCCACTCCTATCCAAACTGTGCACCGTAACTATGAAGGTTTAAAGGACATGTGCACTCCAACTCGCACTATGTACTGCATCTATGAGAGTTTATAGGAACATGTGCACTCCTATCCAAACTATGCGCCGTAACTATGAAGGTTTAAAGGACATGTGCACTCCAACTCGCACTATGTACTACATCTATGAGAGTTTAAAAGAACATGTACACTCCTATTCAAACCATGCACCGTCTCTCTGAGGGCTTAAAGGACATGTGCACTCCTATCCAAACTATGTCCCGTATCTATCAGGACTTAAGAGGACAAGCACACTCTTCTCCTACTCACACTAAGTACTGCATCTATGATTTGTAGGACATGTGCACTCCTTTCCAAACTGTGCACAGTAACTATGATGGTGTAAAGGAGAATGTGCACTCTTATTCAAACTATGCACCGCATCTCTGAAGGTTTAAAGGACACGTGCACTCCTACCCAAACTATGCGCCGTATCCATGAAAGTTTAAAGGACATAACACACTC
>CM054140.1:75913787-75945163 GCA_028751875.1 Rapana venosa
ATAGGAAGGGAGTGCTTAATTTCATTGCATAGGGGCAGTCACTGGCACTGTACAAGGAAGGGAAGTTAATGTTCTTTGCCTGAAGGGGTCAGTCACTGGCACGCACAAGGGAGCTAATGTTTCTTTGCTGATGGGCATCACTGCACAAAAGGGAAGGGAAGTTAATGTTCTTTAGCAGAAGGGCATCACTGCACAAGGAAGGGAGGCTAAAGAGTTCATTGCTGAATTGCAGTCACTTGCACAATGGAATGGAGGCTAATGTTTCAATTGCTGATAGGGCAGTCACTGGCACTGTACAAGGAAGGAAGCTATTATCTTTGCTGCAGGGCATTAGCGGCACAGTACAAGGATGGAATCTAATGTTCTTTGCTGAGGCAGTCACTGCACAAGGAAGTGAGGCTATGTTCTTTGCTGAGGCAGTCGCTGCACAAGGAAGGGAAGCAAATGTTTCTTTGCTGAGGCAGTCCGCAGCACAAGGAAGGGAAGCTAATGTTCTTTGGCTGAGGGCAGTCACATGCACAAGGAAGGGGAATCTAATTTTCTTTGTCTGAAGGCAGTCACTGCACAAGGAAGGGAAGCTAATGTACGTAATGCTGAAGGCCAGTCACTGGCACAAGGAAGGAGGCTAATGTTCTTGCTAAGGGCATTCACTGTGCACTGTACAAGGAAAGGGGAAGCTAATGTTCTTTGCTGAAGGCAGTAGCTGGCACTGTACAAGGAAGGGAGGCTAATGTTCTTTGCTGAGGGGCAGTCACTGGCACTGTACAAGGAAGGGAAGTTAATGTTCTATGCTGAAGGGCAGTCACTGCACAAGGAAGGGAAGCTAATGTTCTTTGCTGAGGGGCAGTCACTGGCACTGTACAAGGAAGGGAAGCTAATGTTCTTTGCTGAAGGGCAGTCACTGGCACTGTACAAGGAAGGGAAGCTAATGTTCTTTGCTGAGGGGCAGTCACTGGCACTGCTACAATGGGGAAAGGGAAGTTAATGTTCTTCTTAGTCTGAAGGGGCAGACACTGCACAAGAAGGGAAGCTAATTGTTCTTTGCTTAGGGGCAGTCCACTTCACAAGTAAGGGAGGCAATGTTCTTGCTGAAGGCAGTCACTGCCACAAGGAATGTGGAGGCTAATGTTCTTTGCGAAGGGCAGTCCACTGCACAAGGAAGGAAGCTGAATTTTTCTTTGCTGAAGGCAGTTCACTGTGCACAAGAAGGGAGGCTAATGTTTCTTTGCTTGAATGGCAGTCACTGCACAAGTGAAGGGAAGCTACTGTTCTTTGCTGCGGGGCAGTCCTGCACAAGGGCAGGGAAGCTAATGTTTTTCTTTGCTGAAGGGCAGTAGCTGGGCACTGCACAAGGAAGGGAGGCTAATGTTCCCATTGCTGAGGGCAGTCACAGCACTGTAACAATAAGGGAATCAAATGTGTTCTTTGCTGAAGGGCAGTCACAGTCAACTGCACAAGGAAGGGAGGCTAATGTTCTTTGCTGCGGGGCAGTCACTGGCAGTGTACAAGAAGGGAAGCTAATGTCTTTGCTGAAGGTAATCACTGGCACTGTCACAAGGAATGGAAGCAATGTTTTTTCTTTGCTGAGGGGCAGTCACTGCACAAGAATGGAGCTAATTGTTCTTTGCTGAGGGGCAGTCTCACTGCACAAGGAAGTGAGCAATATCTTTGCTGAGGGGGGCAGTCACTGGCACTGCACAAGGAAGGGAAGCTAAATTTCTTTGCTGAAGGGCAATTCACTGCACAATTGATGGAAGCTATAGTTCTTGCTTAAATGGCAGTCACTGCACCATGAAGGAAGCAAATGTTTCTTTTGCTGAGGGGCATCACTGGCACAGCACAAGGAAGGGAATCTAATGATCTTTGCTGAGGGGCATTCCACTGCACTGCACAGGAAGGGAAGCTAATGTTTCTTGCTGAGGGGCAGTCACTGGGCACTCACAAGGAAGGGTAAGCTAAAGTTCTTTGCTGAAGGGCAGTCACTGCACAGGAAGGGAAGCTAATGTTCTTGCTGAAGGCATCACAGCACAAGGTCGGGAAAGCCTAATGTTCTTTGCTGAAGGGCAGTACACTGCAGCACAAGGAAGGAAGGCAAATGTTCATTGGCTGGAGGGGCAGTCACTTGGCACTGGCAACAAGGAAGGGATGCTAATGTTCTTTGCTGAGGGGCAGTCACTGCTGCGCAAGGAGGGAGTCTAATGCGAGCGTTTGCTGAAGGGCAGTTCACTGCACAATGAATTGGAATGCTAATGTCATTGCTGAAGGTCAGTCCACTGCACAAGGAAGGGAAGCTAAAGTATGTTATCTTTGCTGATGTGCAGACCACTGTGCAACTGCACAAGGCCGGGAGGCTAATGTTCAACTCACCACTTAGTAGGAGTGGGTAAAAACTCATCTCTGCTTAATATGTCACATCTACACACTTAATTAATGGAATCATGACCTTGGTCTCCAATTTCAATGAAGATATATATTTCACAACAAATTCATTGTTCAGTTTTGTGTAATGGTTTAACTACTAATGTAAGTTTGACAGGAAACCCTGTGAAAATACCAGGACTTTCCACACAAACCCAGACATGTGCAGTGCTTTTCCGGGTCCCTGAAAAATATAACCATTTTCTGTGCCTTTTCCAGGTCCGAGAAAGATGACCCATATTTCCATGACTTTCCAGTACATTCCATGAATCCGGTTTGAACCCATTAAGCAGTTGCACAAGAAAATGGCGACAAGTGTGTCAACTTGCTTTACACTACACCAAAAACGACAACTTTGAGAGCTCTGTGTGATAACAAAGGGAGGCTCTCCTGAAAGCGTCATTTTGCGACCATTACTAAAGCTATAGTTCAAGTGTGAGAAGAAAGCAAAGTGGCATTAAACAGTTGAAGGTTCAGAGGGGGGGAGAAGCTCCATTCCTGGACATGTAGCGGACATCACGCAGGACGATGTCTCACTCAGTATTCTGCTCCAAACAAAGCCAATGGTTTTGCCCGTCAACAGGGGATGTGGCAGGCGTGTGGCCTGCCTAGCATCAGAGAGCAGGCAACCTCTTAACGCCACCCAGCAGCAGAGAAGGGCCCGGTGTGAGGGTGTGTAGAGAGTGTGTTGGATGGTGCCACGACAGCAGGCCACTGATACGCCCCCAAGGTACTTCTGACCCTGAGGATACCCAGATGAAGACCTGGGGTAGTGGCCAAGGGTCAAAACATCACGTATGATAGGCATAGAAGAGCAAACAACAAACATCACAGAAACATGAGGCAGTCAGAAAACAGACCAAAACAAAACAAGGAGACAGTAGTTCTATTCGCGAGTGCGAACGAGGATCAAAACCACACACACAACACACACACACACAGTACCTGTGGTTTCCTAAGGACAGGAAAAAGTGACCCAGGAGGACCAAGGAACAGGATGTCAGCGATTCACATCCTCCTAGTTGGCCATCTTGAGTGTTCCTCCCTCAGATACCTCCTGGCCACTCAACAACCAATAGCCATTCACATGGAATGAAACAAACACCCAAACCACGAGACAGTTTCACGTGGAGAGAATTTAATTAATGTGGAGATAATTTAATTAATGTGGAGAGAATTTAATTAACACACCATGAGACATTTTGCTGGGGAAACAATATAACACACCATGAGACAGTTTGACAGGGAAATGATATAACACGCCATGAGACAGTTTGACAGGGAAATGATATAACACACCATAAGACAGTTTGACAGGGAAATGATATAACACACCATGAGACAGTTTGACAGGGAAATGATATAACACACAATGAGACAGTTTGACAGGGAAATGATATAACACACCATGAGACAGTTTGACAGGGAAATGATATAACACACCATGAGACAGTTTGACAGGGAAATGATATAACACACCATGAGACAGTTTGACAGGGAAATGATATAACACACCATGAGACAGTTTGACAGGGAAATGATATAACACACAATGAAAGGGAACCATAGTTTTTTGTTTGACAGGGAATGATATCACACGCCATGAGACAGTTTGACAGGGAAATGATATAACACGCCATGAGACAGTTTGACAGGGAAATGATATAACACGCCATGAGACAGTTTGACAGGGAAATGATATAACACACCATGAGACATTCTGACCCACATGGTATTTTGATTTGCAGGTACAACATGCTTAATGAGAAATGTGATACTAATACTGTACTGTGTACAGCACTTCAGTATTCACAGCCATATTAGATGAATGGTTTTGTGTACAACAAAATGTTCAAGTATCTGAAGCAAAAGCATGGTTCTCTATGTCAAATTCAGGCTGCTTTCCCAAGGGAACAAAGCTTCTTTGCCATGCAGGAAACCACCACTTTTCTTTTTCTTTCCTGTGAAATTTCTTTTGTACCTTATCTGCATGTGTATCTGTTCACCTTTTAGAGAGGTGGACTTTCTACAGAATTTTACCACAGACATCTCAGTGTAAACAAAACGTGGTACACTAAGACACTGAAGCGAAATATTGAGATACACTGAAGACACTGAAGTGAAATACGGGATACCCAGACAAGTTAGTGAAACATAGGGCAATTCAGGCATATAAGCATCCACTGTAGTCAGGATAATATGGCTGCCTATATCACAAGGATCTTCAACAAGTACAAAAAAAAAACGAGCATCCTCTGTAGTCCCGGATAATAATTGGCAGCCTATATCACAAGATCTTCAACAAAGCATCCTCAGAAGTCAGGATAAAATGCTGCCTATATCACAAGGATCTTCAACAAAGTCATCCTCTGTAGTCAGGATAATAATGGCTGCCTATATCGCAAGGATCTTCAACAAAGCATCCTCTGTAGTCAGGATAGTAATGGCTGCCTATATCGCAAGGATCTTCAACACTATCATCATAAATGCAAATGTCTCACCCAGGATGTACTTGAGATCGATCACACATTGACTGCAGGCAGTGATAACTAAGTCAGGAGTAGTGTATAGTCTGGGTGACCTCCAAGCTGTTAAAGCTGGAGAACGCCCAAGAACCACAACACACACGAGCAGGCTTACATCTTTATCCACCAGTTTCTAACGTAAGGAACATCTGCACTACTCTCACCCCTCTGTAAGCCCCTGTCTTTCCACTCTACTTCACAGATTCTCCATGCAGAACAAGAACCATAAATTAGCAGAGGAAAACCATCACCCCTGTAGTGTTATCATCTAGCCTGACAGCAGTCGCCATGACACTGTGCTTTACCCATTCCATTCCATTCTTTCAGGGGGAAAAAATCCACTGGCATCCCTTAATCAATCCCCTTTAGCACACCACAGGTGGGGACTACAGTTATGCAGGTCTAAGAGGAGGGGGGTGATATATAACTAATCCATTTGTCCGAGTGGTGACTACAGTATAGCAGGCTATATTGATATATAACATACCTTTTGCAGTGGAGACTACAGTAGCAGGCTATATTTAATAAATACCATATCCATTTGCCAGAGGTTACTACAAGATAGCATTCTAATTAATATTTAAACATATTCTTTTGCCCTGTTCCTACAGTTACAGGCTATATTAATATATAACATACCTTATGTTGCCCGTTGTGACCTGCAGTTAGCGGCTATAATGATATATAACATATCCTTTGCCCTGGTTGACTGCAGTTGCAGGCTATATTTGATATATTAACATATCCTTTATGCCGAGGTGACTGCAGTCACCCCATGAAGGGTGAACACATTTCAACGCCAGAAGTTGCAATTTAGAAATGAAGCTGGCCTGCCCATCACTGTTGCCATTTCAACGTCAAAACCAGCCTTCCTTCATAGCTGTATACATGTTTCAGAAGGCGCATTCATGGAATTTCACCACGCTTTTGAACAGAAACTGAGCTGAAGCAGATCTTAACTTCTTTCATGACAACAACTCTGGTGATAAATCTGGGATATTTTCGCCAAGATCTTCAACAGGTAGACAATAATGACTGAAGGAATGCACAGGAATCAGACAGTGACACTGAGTAGGGCAGTCCAGGCAAAAAACAAAGCGCCAAGCGATTACTGTCATGAGTGGTTTAGCAGTTTTTTTCCAGGGCATCCTTTGCAACAAAGAACCTTTGAAGTATATCAGAACAATTGGGGGTGTTTTTTATTTAAGCAAAATGATCTCAGCATAACGCTCTATGTCTGTGCGACCACCACGCAAAATTTCCCATCAGTTCTGTTGTTCCAATGGAATTAAAAAAGAGTGCAAATTGTGTCATACTCTTCCTCGAAAACCATCATGGAAAATAATCTTGGCAGCCGGGAAAAGAGCAGGACAATACTCTACTCTATATATTCTAAAAGTCAACTTCATTAGTCTTTAACAACTGACTGAGGACACATTCATTCCAATCCTAATACCCGACAGTCAGTCTGTCTTCAATTGCAAATCCACACCGAGGACACATTCCATTCCCAATAAGACACTCAAATTAGAATACAGATACAATGTACTTGAGGACATCATTCCAATCCAGTACTGACATATCATTCAGTCAACTTCCAATCCATTCCCATATAAATCATCGTACATACTTAGGCATCAGGATAGTTGGTTCTTTGGATGAAGTACTGCAATGCCTTGACAAAGAACGTGCTGCCTTCAGACTGTGAGAGCTGGACACACACAACACAAACCCACACACGCTGAATTGTACAACAGCTTCCCACACCAACAAAAAACCCTATGGTACAATAGTGCCCTATGTTAACAGCTGGTACTAAGATAAGTTGTGGCTATAATTAAATTCGTCATTCCACATAACATATGATGGTGTGTGTGTTAGTGTGTGTGTGTGTTGTGTGTGTGGTGTGTGCGTGCGTGTGTGGCGTTTCGTCATGGCGCAGTGCTTGCCTGTATAACATGGAGACACCTCACAACTCCACAAGCTTCTGTGCATAAATCCCCTAGCAAGCCACTGGTAAAAAAATACTCGCTGTTGATTCTACCATTCAAATTCTTCTGTGTTGAGAACGCTCATGACAGCAACTATTGTAGTCAGCTATAATAGCGAAAATTCGTCACACTGGTGCCTTTAAGCGCCTGACAAGTCAGGCCCAGTGCATCTGATTCGTGCATAATAAAAAATAGTCTGTCTTTAAATTCTTTCTGGAAAAAAGCAGGAGAATTGACCCAAGAAGGCAGAAATAGTACAAAGAAGGAGGTGAACAGGAATAAAAGGAACAAGGCAGAAACAAAGATAGTGATAGAAAAGGACAGAATTTCATAGCACAGAATTTCCAGAATGAGTGGATGGTATTTATACTGACAGGCCCCCGGCATCCCCCACGTGTGGAATGGCAGGCATATTGATGTGCAACAACATATCATCATCCATGCCCCGTATCTTTCATGGACTAATCAGTGGTAACTAGACATTGGTTTCGCTCCTCCGCTAATTTCCCCATGATCAACAACTGTTGACAATTTTGCGTATGATACTGGTTTTATTTTTCTGACCTTCTGGGATGAACTAAGATGATGGTCTTGCATTGATGTTGGTCCTCCCTCAACTTGTGTAAAGTCATCTTTACAAAAATTGTACTTGCGCGCAACAGCACACACACACACAGTGGCATACCATGAGGTATGTCATTGAAATCTTCACCAAAAATGAAATCAGGAAAGAGAGGTGAGTGTTACTTTGTCTTCTGGTCTACTGCACCACACACTCTGCCTTCATACTTAACCTCTAACTGAACTGCCCATTGCAAGAGCAACCCTATATGCCGCCGGGGAATAAAATTCTTATGTACCCACTGCTAAGTTCCATATCCCTCTTACCAGAAAATACCACACGTTAATATTCCTGATAGGTGCTGTGCCTAAATGAACAGTATAATATCGTAGATTACTTACTCGAGTTCAAGCTCAAATTAGTTAGCATGTCTATCACAGCAAAAAAAACCTATATTAAATGTAAAAAAATATGACCAAAAATATGATATCATGATCACCACTGTCATACTGCGTACTCCAGATCACAATTGAACGTCAAAACAAGTCTAGGCCAAATCTCAATCTTTTTTTTAAATGCACGAATCAAGCATATCATCCACGATCGTATTTCCAACACTGTTTATGTAAATCTACAATTTTATTTGCCAATTTTACAGCTGTGGAGAGTACTTATGCCAATTCAACAAGAGTGTCAGCCCTTATGAACACGAACTTCCCAAAACAGTCATGCATAAAAAGTTATACTTAAGCCTTCAACAATAAGTGACAGCCATTTTTGAACACGAACTTCCAAACAGTCATGCATAAAAAACAAAATACAGGCTAAAAAACGCTCGTATTTATGGTACGGTTTTTTTTTTGCAGCTGAATGTTGCCAAGCAACAGGAGAGTGACCTTCAATAAGTTTGGAGTTATTTCCTTTACTGTAGTCAAGGAAGCAGGCTTGTTTACTTCGGTTCTACACCCCCGGAAATTTTACGGGTTGTAGGCGTATAGGGTGCACATTTAGCCCCGGAAAATTTCCGGGGTAAGGCAGTCTAGTGGTTAAGATTGATGCCATTTCATTCGTGACATGCTCAGCTAAATCTTTCTTGCTTGTTTAGAATCTCTTGAACACTGTGACCTGTGTTTTCGTCCACCATGCAGGGATTCAATGCACATTGTCTGTCTTGTGTTGGTGGTGAAAACTGACCGTACATAGAGATAGTACAACCATCAATACAACCGTGGTGGTTTCTTCAAGTTAGGCAAGCCTATGAAATTATATCTTGACATTTTGTCTGCTGTCTTTCAGGTTCATGACAACACAAATTCATAAAAAACTTTTTTCCCACATAAACACACCACAACTTGTATCATATCCATAAAATAAATACTTTCAAAGAGAAAGTCCTTGATTTCAAGATTTTTAAAGAGGTTAAAGTCACTATAACTGCATCAAATGGCCTACTCTTACAAAAGGCTTACATTTTTAATTGTGTTGCAAAATTTTCTGCATGCACTTAGACCCGGGCCATGGTTTATATCTCGTAAAGGACTGTTGGTGTGAGTGGAGTCAGTGCTTGATGTTGACTGCAGGGTAATTTTCCCTAAAACAGGGGCCTCATGGTGGCTGCCATCCAGGGCGGGTCGTCCCGATCACCAGCGCAACGCTCTAACCACTAGACTATCCAGCCCCCTTCCAGCAGACTGAAATGTTTGTCACCATGTGTCGTGTTCAAGACCCTCTTTTTCCTGTTTATAGACAATGCATGGGCAGCCAAGAAAACAAATGCCGAAGGACGGGGGTTTTGACTGACAAAACCCCAGACAGACAAACAGAGGGAAGGGAGGGATATGGGAAGGAGGGAGGGAGTACTGACTGTGACTGAAGGCCTCGGGCTTGAGCTGGTCCACCATGTCATCAGGTCCGTCCTTGTCGGTCATGCGCAGGTACACGATGGCCATGTTCAGGTTGATGAAGCCTTGTCAGCTCCCCCTCCATACCCACTGCCCACACATCACTTTCATGCTTCATCATCGTCATCATTATCATCATCATCATCATCATCATCATCATCATCACATGATACAGTATCAAATGTTATAAGGATAAAGCTGGTCAGCTCCCCCTCCATTCCCGACTGCCCACACATCACTTTCATGCTTCATCATCGTCATCATCATCATCATCATCATCATCACATGATACAGTATCAAATGAATAAGGATAAAGCTAGTCAGTCCACCCTCTGTTCCCAACTGCCCACAAATCATCACCATCATCATTATCAGTATCATCATATGATGCAATAGGAACTGAAATGTCCACAATGACTATATAACAGACCACTGAAACATACACAGAGGATCTTATAAACCAAAAATGAGGATTTTGTTTCAAATACCTGTTTAGCTAGAAATACTTACCACATCTAACTTAAACAACAATTTTAACATGTGCAGAAGATGTTGTTCTGCATGCGTTTGCACATGGGACCTTGGTTTACAGAGCGAGCGATCTGAGAATTTCAGGGTAAGGATTTTGGCACTGATTTAAACTCCAGGGGAGAAATCCCCTTGAACAGGTGTTTCAGATGTAACTCAAACCTGGGATCGACCCCAGGCCATCAGACCGCAAGCACAACGCTCAAACCACCAGGCTACCTATCCCATCCCCCTACTCCGATATCTGGCACATGATTTTTCAGCAACGCTGTCGGCTACAAAGCCAGTGTTTAATACAAGAACAACAAAAAAGGTACGTATATCTGATGATTAAATCACACACACACACACAGAGAACAAAAAGTCATCATCAACATTTTTTTTAGACATTTTCCAAAAAGTCTTCAATCCACATCACCTTGTTGGCTTCCAAGCTGTTTTGAACTGGGCTTCACTGCTCCCATACAGTCTAGACATGGCGTAAGTCCCTGTGTACATACATCACACATTGTTGTTTTGATTAGTGCAAAAGCACAACAATACAATGTGCAGCAGAAAAACTTCCTCCCAACACTCATATTTAAGCCTGCGCTCATGAATGTGTACATTCAAACTCATGCACACAATGCAGGCACACGCACATGCACACTAATACACACACACATGCAAACACACACATTGATAAATATCAAGTGCCATGTTGTTCAGTCACAAATAACACACATACACATACATGTCGATGCCTTAGAGCAACAAAAATTTATCTGAAAAAATAAGCAATTTTTGATTTTTTCATATTTGGTAGAATTTACAGTAAACTTTCAGATGACAAAAGTATAGAATAAAAGTTTGATTAATTTCAAAGATATTTGAAGAAAACCTTTGTTGCACAAAATTATCCTAGCAAATTTCACAGGGTACACTGGACTACCGCACAGCAATCCCGCTTTTCCTCGTAAAGCAATTGATGCCAACTTATTGCCAATTATCTTGGACAGGGCAATGCAACAGCGGACATCCCAGCAGAAGGCAAATCGTACAGGCTAGTGCAAATCGTTCTTGTCCTATGATAGGAATACACTTTGACTGCTGGGCAAGTTATGTAATACTGGCATACCTGAGGTTGTGTGGAGTTCCTGCTGAAAACTGATGGCTGGAATGTGATCTTATCTGGAAGGGAGTGTCAAGCTTTGTGCCATGCCTGCAGTATATTCTCTGCAAGCAAGTTGGTGTCAACCTACACTGCCAGTGTTTTTGCCATCCTAGCCTTTAAAAGAAAATCCACTTTCTGCACTAGCCTAGCATCGCATTGAGAGGACGCATAATTAGTGACATCAAGTTTCACATGCAGACTGTGAGAAAAATCCCAAGTGCAAAACAGGCCACCAGTTATAAATAAGATGCTAGGATAAACACCCATTCTCTTTTCAAAAACTGAATAATTCTGCTCAATCCTCAATTTGTTCTGACCTTTCAAACTTTTCAAATGAGTGTATCTCAAAACTTTCAAAAATGGTGGCTCTGTCAATAAACCGCTGTTGCTCTAAAAACTTTTGAAAATGGTGGCTCTGTCAATAAACCGCTGTTGCTCTAAAAACTTTAAAAAATGGTGGCTCTGTCAATAAACCGCTGTTGCTCTAAAAACTTTAAAAAATGGTGGCTCTGTCGATAGACCGCTGTTGGCTCTAAAAACTTTTGTGACAATCGTGTGAGAGGGGTGCTAAAATTCGTGATCAATCCAAAACCCTAGAACATTAGTATCTCCAATCAAAGAGGATGGTTACAGGGGTAGGGTGATTACGGGGGGGTGGGGGCAAATGATGAGAGAGGACTAGATTTATCTAAAAGTGGAAGACGATACTATCTAAGTCTGAAACATAGGTGGGGAGTAGGAGGAAGGGATGGGTGGAAGTGTGTGAGAAATAAAGAGTGACTTATAAAGGGAGGCGGGGGGTAAAGGGGGGTTTTGGGGTGAGTTCTTGATAGGTGATAAAGGGTGTGAGGCGACACAATATCTAATTATGCGACACAATTGTGTGTGCATCAAGTATAGAAATTATGACTAAATGAGAAGAGCGGAATAGGCGTGTGTGCGTGTTTGTATGGGGGATCGAGGGTGGGTGGAGAGAGAGTGGGAGAGGGATTTTTAAAATGGGGTCAATGGGGGGGGGGGAGGGGGTGGTACACATCTCTCTCTTGGAGTAAAGATATATATATATATAAATTATTTGTGGTGGAGATAGGTGTGTGATCAAGAGGTGAGTTTAAAATTATGTGGGAGAGGAGATTTATAGTAGGTAGGGGGAGGAGGAGGAGAGAGAGATGATTTTCGTTTGGAGTGAGAATGTTTTGATGTTGGAATATTATGTGTAATTTTATTAAAATTGGGGGGGGTATAAGTTTTTATTGGTTTTTGTGGATATGTATTGTTTTAGGCTGTTGAGATAATAAATTAATAATTATGGTGGATATGTAAATTATAAGATGTTGCTCTAAAAACTTTTAAAAATATGGTGGCTCTGTCAATAAACCGTTTGTGCTCTAAAAACTTTTGAAAATGGTGGCTCAGTCAGATAGACCATGTTGCTCTAAAAACTTTAAAAAAATGGTGGCTCTTGTCGATGTAGACAGCTGTTGCACAAAACATTTGAACATGTGGCTCTGTCAAATAAACGCTGTTGCTCTAAAAACTATAAAAAATGGGGCTCTGTCGAATAGACTCTGTTGCTCTAAAACTTTTGAAAAAGTGGCTCCTGTCAAAAAACCGCTGTTTTGCTCTAAACACTTTAAAAAAATGGTGGCCTCGTGTACAGATAGGACCGTTGTTTGCACTAAAAACTGTTGAAAAAATTGTGGCTCCTGTCGATAGAGCCGCTGTTATGCTCTAAAAACATTAAAAAAATGGTTGCTCTGTCAATAAACCTTCAGTTTGCACTAAAAACTTAAAAAAAAGTTGGCTCTGTCGATATACCGCAGTGCTCTAAAAACTTTGAAAAAGTGTCCAGTCAATAAACCGTCAGAAGCTCAAGAAAACATATTGAAATGTTGGTGCACTGTACAATAAACCGGCAAGTTTGCTCTAAAAACTTTTGAAAATGGAGGTGCTCAAGTCAATAAAACCTCTGAGAGGCTCTAAAAACTTTGAAAATGTTGGCTCTGTCAATAAACCGCTGTTGGTCACTAAAAAACTTATAAAAAAATGGTGGCTCAGCTCAATAAACCGCTGTTGCTCTAAAAACTTATACAAAAGGTTTGCCTCTAGTCAATAAACCGCTGTTGCTTCTAAAAACTTTAAAAAATGGGATTGCTCAGGACAAAAAACCGCTGTTGCTCTATAAAACTTTAAAAAATGGGTGGCTCTGACGATAGACCTTGCTGTTGCTTCTAAAAACTTTATGAAAATGGTTGGCTCTGACTGATAATGACCGCTGTTGCTCTAGAGTCACCGATTATACAAGCACACTTCACCCCCTCCACAACACACACACCAATGTTCATTGGTATCTTTGAAAATGTGCCTTCCTAAAAACAAGAAGTTCATGTTCAATCCCCCTTTGAATAACAACCTTTACCCTCTGTAAGGGGTATGCCTGGTGACGATATACACAGCATCCACCTTCTGGAAATTCTTCTATCCCTCAGTCTATGTTTCTGCCTTGTTTCCTCTCGGTCCTGACACCTCTTTCTTGCATATTTTCTGCATCTTGATCCATTAATCTCTGCCTTTTTTTTTTCCAGAAAGACTTTTAAAAAATCTCTGAGTTAGGAGACTTGGCCGCCCGTAACGTAGCGGCATTTATGCCCACTGGTGTGTGGATACGCTGTGGTGACCCACAACCCAGCCCCTTGGTTATGGTCAATACTAAGAGGACGTCCCGTGGAGGTAACAGGCAGACAGGTTAGACCCTGTCTCCCAATTTCTGAAGGCAGAAGGTTAGGAGGAGGAGGAATAACCTAGAGTCACAGACAGGACTCATCCGCAGCTCGCTGAAAGTCAACCAGTCAAGTGATAACTACAAAGCCACTTTGATTAAAAAAGCACACACATTTCAATACGCTGGCCTGACTTTACAGGTGCTTAACAGCAGACCAACACATTTTCGCTCATGTGACAGACAACAATGAGTTGCTGACTGAGTGTTTGATGATGAAGAAGAACAAAACTTTTCACCCATCCATCAGACCTTGGGAGGTTTCCACGCTAAAAATGTCATAGAAGATGATACGCCTTATGCATTACACACCCAGTGCGCAGAAAAGAAAACAAAAACAAAAACAACACCACAGCAACAAAGGGGAAACAAGACACTGGCAAATAGGAAAATGTTTTGAAAATTTTTTTAAAAATTTTAAAGGTGGTGCTGCTTTTGTGGCAACATGCTCTCCCAGATAAGAGCAGTTGAAATTTTATGCAGAGAAATCTGCTGTGACTGAAAGTGAAAGTGAAGTACACACACACACAACACGCACGCACACACACCACACACAAACACACACGCACAGCACTCACGCACACAAACAATGCACGCGCACGGACACACCCACAGAGTCCGACATGTCAGTCCGACCCGTCAGGTAGATCAGAGCAGACGCACAATGAGGTGTTATCTGGCGCCGTGCATGTGTGAAGAGGTGGGGTGCGCTGCTGGCAGACTGGCATGCCTGGAAGAACTCCTGGATATTTGCACCGACTTGTTGGCCCAAATCAGCGACACATAGATGATGTGCTCCAGCCATCATCAGTTGAAACGTCGACAGCATCGGTGTTGAAGTGTCCAGCCACTGCACCCCACACAACACCACACCTGGGAATTTTCCCTTCACTCCACCACCAGTCACCCGATTCTGAGCTGTGTATGTAATGCACAAGTGACAGAAACACACACATCACACACACACAAAACACAGTCACATTCTTGCATTGTTGTTTTCGAAGACACAGGGCCAAGGTCCAATCCCAGAAACCAACCGCTTAGGCCATTTAGACACACGCTGCTGACAAGGATTCATTGCGATAAATAAAGAAAGATAGAGCAAGTTCTTGGATGTATCTTGCATTATGACCACCATCACATGTGTGACTTGTTCAGAACCAACAAACTTCATGTATTTGTATACACTGCTTTGTTTTTGCTGAGGGGCAGTCACGTGGCACTGTACAAGGAAGGGAAGTTATTGTCTATGCAGAAGGGCAAGATCACGCACAAGGAAGGGAGGCAATGTTCTTTGCTGGAAGGGCAGTCACTGGCACTGCACAAGGAAGGAGCTAAAGTCTTTGCCTGAGGCAGTCACTGCACAAGGAAGGGAAGCTTAATGTTCTTTGCTGAAGCGCAGTCTACTGCACACGGAAGGAAGCTACTGTTCTTGCTGAAGGGCAGTCACTGCACAAGGCAGGGAAGGCTAATGTTCTTTGCGAATGGTCAGTCACTGCACCAAGTGAAGTGGAAAGCTAATGTTCTTTGCTGAAGGGCAGCACAACAGCACAAGGAGGGAGGCTAATGTTCTTAGCTGAAGTGCAGTAGCTGGTCACTGCACAAGGAAGGGAAGCTAATGTTCTTTGGCTGAGGGGCAGTCACTGCACAAGGAAGGTGAGGCTTAATGTTCTTATGGCTGATGGGCAGTCACTTGGCACTGTACAGGAAGGGAAGTTAATGTTCTATGCTGAATGAGTCACTGCACAAGGAAGGAGGCAAAATGTTCTTTGCTGAAGGGCCCTCTGGCACTGTACAAGGAAGGTAAGCTAATGTTCTTTGCTGAGGGGCAGTACTAACTGCACAAGGAATGGAAGCTAAATGTTCCTTTGCTGAAGGGCATTCACTGCACAAGGAAGGGAAGCTAGTTTTGTAATGTTCTTTGCTGAGGGGCAGTCCACTGCACAAGGAATGGAAGCTAATGATTCTTTGCTGTGAAGGGCAGTCACTGCACAAGGAAGGGAAGCTAATGTTCTTTGCTGAGGGGCAGTCACTGCACAAGGAAGGGAAGCTAATGTTCTTTGCTGAAGGGCAGTCACTGCACAAGGAAGGGAAGCTAATGTTCTTTGCTGAGGGGCAGTCACTGCACAAGGAAGGGAGGCTAATGTTCTTTGCTGAAGGGCAGTCACTGGCACTGTACAAGGAAGGGAAGCTAATGTTCTTTGCTGAAGGGCAGTAGCTGGCACTGCACAAGGAAGGGAAGTTAATGTTCTTTGCTGAGGGGCAGTCACTGCACAAGGAAGGGAAGCTAATGTTCTTTGCTGAGGGGCAGTCACTGGCACTGCACAAGGAAGGGAGGCTAATGTTCTTTGCTGAGGGGCAGTCACTGGCACTGTACAAGGAAGGGAAGTTTATGTTCTTTGCTGAGGGGCCAGTCACGAGGCACGTGTACAAGGAAGGGAAGCTAATGTTCTTTGCTGAGGGGCCATTCACTGGCACTGCACGATAGGAAGGGAGTGCTTAATTTCATTGCATAGGGGCAGTCACTGGCACTGTACAAGGAAGGGAAGTTAATGTTCTTTGCCTGAAGGGGTCAGTCACTGGCACGCACAAGGGAGCTAATGTTTCTTTGCTGATGGGCATCACTGCACAAAAGGGAAGGGAAGTTAATGTTCTTTAGCAGAAGGGCATCACTGCACAAGGAAGGGAGGCTAAAGAGTTCATTGCTGAATTGCAGTCACTTGCACAATGGAATGGAGGCTAATGTTTCAATTGCTGATAGGGCAGTCACTGGCACTGTACAAGGAAGGAAGCTATTATCTTTGCTGCAGGGCATTAGCGGCACAGTACAAGGATGGAATCTAATGTTCTTTGCTGAGGCAGTCACTGCACAAGGAAGTGAGGCTATGTTCTTTGCTGAGGCAGTCGCTGCACAAGGAAGGGAAGCAAATGTTTCTTTGCTGAGGCAGTCCGCAGCACAAGGAAGGGAAGCTAATGTTCTTTGGCTGAGGGCAGTCACATGCACAAGGAAGGGGAATCTAATTTTCTTTGTCTGAAGGCAGTCACTGCACAAGGAAGGGAAGCTAATGTACGTAATGCTGAAGGCCAGTCACTGGCACAAGGAAGGAGGCTAATGTTCTTTGCTGAAGGGCAGTCACTGGCACTGTACAAGGAAGGGAAGCTAATGTTCTTTGCTGAAGGGCAGTAGCTGGCACTGTACAAGGAAGGGAGGCTAATGTTCTTTGCTGAGGGGCAGTCACTGGCACTGTACAAGGAAGGGAAGTTAATGTTCTATGCTGAAGGGCAGTCACTGCACAAGGAAGGGAAGCTAATGTTCTTTGCTGAGGGGCAGTCACTGGCACTGTACAAGGAAGGGAAGCTAATGTTCTTTGCTGAAGGGCAGTCACTGCACAAGGAAGGGAAGCTAATGTTCTTTGCTGAGTGGCAGTCAGCTGGCAACTGCTACAATGGGGAAAGGGAAGTTAATGTTCTTCTTAGTCTGAAGGGGCAGACACTGCACAAGAAGGGAAGCTAATTGTTCTTTGCTTAGGGGCAGTCCACTTCACAAGTAAGGGAGGCAATGTTCTTGCTGAAGGCAGTCACTGCCACAAGGAATGTGGAGGCTAATGTTCTTTGCGAAGGGCAGTCCACTGCACAAGGAAGGAAGCTGAATTTTTCTTTGCTGAAGGCAGTTCACTGTGCACAAGAAGGGAGGCTAATGTTTCTTTGCTTGAATGGCAGTCACTGCACAAGTGAAGGGAAGCTACTGTTCTTTGCTGCGGGGCAGTCCTGCACAAGGGCAGGGAAGCTAATGTTTTTCTTTGCTGAAGGGCAGTAGCTGGGCACTGCACAAGGAAGGGAGGCTAATGTTCCCATTGCTGAGGGCAGTCACAGCACTGTAACAATAAGGGAATCAAATGTGTTCTTTGCTGAAGGGCAGTCACAGTCAACTGCACAAGGAAGGGAGGCTAATGTTCTTTGCTGCGGGGCAGTCACTGGCAGTGTACAAGAAGGGAAGCTAATGTCTTTGCTGAAGGTAATCACTGGCACTGTCACAAGGAATGGAAGCAATGTTTTTTCTTTGCTGAGGGGCAGTCACTGCACAAGAATGGAGCTAATTGTTCTTTGCTGAGGGGCAGTCTCACTGCACAAGGAAGTGAGCAATATCTTTGCTGAGGGGGGCAGTCACTGGCACTGCACAAGGAAGGGAAGCTAAATTTCTTTGCTGAAGGGCAATTCACTGCACAATTGATGGAAGCTATAGTTCTTGCTTAAATGGCAGTCACTGCACCATGAAGGAAGCAAATGTTTCTTTTGCTGAGGGGCATCACTGGCACAGCACAAGGAAGGGAATCTAATGATCTTTGCTGAGGGGCATTCCACTGCACTGCACAGGAAGGGAAGCTAATGTTTCTTGCTGAGGGGCAGTCACTGGGCACTCACAAGGAAGGGTAAGCTAAAGTTCTTTGCTGAAGGGCAGTCACTGCACAGGAAGGGAAGCTAATGTTCTTGCTGAAGGCATCACAGCACAAGGTCGGGAAAGCCTAATGTTCTTTGCTGAAGGGCAGTACACTGCAGCACAAGGAAGGAAGGCAAATGTTCATTGGCTGGAGGGGCAGTCACTTGGCACTGGCAACAAGGAAGGGATGCTAATGTTCTTTGCTGAGGGGCAGTCACTGCTGCGCAAGGAGGGAGTCTAATGCGAGCGTTTGCTGAAGGGCAGTTCACTGCACAATGAATTGGAATGCTAATGTCATTGCTGAAGGTCAGTCCACTGCACAAGGAAGGGAAGCTAAAGTATGTTATCTTTGCTGATGTGCAGACCACTGTGCAACTGCACAAGGCCGGGAGGCTAATGTTCAACTCACCACTTAGTAGGAGTGGGTAAAAACTCATCTCTGCTTAATATGTCACATCTACACACTTAATTAATGGAATCATGACCTTGGTCTCCAATTTCAATGAAGATATATATTTCACAACAAATTCATTGTTCAGTTTTGTGTAATGGTTTAACTACTAATGTAAGTTTGACAGGAAACCCTGTGAAAATACCAGGACTTTCCACACAAACCCAGACATGTGCAGTGCTTTTCCGGGTCCCTGAAAAATATAACCATTTTCTGTGCCTTTTCCAGGTCCGAGAAAGATGACCCATATTTCCATGACTTTCCAGTACATTCCATGAATCCGGTTTGAACCCATTAAGCAGTTGCACAAGAAAATGGCGACAAGTGTGTCAACTTGCTTTACACTACACCAAAAACGACAACTTTGAGAGCTCTGTGTGATAACAAAGGGAGGCTCTCCTGAAAGCGTCATTTTGCGACCATTACTAAAGCTATAGTTCAAGTGTGAGAAGAAAGCAAAGTGGCATTAAACAGTTGAAGGTTCAGAGGGGGGGAGAAGCTCCATTCCTGGACATGTAGCGGACATCACGCAGGACGATGTCTCACTCAGTATTCTGCTCCAAACAAAGCCAATGGTTTTGCCCGTCAACAGGGGATGTGGCAGGCGTGTGGCCTGCCTAGCATCAGAGAGCAGGCAACCTCTTAACGCCACCCAGCAGCAGAGAAGGGCCCGGTGTGAGGGTGTGTAGAGAGTGTGTTGGATGGTGCCACGACAGCAGGCCACTGATACGCCCCCAAGGTACTTCTGACCCTGAGGATACCCAGATGAAGACCTGGGGTAGTGGCCAAGGGTCAAAACATCACGTATGATAGGCATAGAAGAGCAAACAACAAACATCACAGAAACATGAGGCAGTCAGAAAACAGACCAAAACAAAACAAGGAGACAGTAGTTCTATTCGCGAGTGCGAACGAGGATCAAAACCACACACACAACACACACACACACAGTACCTGGTGGTTTCCTAAGGACAGGAAAATGTGACCCAGGAGGACCAAGGAACAGGATGTCAGGCGATTCACATCCTCCGAGTTGGCCATCTTGAGTGTTTCCCTCAGATACCTCCTGCCAATCACACACCATGAGCCATTTCCACATGGACATGAAACAAACACCCAAACCACGAGACAGTTTCACGTGGAGAGAATTTAATTAATGTGGAGATAATTTAATTAATGTGGAGAGAATTTAATTAACACACCATGAGACATTTTGCTGGGGAAACAATATAACACACCATGAGACAGTTTGACAGGGAAATGATATAACACGCCATGAGACAGTTTGACAGGGAAATGATATAACACACCATAAGACAGTTTGACAGGGAAATGATATAACACACCATGAGACAGTTTACAGGGATATGATAAAACACACAATGAGACAGTTTGACAGGGAAATGATATTAACACACCATGAGACAGTTTGACAGGGAAATGATATAACACACCATGAGACAGTTTGACAGGGAAATGATATAACACACCATGAGACAGTTTGACAGGGAAATGATATAACACACCATGAGACAGTTTGACAGGGAAATGATATAACACACAATGAAAGGGAACCATAGTTTTTTGTTTGACAGGGAATGATATCACATACACCATGAGACAGTTTGACAGGGAAATGATATAACACACCATGAGACAGTTTGACAGGGAAATGATATAACACACCATGAGACAGTTTGACAGGGAAATGATATAACACACCATGAGACATTCTGACCCACATGGTATTTTGATTTGCAGGTACAACATGCTTAATGAGAAATGTGATACTCTAATACTGTACTGTGTACAGCACTTCAGTATTCACAGCCATATTAGATGAATGGTTTTGTGTACAACAAAATGTTCAAGTATCTGAAGCAAAAGCATGGTTCTCTATGTCAAATTCAGACTGCTTTCCCAAGGGAACAAAGCTTCTTTGCCATGCAGGAAACCACCACTTTTCTTTTTCTTTCCTGTGAAATTTCTTTTGTACCTTATCTGCATGTGTATCTGTTCACCTTTTAGAGAGGTGGACTTTCTACAGAATTTTACCACAGACATCTCAGTGTAAACAAAACGTGGTACACTAAGACACTGAAGCGAAATATTGAGATACACTGAAGACACTGAAGTGAAATACGGGATACCCAGACAAGTTAGTGAAACATAGGGCAATTCAGGCATATAAGCATCCTCTGTAGTCAGGATAATAATGGCTGCCTATATCACAAGGATCTTCAACAAGTACAAAAAAAAAACGAGCATCCTCTGTAGTCAGGATAATAATGGCTGCCTATATCACAAGGATCTTCAACAAAGCATCCTCTGAAGTCAGGATAATAATGGCTGCCTATATCACAAGGATCTTCAACAAAGCATCCTCTGTAGTCAGGATAATAATGGCTGCCTATATCGCAAGGATCTTCAACAAAGCATCCTCTGTAGTCAGGATAGTAATGGCTGCCTATATCGCAAGGATCTTCAACACTATCATCATAAATGCAAATGTCTCACCCAGGATGTACTTGAGATCGATCACACATTGACTGCAGGCAGTGATAACTAAGTCAGGAGTAGTGTATAGTCTGGGTGACCTCCAAGCTGTTAAAGCTGGAGAACGCCCACAAAGAACCACAACACACACGAGCAGGCTTACATCTTTATCCACCAGTTTCTAACGTAAGGAACATCTGCACTACTCTCACCCCTCTGTAAGCCCCTGTCTTTCCACTCTACTTCACAGATTCTCCATGCAGAACAAGAACCATAAATTAGCAGAGGAAAACCATCACCCCTGTAGTGTTATCATCTAAGCCTGACAGCAGTCGCCATGACACTGTGCTTTACCCATTCCATTCCATTCTTTACAGGGGAAAACATCCACTGGCATCCCTTAATCAATCCACCCCTTTATCACACCACAGGTGGGGACTACAGTTATGCAGGTCTAAGAGGAGGGGGGTGATATATAACTAATCCATTTGTCCGAGTGGTGACTACAGTATAGCAGGCTATATTGATATATAACATACCTTTTGCAGTGGAGACTACAGTAGCAGGCTATATTTAATAAATACCATATCCATTTGCCAGAGGTTACTACAAGATAGCATTCTAATTAATATTTAAACATATTCTTTTGCCCTGTTCCTACAGTTACAGGCTATATTAATATATAACATACCTTATGTTGCCCGTTGTGACCTGCAGTTAGCGGCTATAATGATATATAACATATCCTTTGCCCTGGTTGACTGCAGTTGCAGGCTATATTTGATATATTAACATATCCTTTATGCCGAGGTGACTGCAGTCACCCCATGAAGGGTGAACACATTTCAACGCCAGAAGTTGCAATTTAGAAATGAAGCTGGCCTGCCCATCACTGTTGCCATTTCAACGTCAAAACCAGCCTTCCTTCATAGCTGTATACATGTTTCAGAAGGCGCATTCATGGAATTTCACTCCCACGCTTTTGTAACATAAACGTGAGCTGAAGCAGATCTTAACATTCTTTCATGACAACAACTCTTGTGATAAAATCTGGGATATTTTCGCCAAGATCTTCAACAGGGTAGACAATAATGACTGAAAGGAATGCACAGGAACAGACAGTGACACTGAGTAGGCAGTCGGCAAAAAACAAAGCGCCAAGCGATTACTGACCATGAAGTGTTAGCAGTTTTTTTCCAGGGCATCCTTTGCAACAAAGAACCTTTGAAGTATATCAGAACAATTGGGGGTGTTTTTTATTTAAGCAAAATGATCTCAGCATAACGCTCTATGTCTGTGCGACCACCACGCAAAATTTCCCATCAGTTCTGTTGTTCCAATGGAATTAAAAAAGAGTGCAAATTGTGTCATACTCTTCCTCGAAAACCATCATGGAAAATAATCTTGGCAGCCGGGAAAAGAGCAGGACAATACTCTACTCTATATATTCTAAAAGTCAACTTCATTAGTCTTTAACAACTGACTGAGGACACATTCATTCCAATCCTAATACCCGACAGTCAGTCTGTCTTCAATTGCAAATCCACACCGAGGACACATTCCATTCCCAATAAGACACTCAAATTAGAATACAGATACAATGTACTTGAGGACATCATTCCAATCCAGTACTGACATATCATTCAGTCAACTTCCAATCCATTCCCATATAAATCATCGTACATACTTAGGCATCAGGATAGTTGGTTCTTTGGATGAAGTACTGCAATGCCTTGACAAAGAACGTGCTGCCTTCAGACTGTGAGAGCTGGACACACACAACACAAACCCACACACGCTGAATTGTACAACAGCTTCCCACACCAACAAAAAACCCTATGGTACAATAGTGCCCTATGTTAACAGCTGGTACTAAGATAAGTTGTGGCTATAATTAAATTCGTCATTCCACATAACATATGATGGTGTGTGTGTTAGTGTGTGTGTGTGTTGTGTGTGTGGTGTGTGCGTGCGTGTGTGGCGTTTCGTCATGGCGCAGTGCTTGCCTGTATAACATGGAGACACCTCACAACTCCACAAGCTTCTGTGCATAAATCCCCTAGCAAGCCACTGGTAAAAAAATACTCGCTGTTGATTCTACCATTCAAATTCTTCTGTGTTGAGAACGCTCATGACAGCAACTATTGTAGTCAGCTATAATAGCGAAAATTCGTCACACTGGTGCCTTTAAGCGCCTGACAAGTCAGGCCCAGTGCATCTGATTCGTGCATAATAAAAAATAGTCTGTCTTTAAATTCTTTCTGGAAAAAAGCAGGAGAATGGACCAAGAAGCAGAAAATAGACAAGAAGGAGGTGACAGGAAGAAAAGGAACAAGGCAGAAACAAAGAGAGTGATAGAAAAGGACAGAATTTCTAGCACAGAATTTCCAGAATGTGGGGATGGTATTTATACTGACAGGCCCCCGGCATCCCCACGGGGAATGGCATGGCATAATTATGTGCATCATCATCATCATCATCATGCCCCGTATCTTTCATGGACTAATCAGTGGTAACTAGACATTGGTTTCGCTCCTCCGCTAATTTCCCCATGATCAACAACTGTTGACAATTTTGCGTATGATACTGGTTTTATTTTTCTGACCTTCTGGGATGAACTAAGATGATGGTCTTGCATTGATGTTGGTCCTCCCTCAACTTGTGTAAAGTCATCTTTACAAAAATTGTACTTGCGCGCAACAGCACACACACACACAGTGGCATACCATGAGGTATGTCATTGAAATCTTCACCAAAAATGAAATCAGGAAAGAGAGGTGAGTGTTACTTTGTCTTCTGGTCTACTGCACCACACACTCTGCCTTCATACTTAACCTCTAACTGAACTGCCCATTGCAAGAGCAACCCTATATGCCGCCGGGGAATAAAATTCTTATGTACCCACTGCTAAGTTCCATATCCCTCTTACCAGAAAATACCACACGTTAATATTCCTGATAGGTGCTGTGCCTAAATGAACAGTATAATATCGTAGATTACTTACTCGAGTTCAAGCTCAAATTAGTTAGCATGTCTATCACAGCAAAAAAAACCTATATTAAATGTAAAAAAATATGACCAAAAATATGATATCATGATCACCACTGTCATACTGCGTACTCCAGATCACAATTGAACGTCAAAACAAGTCTAGGCCAAATCTCAATCTTTTTTTTAAATGCACGAATCAAGCATATCATCCACGATCGTATTTCCAACACTGTTTATGTAAATCTACAATTTTATTTGCCAATTTTACAGCTGTGGAGAGTACTTATGCCAATTCAACAAGAGTGTCAGCCCTTATGAACACGAACTTCCCAAAACAGTCATGCATAAAAAGTTATACTTAAGCCTTCAACAATAAGTGACAGCCATTTTTGAACACGAACTTCCAAACAGTCATGCATAAAAAACAAAATACAGGCTAAAAAACGCTCGTATTTATGGTACGGTTTTTTTTTTGCAGCTGAATGTTGCCAAGCAACAGGAGAGTGACCTTCAATAAGTTTGGAGTTATTTCCCTTTAACTGTAGTCAAGGAAGCAGGCTTGTTTACTTCGGTTCGACACCCCGGAAATTTTACGGGTTGTAGGCGTATAGGGTGCACATTTAGCCCCGGAAAATTTCCGGGGTAAGGCAGTCTAGTGGTTAAGATTGATGCCATTTCATTCGTGACATGCTCAGCTAAATCTTTCTTGCTTGTTTAGAATCTCTTGAACACTGTGACCTGTGTTTTCGTCCACCATGCAGGGATTCAATGCACATTGTCTGTCTTGTGTTGGTGGTGAAAACTGACCGACATAGAGATAGTACAACCATCAATACAACCGTGTTCTTCAAGTTAGGCAAGCTATGTAAATTATCTCCTGACATTTTGTCTGCTGTCTTTCAGGTTCATGACAACACAAATTCATAAAAAACTTTTTTCCCACATAAACACACCACAACTTGTATCATATCCATAAAATAAATACTTTCAAAGAGAAAGTCCTTGATTTCAAGATTTTTAAAGAGGTTAAAGTCACTATAACTGCATCAAATGGCCTACTCTTACAAAAGGCTTACATTTTTAATTGTGTTGCAAAATTTTCTGCATGCACTTAGACCCGGGCCATGGTTTATATCTCGTAAAGGACTGTTGGTGTGAGTGGAGTCAGTGCTTGATGTTGACTGCAGGGTAATTTTCCCTAAAACAGGGGCCTCATGGTGGCTGCCATCCAGGGCGGGTCGTCCCGATCACCAGCGCAACGCTCTAACCACTAGACTATCCAGCCCCCTTCCAGCAGACTGAAATGTTTGTCACCATGTGTCGTGTTCAAGACCCTCTTTTTCCTGTTTATAGACAATGCATGGGCAGCCAAGAAAACAAATGCCGAAGGACGGGGGTTTTGACTGACAAAACCCCAGACAGACAAACAGAGGGAAGGGAGGGAGGGAGGGAGGGAGGGAGTACTGACTGTGACTGGAAGGCCTCGGGCTTGAGCTGGTCCACCATGTGCATCAGGTCCGGCTGTCGGTTCATGCGCAGGTACACGATGGCCAGGTTCAGGTTGATGAAGCTGGTCAGCTCCCCCTCCATTCCCGACTGCCCACACATCACTTTCATGCTTCATCATCGTCATCATTATCATCATCATCATCATCATCATCATCATCATCACATGATACAGTATCAAATGTTATAAGGATAAAGCTGGTCAGCTCCCCCTCCATTCCCGACTGCCCACACATCACTTTCATGCTTCATCATCGTCATCATCATCATCATCATCATCATCACATGATACAGTATCAAATGAATAAGGATAAAGCTAGTCAGTCCACCCTCTGTTCCCAACTGCCCACAAATCATCACCATCATCATTATCAGTATCATCATATGATGCAATAGGAACTGAAATGTCCACAATGACTATATAACGGACCACTGAAACATACACAGAGGATCTTATAAACCAAAAATGAGGATTTTGTTTCAAATACCTGTTTAGGCTAGAAAATACTTACCACACAAACTTGAAACAACAATTTTTAACATGTGCAGAAGAGTTGAACTGCATTCGTTTGCACATGTGGACCTTGGTTTACAGAGCGAGCGATCTGAGAATTTCAGGGTAGAGGATTTGGCACTGATGTTAACTCCAGGGGAGAAATCCCCTTGAACAGGTGTTTCAGATGTAACTCAAACCTGGGATCGACCCCAGGCCATCAGACCGCAAGCACAACGCTCAAACCACCAGGCTACCTATCCCATCCCCCTACTCCGATATCTGGCACATGATTTTTCAGCAACGCTGGCGGCTACAAAGCCAGTGTTGTATACAGACAACAAAAATGGTACGTATATCTGATGAATAAACACACACACACACACAGAGAACAAAAAGTCATCATCATCATTTTTTTTCTTTTCCAAAAAGTCTTCATCATCATCACCTTGTTGGCTTCCAAAGCTGTTTTGAACTGGGCTTCACTGCTCCCATACAGTCTAGACATGGCGTAAGTCCCTGTGTACATACATCACACATTGTTGTTTTGATTAGTGCAAAAGCACAACAATACAATGTGCAGCAGAAAAACTTCCTCCCAACACCATAAGTAAGGCCTGCGCTCATGAAAATGTTACATTCAAACTCATCACACAATGCAGGCACACGCACATGCACACTAATACACACACACATGCAAACACACACATTGATAAATATCAAGTGCCATGTTGTTCAGTCACAAATAACACACATACACATACATGTCGATGCCTTAGAGCAACAAAAATTTATCTGAAAAAATAAGCAATTTTTGATTTTTTCATATTTGGTAGAATTTACAGTAAACTTTCAGATGACAAAAGTATAGAATAAAAGTTTGATTAATTTCAAAGATATTTGAAGAAAACCTTTGTTGCACAAAATTATCCTAGCAAATTTCACAGGGTACACTGACTACCGCACAGCAATCCCGCTTTTCCTCGTAAAGCAATTGATGCCAACTTATTGCCAATTATCTTGGACAGGGCAATGCAACAGCGGACATCCCAGCAGAAGGCAAATCGTACAGGCTAGTGCAAATCGTTCTTGTCCTATGATAGGAATACACTTTGACTGCTGGGCAAGTTATGTAATACTGGCATACCTGAGGTTGTGTGGAGTTCCTGCTGAAAACTGATGGCTGGAATGTGATCTTATCTGGAAGGGAGTGTCAAGCTTTGTGCCATGCCTGCAGTATATTCTCTGCAAGCAAGGTGGTCTACCTTCACTGCCAGTGTTTTTGCCATCCTAGCCTTTATAAGAAATTCCACTTTCTGCACTAGCCTAGCATCGCTTTGAGAGGACCAGAATTAGTGGACATCAAAGTTTCACATGCAGACTGTGAGAAAATTCCAGGCAAAAACAGGCCACCAGTTATAAATAAGATGCTAGGATAAACACCCATTCTCTTTTCAAAAACTGAATAATTCTGCTCAATCCTCAATTTGTTCTGACCTTTCAAACTTTTCAAATGAGTGTATCTCAAAACTTTCAAAAATGGTGGCTCTGTCAATAAACCGCTGTTGCTCTAAAAACTTTTGAAAATGGTGGCTCTGTCAATAAACCGCTGTTGCTCTAAAAACTTTTAAAAATGGTGGCTCTGTCAATAAACCGCTGTTGCTCTAAAAACTTTAAAAAATGGTGGCTCTGTCGATAGACCGCTGTTGCTCTAAAAACTTTTGAAAATGGTGTGAGAGGGGTGCTAAAATTCGTGATCAATCCAAAACCCTAGAACATTAGTATCTCCAATCAAAGAGGATGGTTACAGGGGTAGGGTGATTACGGGGGGGTGGGGGCAAATGATGAGAGAGGACTAGATTTATCTAAAAGTGGAAGACGATACTATCTAAGTCTGAAACATAGGTGGGGAGTAGGAGGAAGGGATGGGTGGAAGTGTGTGAGAAATAAAGAGTGACTTATAAAGGGAGGCGGGGGGTAAAGGGGGGTTTTGGGGTGAGTTCTTGATAGGTGATAAAGGGTGTGAGGCGACACAATATCTAATTATGCGACACAATTGTGTGTGCATCAAGTATAGAAATTATGACTAAATGAGAAGAGCGGAATAGGCGTGTGTGCGTGTTTGTATGGGGGATCGAGGGTGGGTGGAGAGAGAGTGGGAGAGGGATTTTTAAAATGGGGTCAATGGGGGGGGGGGAGGGGGTGGTACACATCTCTCTCTTGGAGTAAAGATATATATATATATAAATTATTTGTGGTGGAGATAGGTGTGTGATCAAGAGGTGAGTTTAAAATTATGTGGGAGAGGAGATTTATAGTAGGTAGGGGGAGGAGGAGGAGAGAGAGATGATTTTCGTTTGGAGTGAGAATGTTTTGATGTTGGAATATTATGTGTAATTTTATTAAAATTGGGGGGGGTATAAGTTTTTATTGGTTTTTGTGGATATGTATTGTTTTAGGCTGTTGAGATAATAAATTAATAATTATGGTGGATATGTAAATTATAAGATGTTGCTCTAAAAACTTTTAAAAATATGGTGGCTCTGTCAATAAACCGTTTGTGCTCTAAAAACTTTTGAAAATGGTGGCTCAGTCAGATAGACCATGTTGCTCTAAAAACTTTAAAAAAATGGTGGCTCTTGTCGATGTAGACAGCTGTTGCACAAAACATTTGAACATGTGGCTCTGTCAAATAAACGCTGTTGCTCTAAAAACTATAAAAAATGGGGCTCTGTCGAATAGACTCTGTTGCTCTAAAACTTTTGAAAAAGTGGCTCCTGTCAAAAAACCGCTGTTTTGCTCTAAACACTTTAAAAAAATGGTGGCCTCGTGTACAGATAGGACCGTTGTTTGCACTAAAAACTGTTGAAAAAATTGTGGCTCCTGTCGATAGAGCCGCTGTTATGCTCTAAAAACATTAAAAAAATGGTTGCTCTGTCAATAAACCTTCAGTTTGCACTAAAAACTTAAAAAAAAGTTGGCTCTGTCGATATACCGCAGTGCTCTAAAAACTTTGAAAAAGTGTCCAGTCAATAAACCGTCAGAAGCTCAAGAAAACATATTGAAATGTTGGTGCACTGTACAATAAACCGGCAAGTTTGCTCTAAAAACTTTTGAAAATGGAGGTGCTCAAGTCAATAAAACCTCTGAGAGGCTCTAAAAACTTTGAAAATGTTGGCTCTGTCAATAAACCGCTGTTGGTCACTAAAAAACTTATAAAAAAATGGTGGCTCAGCTCAATAAACCGCTGTTGCTCTAAAAACTTATACAAAAGGTTTGCCTCTAGTCAATAAACCGCTGTTGCTTCTAAAAACTTTAAAAAATGGGATTGCTCAGGACAAAAAACCGCTGTTGCTCTATAAAACTTTAAAAAATGGGTGGCTCTGACGATAGACCTTGCTGTTGCTTCTAAAAACTTTATGAAAATGGTTGGCTCTGACTGATAATGACCGCTGTTGCTCTAGAGTCACCGATTATACAAGCACACTTCACCCCCTCCACAACACACACACCAATGTTCATTGGTATCTTTGAAAATGTGCCTTCCTAAAAACAAGAAGTTCATGTTCAATCCCCCTTTGAATAACAACCTTTACCCTCTGTAAGGGGTATGCCTGGTGACGATATACACAGCATCCACCTTCTGGAAATTCTTCTATCCCTCAGTCTATGTTTCTGCCTTGTTTCCTCTCGGTCCTGACACCTCTTTCTTGCATATTTTCTGCATCTTGATCCATTAATCTCTGCCTTTTTTTTTTCCAGAAAGACTTTTAAAAAATCTCTGAGTTAGGAGACTTGGCCGCCCGTAACGTAGCGGCATTTATGCCCACTGGTGTGTGGATACGCTGTGGTGACCCACAACCCAGCCCCTTGGTTATGGTCAATACTAAGAGGACGTCCCGTGGAGGTAACAGGCAGACAGGTTAGACCCTGTCTCCCAATTTCTGAAGGCAGAAGGTTAGGAGGAGGAGGAATAACCTAGAGTCACAGACAGGACTCATCCGCAGCTCGCTGAAAGCAACCAGTCTAGGAGAACTACAACCACTTTGATGTAAAAACACACACAGTTCAATACGCTGGGCCTGACTTGTCAGGTGCTTAACAGCAGACCAACACATTTTCGCTCATGTGACAGACAACAATGAGTTGCTGACTGAGTGTTTGATGATGAAGAAGAACAAAACTTTTCACCCATCCATCAGACCTTGGGAGGTTTCCACGCTAAAAATGTCATAGAAGATGATACGCCTTATGCATTACACACCCAGTGCGCAGAAAAGAAAACAAAAACAAAAACAACACCACAGCAACAAAGGGGAAACAAGACACTGGCAAATAGGAAAATGTTTGAAAATTTTTTTAAAAATTTTAAAGGTGGTGCTGCTTTTGTGGCAACATGCTCTCCCAGATAAGAGCAGTTGAAATTTTATGCAGAGAAATCTGCTGTGACTGAAAGTGAAAGTGGAGTACACACACACACACACGCACGCACACACACACACACAAACACACACGCACGCACGCACGCACACAAACATGCACGCGCACACACACACACACAGAGTCCGTCAGTCAGTCCGACCCGTCAGGTAGATCAGAGCAGACGCACAATGAGGTGTTATCTGGCGCCGTGCATGTGTGAAGAGGTGGGGTGCGCTGCTGGCAGACTGGCATGCCTGGAAGAACTCCTGGATATTTGCACCGACTTGTTGGCCCAAATCAGCGACACATAGATGATGTGCTCCAGCCATCATCAGTTGAAACGTCGACAGCATCGGTGTTGAAGTGTCCAGCCACTGCACCCCACACAACACCACACCTGGGAATTTTCCCTTCACTCCACCACCAGTCACCCGATTCTGAGCTGTGTATGTAATGCACAAGTGACAGAAACACACACATCACACACACACAAAACACAGTCACATTCTTGCATTGTTGTTTTCGAAGACACAGGGCCAAGGTCCAATCCCAGAAACCAACCGCTTAGGCCATTTAGACACACGCTGCTGACAAGGATTCATTGCGATAAATAAAGAAAGATAGAGCAAGTTCTTGGATGTATCTTGCATTATGACCACCATCACATGTGTGACTTGTTCAGAACCAACAAACTTCATGTATTTGTATACACTGCTTTGTTT
>CM054141.1:0-134112 GCA_028751875.1 Rapana venosa
TAGGGGTTTTTGTTGTGACCTCTCACTTTTCCCATTTGTAATGGGCGAAAGTGTTAGGTACCCATTTATCTGAATCTTAATGTAAATCACTTCGCCATGTCGTGGAATCCATGCCATGTCGACCATTTGGGCTGTAGCACTTATACGTCTTTATTTATGAAAATATGTGTTTTGTGCCCAGTCCCCTTCCCACTGTCCCCTTGTAAATGGGATTTAACAGTTTATTACGATAAAATATTGTCAAAATTGTCTCTCTTAATAGAAGTGAAATGTAAAACTGTGGTTAGATAACTATCCTGAAAGATTGTAGTGCATATGAAACATATGAGTTTCAATTAACTATCGGTTGTAGAATATAGATAGGTGGTATTATATCAGATATGATCTTTTTTTCTGTATTGTATTGTGGCCCTAGGCCGATGTACAATTAAACCAGTTAAGTGCTCGCTCGCTCTCTCCTCTCTCTCTCTCTCTCTCTCTCTCTCTCTCTCTCTCTCTCTCTCTCTCTCTCTCTCTCTTCTCTCCATCCTTCCCTCTCTGTCTCTCTCCCTTCCTCTTTCACCCTTCTCTCTCCCCCTCCCTCTCTCTCTGTCTCCCTCCCTCTTTCCCCCTTCTCTCTCTGTCTCTCTAACCATCCCTCCCCCTCTATCTTTCCCTCTCTCCCCCTCTCTCCCCCTCTCTGTCTCTCTTCCTCCCTATTTCCCCTTCTCTGTCTCTCTCCCCATCTGTCCCTCTCTCACTCTGTCTCCCTCCATCTCTCTCTTTCTCCTTCCCTCCGTACCGTCTCCCTCTCTCTCACCCCCTCTCTCTCCCCCATCTCTCTCCCATCTCTCTCACCTCCTTCCTTCTCCCCTCTCTCTCCCCTTTTCTCTCCCTCCCTCCTTCTTCCCCCTTGCCTCTCTTTGTCTCTCTCTGTATCTCTCTGTATCTCTCTGTCTCTCTCTTCTCTTCTTTCTCACTCTCCCTACTTCCCCCCCCTCTCTCTCTCCCCCCTCCCCTCTCTCTCCTCTCTCTCTCTCTCTCTCTCTCTCTTCTCTCTCTCTCTCTCTCTCTAACCTAATCTCAGAATGTCAGGCTGGTTTTCGTCAAACATATTCTACAGTTGATCAGATATTTACTTTGTATGCCACTATTCAGAACTATATGACTAAAAAAGGAAGAACATTGTATGTTGCCTTTGTAGATTTTAAAAAGGCCTTCGACACAGTTGAACATGACAGGTTATTAATTAAGTTATATCAAACAGCAAGGTGTAAAGGGTAAAGTTTTTGCATCACTTGGGGCTATGTATAAGTCATTATCAGCATGCATACGAGCAAATTCTGAATTAACTAATATGTTTCAAACCCCCATGGGGGTAAGACAGGGATGTGTTCTAAGCCCTACATTATTTTCTATGTTCATTAATCAGTTAGCAAACGTTATGAATGAAAAAGGTAAGCACGGTGCACAACTGTTTCCAGATATTTTTGAGTTGTTTATCTTGTTATTTGCTGATGACGTAGCATTAATGTCAACTACACCTACTGGTTTACAAAATCAATTAAAGGTCTTAGAACCTTGTGATAATATGAAATTAAGTGTAAACATAGACAAAACTAAGATTATGGTATTTAGGAAAGGGGGGCACTTAGGAAAACGTGAAAAATGGTTCTTTGATAATAAGAGATTAGAAGTAGTTAACATTTATTGCTATTTGGGATTTAATTTTACATCTATGATTAGCGCAAAGAGAGGTACATCACATTGGTTACTAAAGGTAAAAAAGCAGTTACTCAGCTTAACAAAGTTTTTCGGAAATGTAAAGAAATGACAGTAAATACATTTTTAAAAATTTTGATACCAAAATCCAACCAATACTGTTATATTCAGCTGAAATTTGGGGATTGAATAGACTAGAGCATCTAGAAAAGTACATTTAATCGCTTGTAAAAGTTTTTAGGTGTTCCTATCAAGACACCAAATAAAATGGTATGGAGATCTGGGCAGGTACCCATTATATGTAAATACGATGTTGCATGCGTAAGATTTTGGTTTAAGTTATTACATATGGATTCTGAAAGATTGCCACATAAAGCTTATTGTATGTTGTTAGAATTAGATAAAAAGGGCAAACAATGCTGGGTCTCTAAAATCAGGGAAATATTCTGCATAACTGAGTTTAATATCGTTTGGTTAAACCAAGGAGTAGGAGACATAAAAATGTTCTTACGTGCCTTTAAACAAAGACTTGTAGATTGGTTTACCCAGGAATGGACTGGCACCATCAGAGATCGCAGTAGATATGATAGTTACAGAAACTTTAAGATTGTTTTTGAAAGAGAGAAGTATATCAGTGAAATGGATACATATTGCTTTCGCGTTGCAGTTACTCAAGTACGAGTGAATGCGCTACCACTAAACAATAATACACATAGCTATAGTAGTTCAAATGAAGATAAGCTGTGCCCTGTTTGTAAAGACCAAATAGAGAATGAAGAACACTTTTTATTTAATTGTCCTGTCTATGAAGATTTGAGACACAAGTTTCTTAAAGATGCGAAGAGACTTCCTTTGCACGTGCTACTCAAAGCTACAATATCTACTGATAGACATAATTTATCACGATTTATTTTTCATGCAACCAACAGAAGAAGTAAGATAACTTTATAGAAATGGATCCTTATATTGATGAAAACTACATTCAAAACATTGTCAATTATGACGAACGTGAATTGATTTGTGATGAATATTCAAGAAATGGGTGATGTAATTTCTTTATTATTGCTGATATATCATTTCATATTTATATACATTGATTGTAATTGTTTATAACACTCATGTCATATGTCCACTCCACACACCCGTCATTCCTTTGTATTGTGGCCTAAGGCCGATGTACAGTAAAAGTCTGAAGTCTGAACTCTCTCTCTCTCTCTCTCTCCTCTCTCTCTCTCTCTCTCTCTCTCTTTCTCCTTTCCCTGTCTCTCTCTGTCTCACTCTCAATGTACCTTGGTTTTTATTTTACCTGTTAACTATATAGCACGCACTCTCAGAGGAGTCGGAGAAGAAGCCATTTGAGCCCCTGCTGACGTGCAAACAAGAAGGTCGCATCACTACCTTCCAAGACTGCTACTTCTTCACAGAATCCTTCGAAGAGGCCAAGGATCACATGAGGTAAGACGATAGGTGAACGTAAAGATCTTCCCATAACCTATGTGATCATAGGGGAGTGAGGCATCAGATACCTCAGCTTCTCTAGGGGCCAGCATATTGAGGGCGGCGCCTATCTCCTCTCCCTCGCTGCTTTACTTTCCCTGACCCTAAAAAGGCAGGTATCCATTTACAGCTAGGTGAACAGGGGGGACTGTACTGAAGCCAAGGCGCGCAAACGGTCACCCATCCAAGTGGTAACCACGCTCAACGCTGCTTAACCTTAGCTGGGGGAAAGCGAGTGCTCTGACCACTGAGCTATCCTGTCCACATGAGGTAAGAAGATTTATTTATTTATTCTTTTATTTCGAGGATAATGGGAATGGGTACCTGCCTCTTTAGGGTCAGGGGAGGTAAAGCAGCAAGCGAGAGGAGATAGGCGCCACCTTCAATATGCTGGCCCCTAGAGAAGCTGAGGTCTCTGATGCCTCGCTCACCCTACGACCACATAAGTTATGGGACACCTTTACTCTTTTATGTTTGGGTGAATCTGTGACAGTTTGGGTTTTTCGGTATTCACACAGTCATATGCTGCCATTTTTGTTTAAGTCATACAATGTTTTCTTTATTATTTCGTTTAGATATGCTGGGTGCTACCGCTTCGGAACTGTTGGGCTCCAAGATGGCTGAAAGGACTGCGTTTGACTTTGAATTCTGAAGTCCTAACGGCCTCTGTTATGCAACATATAATGATATCCAAGCATCGTATGCTGATTTTGTACTCACCACTACAGTCACCAAGATCAATGTTAAGCAGCGTCGAGCGTGGTTACCAAGTTGATGGGTGACCGTTTGCGCGTCTTGGCTTCAGTGCAGTTCCCCAGTTCACCCAGCTGTAAATGGGTACCTGGCTCTTAAGGGTCAAGGAAGGTAAAGCAGCGAAGAAGAGGAGGTGGGCTCTGGCCCACAATATGCCGACCCCCTTGAGAAGGTGAGGTCTCTGATGCCTCGCTCCTTTACCACCATATAGGTTATGGGACACATCTACCTTTTTACTACAGTGAAATTGGAAAACTAAACAACTGTATTCTATTGTAAACCATATGGGCATTTTCTATAATTATTACATTGGTGTTGTTCATTTACTGCAGAATGTTGTCCTTCAGAGCAGTCTTCCATTGATTCCAGTTTTCTGCCTCATTGTGCCATGTCTATTATGTATGAATGCATTAAGTACTTATCGTTATACTGCAACACGACTGACGCTGTAGCAGAAGCTGGAGACCGTTCGACTTCACTCCCATGCATCCATGCAATCGTGGGTTCGAATCTCAAAAGTAAGCGTCGGTATTTTTACGATCTCCTAGGTCAACTTCAAGTGCATACCTGCCAGTGCGTTTATTTTCTTTCGTGTAAATACACATGCAGAAGATCAAAGATCACGTGATTCATGTCAGCGTTCGGCGAGTTACGGAAACAGAAAAATACCCAGCATCCATCCCTGAAGATGGAACGTGGCTACCCTCAAAGTGGACCACAAAATGGTCGCATACTCAACAATCTTAACCTGGGAGCTCTAACCGATGAACGACCAACAAACACAACCACAACAACAAACGATATTGCAGTACCGACATACCATCAACCACTCTCTCTCCTCTGTGGGTTGCAGGCAATTCGCCGCCACCATCAAGCGACCGTTCGCCGTGCGCTTCAACCCTTACACCCAGTCCGTGGAAGTGCTGGACAGCACTCGCCTGATCGCCACTGTGGTCAGTGAGCTCCGCGGTGACCTGTGCATCATCAGCGACGCCCTGCGAAGGCTGCAGCTTCTGGAGCAGTTCAGCCTGGGGGCGGACCCTGGCAGTTCCGCGGACGCGGCCTCCCCTGCTCCCAGTGTCAGCAGCCCCTTCACCATCTCCGACAACCCCGAGACAGCTGCAGGAGGGACCCCCAAAATCCACGCTTCCGAGGTGCCCAAGATCCCTGACGTGGACCCGGCTCAAGCCCCTGTGGTGGCGGGGTCTTCCACGTCTGAGGAGTCTTAAGGTGCTCGCCTTGAACCTCAACGGTGAGCAGGAGAGGAAGTTTCTCAAGGCCAGGCCTCGGTTTTGTCTGACACCCCGTAAGTTTCAGAGTCCCTGTCATTTTGAAAACGTGCAGTGTGGGCTGTTTTGTAGTCTGTTTTATATTCTTGTTTCTTGTGTAGGCTATGGGTAGGACTGTTCAGGTATGGCAATGTAAAGGTTTGGGTTTTGTGGTGCGGAACCAGCCATGCGGTTCTGATATTTGGGAGATGACTTCAGTTCTTGGATTATTTGTATTGATTTAGCGGGCTGGTATAGTGTATAGCATATGCTACACTGACAATGTGTATAATTTAGACACTAAAACGTGAAATATCTTGCCTGTTGTTTTCCTCATTTTCAAAGCATTATAATGACAAAGAATTTGCATGCAGAAATGTGTACGAGATATCGTTGTTGGGTTTACAGTTCGTGGTATTTTTATATATATTTTTTTGAAAATAGAGAAGACAAGTGAATATTTTGAATTGTCTGTGCAGTTAACTGCTGCATAGTTCTTGGTCCTTCTCAGAGCAATCCTTTCACCTGTCCACTGTTCAGTGTATCTGTACCAAATCGCAAACGCAGTGTGATAGAAAGTAAAGACAGAATGATAGGGTCCATACAGTTCCTACTATGTTCCCTTCAGTTGTTCCAAAAATCTCTCCTGAATCATGTTGGCCTCGCTCCGAGGAAGTTACGTTTTTTGTGCTTCATCTTTTGCAGTCTGAATACAATCCTGGATTTTTTCCTCGTATACATATTTGGTTTTTTTAGGGTGTGAACTGTGTATTTTGTGTAATATTTCACAAACTAAGGAATTTGTTATTCTTGATATTCTGGGACATTGTAGAATGATAGGAAAAGATGTTCACTTTGTTTTTAGTTTGTATGGTATAACACAACATAAGGACTTGTTTATCCTATTCTGGAACATTGCAGAATGAGAGGAAATTCTGTTCATTCTGTTGTTTTGCTTCCATTTTAAGTCTGAGAGCTCAGCCTTGCCCATTCCCCTGCGTGTATATAATATGTGACGCTCCACCACGAAAAGAGTCGCTTAGCTCCTGACCCACTTTTCCGCTAGGAGCCATTTTAGGCAGACGGGGGTAATGCGTCAGGTTGTCAATTTTGAGATTTTGATTAAACCCATTTTATACCTTGTACTGAAGTATCAAGGAGTAATTTTATATCCCTTCCCTGTGAAAATGCGTTCAAAAACACCCAAGCCCTCATTCTGACCACCTATTACGATGCAAAACTTGTCCATTTCTCATGTTGCCACTTTCTGCAGTCTACCATTTCAATATGTAATAACTTTTCAGAGAATCGTCCAATTTACCATCTATTTTCTATATTGAACAGCTTATTTATTACAGATTAATAACATGTTAATAACTGAACATTGACATCAGTGCAATATGACTCATTATGTGGTGGAGTGTTGCAGATGACTCTCAGATTCTAAAGCAGTGACACTCCTGAAAATCTGCCTTCTCTCTTGATAAATATGGCCTACTGCTTTCAAGATATCCAAAACTGGATGATAGAGAACAAGTTACAACTAAACGCTGATAAAACTGAAGCCATGCTTGTAGGGACCAAAAACAAACTCACTTCCATTACAACAGCTTCAATAGAATTCGGCAATGCATCAATCCCTCTATCCACTGCTGTAAAGTATCTAGGGGTCATTTTTGACAACACATTATCTATGCAAAAATTCATCACCCAGACCTGCCAGTCGTGCTTCTATCAATTACGACGTATTAGTGCAATTCGAAAGTACCTGTCAACAGACGCAACATCAAAACTCGTGGCATCTCTCATTCTTTCACGTCTGGACTATTGCAATTCTCTTTTGGCTGATCTGCCAGCATCATCTATCCACTCCCTAACTCTGCAGCTCGACTAGTCCTCAGAAAGAAAACATCTGAGCACATTACCCCTCTCTTGCGATTTCTCCACTGGCTACCTGTGCCACAAAGAATAAACTATAAGATCAGTACTCTCTGTTACAAATGTCTCCACAAAACAGCACCATCCTAGCTCTGTGAATGTCTCCACCTGTACACCCCTTCTCGTTCCCTTCGCTCCGCTGCAGATTCCTTCTGCTTACAAACACCCAGATTCAACCAGTCCACTGTTGGCCGTCACTCTTTCTCTGTTTCTGGTCCATCGATTTGGAATGGCCTCCCTATCTCTCTTCGCCAAAGATCTTCTTGTGACACTTTTAAATCTGGCCTCAAGACATATTTGTTTCAAACCTAAGAATTTCCTCTCCTGTTTCATTTCATAGCTATCCCTGCTTTTCAACAGCCAAAAATTCCATCACCCTGCCAAAGTGTATGACGGGTGTGTGTGTGTGTGTGTGTGTGTGTGTGTGTGTGTGCATTTGGACTTGTTAGAACTATTACTTGCTATTGGTTGCATGACTATGTAAGAATGAGTTGAGTGCAAGCGCCTTGATTTGTCTGTGCAAGATACAGCGCTATATAAATTCCATTTATTATTATTATTATTATTATTGTTATTATTATTATTATTATTATTATTATTATTACTATTATGTGCCTACATAGAAACATCACTTTCATCAAATCTACTGTCCAAAACCTGCAACAGGCTCGTGCACTCCTCAAAAAAAGCATGTAAGTTTATCATGAGGTCTGATCACAGTGGCTCTACAAGTCCAGTTCGGAAAAAGAGATTACAAGCCTTACTAAAATGCGAAAGAAAAACTGCAAGTACATACACCAAAGAGTAATGCCAGCCATGGCAACTTTACACCTTTCTGTCCCCAAGCATCAAATGGGGACGGGAAAGCATAGTGGTCAGAGCACTCGCTTTCCCCAAGCCAAGGTTAAGCAGCATTGAGCGTGGTTATCAAGTGGGTGGGTGATCTTTTGCGCTCCTTGGCTTCAGTACAGTCCCCCAGTTCATCCAGCTGTCAATGGGTACCTGCCCTCTTTAGGGTCAGGGAAGGTAAGCAGCAAGGGAGAGGAGATGGGCGTCACCCTCAATATGCTGGCCCCTAGAGAAGTGAGGTCTCTGACACCTTGCAACACCCCATTGGTTATGAGAACACCTTTACCTTTACCACCTTTATGCATCAAATATCACCCTGTCTACTGTCTTACAACAATCTTGGCCCAACACCAATCCCAGTGAACAATGAGAAAAGAGGTAAAACCAGTAAGCAAGACTTGAACGAAACATTCTTTTCCCCCTTTAAAAATCTCACGCCAAACCTTGCCTCTGACTTTTCAACTGCACCAATATTGGTAACAGAGGATTAGTTTGATTTAGCCCACACAGAGACAGGAAAGGCATGTTGCAGGCATAGCCTGTATTTCTCTTTTCTCAGGTTGCTTGTTTTATCTGATTGTGTTCAACACTTTAGGGGCCATTCTCATCTAGGCATAATTAGGGAAAAGGCCCTAATCTTTACTTGGAAAAAAGCATGTTTGTAGTAACAACAATAATAAGCTTGGCTAATTTTTTCAACAAAAACAAATATGCACATGACCCATACATTTGTACATGTGCCTACTCCAAACATAACACACATGGAAGTGGATGAATTTAACGTCTTCATAGCTGAAAGCTTTTAGGGACAACTCGGTGGGAGTGTTAGTCTTGAAGCTATTTGTAGGGTCTGACCAGTTGACCACGTGTTGGGGATGTAGATTTGATTGGATGGTTGGGCAGTGTCAAGCTGTCCTTACCTTTTTCGACCAATGGCTAGCTGGACGTGTCTATTATTTCTTGTAGGTAACATACCTACTTGGGGGACGGGATAGATCAGTGGTTGGAACACTCTCTTTCTCCCAACCAAGGTAAGCAGCGTCGAGATTTCAGATTCAGATTCAGAATATTTTATTGCCATTTAAGTCATGTAGACTTATTTGACACAACAAAAACATGAATTATAATTGGTTTTGTATTAGTTTCGAGTGTGGTTACCCCATGGGTGGGTGACCATTTGTGCCCCTTGGCTTCAGTACAGTCCCCCCAGTTCACCCAGCTGTAAATGGGTACCTGCCCTCTTTAGGGTCAATGAAGGTAAAGCAGCGAGGGAGAGGAGATGGGCACTGCCCTCAATATGCTGTCCCCTAGAGAAGTAGGCCTCTGATGCCTCACTCCTCTATGACCTTATAGGTTATGGGACACCTTTACCTTTTACCTTTTACCATACCTACTGGCAGGCTAACTCGCGCACTATGGACACGTGGCCCCTCTGGTGAGAAGAAAATGAGGAAGGATCTGGATGGAGGGGAGGGGGTGGGTGAAAGGCCATATTAATTGTCTACTTATTCTCAGTTGCCTACATTCCTTGGCCAGTCATCATTATGATCAGAGTGTTCAGTATCGGCTGTTATGGTTTCAGTAGCAAAAGAAGTGAAGTCCCAATTTGTTTCAAACTATTCTCATATTTGCAGTGCTGTGAACACTGTAATTATTTGAATCCGTGTTAATGTTGTGTATTGCTGTGATGACTTCATCTGTCCACGATTGTGTATATGTTTGTAAGGAAACATTAGTATATTTAAAAAAACACCTCTGTTTTGTATTAAATAATGATCATTTAAGAGTGTAACTTGCCCCTGTGAACTCCTTAGAGAGCTAGCCACTTTGTTGTGTAAGTTTGTATTACAAAATTTATGTTGACTGTTTTTTCTTTTAATTCTAATTCTCTGCAACAAAATTGGACTGCTCAGATGTACAACAGGCAGATGTAATTTTACGTTCATTAAAAAAAAAGATCACGTAGAGCATTTTTCATGGAAATGTGCAACATCTTGTGTCGATGTGTCATTTTCTGCAATTTCCATAATAAACATGCTCCTTTTCATAGTCATTATAAGACTGAATGATTTTGCTGTAATACTACTCCAGTTCCAGAAATAGAGTCGCAGATTATCTTCTATATTTATGTTGTTTAAAGACTTTGTTTTATGTTGTTGTTGGTTTGGGGGATTTTTTATTTCTTCAATTTCATTTCATTGTTGTTTTCTTTTTCGAAAACAAAATTGCAGAAAGGGGTTATTATAATTATCGTTTCATCATCGTTCTTATCATTATCATTATTACTGCTATTGTCATGGTTGTAGAGCACTCACTTTCCCCAGCCAAGGTAAAGCAGCATCGAGTGTGGTTACTACTTGGATGAGTAACCGTTTGCATGCCTTGGCTTCAGTACAGTCCCCCAGTTAACCCATCTGTAAATGGTATCTTCACTCTTTAGGGTCAGAGAACGTAAAGCAGCGAGGGAGAGGAGATGGGTGCTGCCCTCAATATGCTGGCCCCTGGAGTAGTTGCGATCACACAGGTTATGGGACACGTTTATCTTTACCTTTTCTTGTTGGTTTGGTTTAGGTTTGTTTACTAATTAATAACTTTGATTTCATCATTGTTATTGTATCTGTATACTTTTTTGTTTTGCTTTCTTTTTCTTCGATGTTGTTTCTCATGATTAGCCTTATTATTTCTCTTATAGTCTGTAATATTTAAAGAGGTTAAAACTGGCGACTGTGGATTCAGAGATTGTGGGTTCCATTCTTGTCAGCAAAACGTTGGTTGGTGGAATGTGGAAGAAATGTTCTGCCTGACAAATCTGTTCTGTAACAGAAGGTGAGGTGTCAAAAATGAAGAAAAAAATCGATAATAAATGTCAAGGAAGCTGTGGTAACGTTTGAGTGCTTGTGTGTGTGTGTGTGTGTGTGTGTGTGTGTGTGGTGGGTGTGTGTGTGTGTGTGTGTGTGTTAATATGTATGTTTGTGTGTGTGTTTGTAATGTGTGTGTAATATGTGTGTTTGTGTGTGTGTAGGCTTGTAATGTGTGTGATGTGTGTGTAATGTGTGTGTAATGTGTGTGTAAATATGTGTGTGTGTGTGTTTGTAATGTGTGGTGATGTGTGTGTGTTCGTTCGTTCTTGTATTTAAGGACTGTTCACTATTAGTAATGTTACATTGTGTGTGTGTGATATGTGTGTAAATGTGTTTGTAATGTGTGTGTGTGTGTGACTTGATACACTTCGTGTGTGTTTGTTTTCAGTTTCATTTTACGTCTCGTCACAAGTTGTGATATTAGACAGGGGTGTGTGTGTATATGTGTGTAAGCGTGTCTGTGTGTGCAAGTGTTGTAAGTGTGTCTGTGTCTGTGTGTGCAAGTGTGTAAGTGTGTGTGTTCGTTCTTGTATTTAACGTCTGTTCACTATGAGTGGTATCACACGTGTGTGTGTTGTGTGTGTGTGTGTGTGTGTGTGTGTGTGTGTGTGTGTGTGTGTGTGTGTGTGTAGTGCGTCTGTGTCTGTGTGTGCAAGTGTGTAAGTGTGTGTGTTCGATCTTGTATTTAACGTATGTTTACTATTAGTGATATCACACGATGTGTGTAAGTGTGTGTGTGTGTATGTGTGTGTGTGTGTGTGTGTGTGTGTGTGTGTGTGTGTGTGTGTGTGTGTGCGTGGTCGCTCGTTCTTGTATGTAACGTCTGTTCACTATAAGCGTACACATTCATTATTTAAGGATCCCGCACATTCAATATTAGACATTCAGGACCGATAACTCAACACCGGAACTTGACTTCAGTTGTCTTTTCTTCCTTAAAGGTACAGCAGGACTATCAATAATTGTTTTGGAATTGGTAGGCTAAGTCATTAGGGTAGTGCTGTCTCGAAGACTTTGCCCTTATTTAACACAGAATAAGATTGATTGGAAAGAAATACGGGATTATAATAGTCTTGTAAAATTAGGGCTACTCTCTTCATGGGCATAGCACGCATGCCGTCTCTAAAAGCCTGCGAGTGTTTGGCTCACTATGAGTCTAGGTTTTCCTACAAAACATCATTTTAATGCCGTGGGCTCTTTTACGTGCAAAAGAGAATGTATGTAGCACACCGGGACTCGGTTTATCACCTTATTCGAAAGGCTAGCACCCAGACCCACTGTCTAGTGGACCGAGGAAGGAAAAGTCCGCTTCAAGATCAATCCATCGATACTTCGCGTTTTAGATGTTTATGACTTCAGTCATAGTTAGAGGAAGATCAATACTGAGGTGGTTCAGTGGTCTAGAAAACGAAAAGTCCGGGTTCCAAGAATGTGGTGGTTTGATCCCCGTTTGTGCCCGAAACTCCCCCTTCCTCCACTAGACCGTAAGTGGTGATCTGGGTGTTAGTCATTCGGATGAGACGATCCCGTGGTGCAATACCCATCTAGTGCGCGTAAAAGAACCCACGAGAGTTGTGTTCCTGGCAAAATTATGTAGTAAATATGACACTCTGATAGGAAACTAAATACATTTGTGAACAGGAAAAAGAAAAAAACAATATGGATGGCGCTGCTCTTGTGGCGATGCGCTGTCCCCGGGGAGAGCAGCCTGAATTTCACGCAGAGAAATCTGCTGTGATTTAAAGTTGTATACAATACAATAGAATGCAACACAACGCACTACAACGCAACACAGCACAATACAATACAATACAACACCATACAATACAATATGTATTTATTCTTTTCTATCGAGAATAATGGCGGTTTGTAGATTTTGTCATCTGTTTCCAACGGCACACAATGGCCTACTCTTCCGAAAAGCGGAACAGGATTTAACGTGAGTGCAAGATGTTCTGCATGCGTTCGAACACGGGGCCTCGGTTTATAGTCTCATCCGAAGGACTTTGAAATTCAGTTCGATTTTTTTGGGTCAAACTGGGAAGAAAGGGCGAGGCTTGGAATCAAACCCACAACCTCACGGTTTACATGTTGGCAGGCAAACATCTTCACCATCCTTCCACCTTCATTCAATACAATACAATAGAGCACAATACAACACAATACAACATAACGCAACACAATAAAATACAATATAACACAATGCAGTACAATACAATACAATGCAACACAACGCAACACAACACAATACAGCACAGTACTACACAATGCAACACAACAATACAATACAACACAATATAACACAATACAGTACAACACGATACAATACACACAACACAACACAATACAACACAACACAGTAGAATATACAAGGTGAGCAGCAAAATCAGACTGAAAATTTCTTTTTCTTCCGCGTCCATATTGAGTGGTATGCATAGTACCTGGCCAACTTGCTGTCGTGGGTTCTTTAAAGTGCACTAGGTGTAACTCTGCAGGAGGTCTGCCTGCCGGCCTTAGCTGACACGTTGCAACTTCAGGGCAAGAATTAATACAACATCTCCCACTTCAAGATTAGATTTTTTAAACCCATTAATTTTTTGATAATCATGAAACAGAAGAAGTAGAGCAACAACAACAACAGCAGGAGCAACAACAACAACAACACCTCCAAAAATAACAGAATCTACAACAACAGCAGCAACAACATCATCAGCAGCAGCAGCAGTAACAACAACAACACCAGCAACAACAACTGCACAACAAGAAACAACGAACAAAAACAGTGGCCACAGCAACATAACAGCAACAATGACAACGATAATAACATCAGCAGTAGCAACAATGTCAACAACACTAACAACAAAACAACAACAACGACTACAACAACGACAACGGCACAAGTGAAAACAACAAACAAGAACAACAGCAACAGCAACAATGACAACAATAACATCAGCTGCAACAACACCAGCAGCAATAACAACAAGACCACCACCACCACCACCACCACCACCACCACCACCACCACTTGCCTACTGCTCAAATGATGGGAGACAATACGTGGAAAGTTTAACGCTAAAGTGACAGTTGTTTCCCTTTGACTGAAGCGTGCCTCTACGCACTCTTCCCTCCTTTTGAGAATGGATGAAAAGTTGCAAGCTCGCTTTAAGGAAAGTTAAGCCTTTTAAATGGAGTGGGGGGGGGGGGGGGGGGGGGGGAGAGTTCTTAAAAAAAAGGAAAACAAAGATAAAGAGCAAAAGGAAAAAATAAAGCTTTGTACTTATAAGGAGAGAGAATGTATTTGAAACGGAAGGTTTCACGCTAGCAATAACACACAAGCTTTTGTTTCAATATTCTGAAAAGAAAACACACACAACGCGCGCACGCACGCACGTACGCTCACACATACACACACACACACACACACACACACACACGCACGCGCGCGCGCACACACACACACAAACACACACACACACACACATGTGCACAGGTGTTCAATTGTGCACAAGTTCGAATAAGGGTCATGTGCATATTTGTTATTTTTTGTGAAGAGTAGCCAAGCTTATTTTTGTTACTACAAGTATGTTTTTTTCCTAAGGGAAGGTTAGGGCCTTTTTTCCTAATTATGTAGTAGGGCCGCAGTTGTGATTGTAACTCACTAGATAGGATGGCGAGAAGAGATCAATAGTTCTCACCAAAGTTAACATTGTAAAGTCAAATGAAAACTTCATCACTTTTTGCCTTTAGCCTGGGCAGGTCTGGGATCTGTGGATTCAATTCACCCATTCAGCCAGGCTGTTGGGAAGGAGAGGTAATCAGTTATAATTTTGTACTGAAACTGGAACTTGTCAAGTTTAGACTTATGATGCAATCTAAGGAAGTGAAAAGGAAAGTAAAGAAAACCAAACAAAAAGAAGAAATATAAATGAAAAGGAAGTGGTAAAAGAAGGTAGGAAATATGGATAGAAATAAGAGATGATTGTGAAGGAAAGTGTAACGAATAAAACGATAGGGTAACCTTCAAACACATGAATGAAGGAAGGAAAGACATCGAAAATACGGGGTGAGTACCAAAATGCAATGTGCGAGCGTGTGTGTATAAATTTGAATTTGTTAAAAAACAAACAAACAAACCTATTAATTGTAACTGGCTACATGTGAATAAGTAGGATGAATGAAAGCGCTTTGATTTGTTTTCTACAAGATATAGCGCTATAGTTTTTCAGGCCTGTTGTCTTGTCACAGGATTATGGGCCATTTCACTTCGAGATGAATACTTCACGTGAATAATCTTCCACCCAGAAGTAACTTGGAGAATCTTGAATCATCTACAGTAGCAGAGGATAATTCATTCAGAAAAAAAGACCCAAAAAATTGTAACTATGAACAGTTTATTTGTGAATGAGTGTTGTGATGGTCACACCTCAAAAGGATACCGGAGGCTGGTATAAACTTGTGGCAGATTCCTTTATTCATTTCTGACTGGATTATTGAACAATGGTGAAATCATCCACCTATCCTTGAATGAAATGAATGATGCTTTTTACCTATAAAATTAATCGGACATAATTATTGTAAATAAATTCCTTTGTAGGGGGAGAGGGAACTTTCACTCTGTGTGGCCTCTGGTTGAGTGGAGAGATAGCGTGAGTGTGCTGGAGGATGCTGCGAGTATATGTGGAAAAATGCGTGTGACTGATAGCGTGACAGGGGTGACCCCGACTTAGGATTACATTTAATTCCCCACCAAGTGAAAGTTGAAAAAATTGTATATGTGCTTTTCCTCCTTCACTGATACGATATTGATTTATATCCCTCTTTAACTATTTCATAGATAAATAGATAATTACAATTATGAATACATACATACATACATACATACAAACAGACAGACATCAATCAATCAATCAATCAATCAATAACGAGGAAAAGGAATTATCAGTGTACAGAACAATCATTACATTTTGCCCCTGATCCAGAGCTAGGCCAAAGGTGGTAGTAGTAGTAGTTGTAGCAGTATAGTATTAGTAGTGTAGTAGTAGTTTAGTAGTAGTATAGTAGTAGTATAGTAGGAGTAGTGTAGTAGTAGTAGTGGTAGTAGTATAGTAGGAGTAGTGTAGTAGTAGTAGTGCAGAAGTAGTAGTAGCAGGAGTAGTAGTAGTAGTAGTAGTAGTATAGGAGTAGTGTAGTAGTAGTAGTGCAGTAGAAGGAGTAGGAGTAGTAGAAAGGTAATAGTAGTAGTAGTAGTAGTAGTAGTAGTAGTAGTATAGTAAGAGAAGTGTAGTAACAGAAGTGCAGTAGTAGTAGTAGGAGTAGTAGTAGTGTAGTAGTAGTAGTAGTAGTAGTATAGTAGGAGTAGTGTAGTAGTAGTAGTGCAGTAGTAGAAGTAGGAGGAGTAGTATAGTAGAAGTAGTATAGTAGTAGTAGTGCAGTACTAGGAGTATGAGTTGTAGTAGTGTAGTAGTAGCAGTAGTATAGTAGGAGTAGTGTAGTAGTACTGCAGTAGTAGTAGTAGTAGTAGTGTAGTAGTAGTAGTAGTAGTAGTAGTAGTAGTATAGTAGTATAGTAGAAGTAGTGTAGTAGAAGTAGTAGTAGTAGTAGTAGAAGTATAGTAGTAGTAGTGTAGTAGGAGTAGTGTAGTAGTAGTAGTAGTAGTATAGTAGGAGTAGTGTACTAGTAGTAGTAGTAGTATTGTAGAAATAGTGTAGTAGTAGTGTAGTAGTAGTAGTAGTATAGTACAAGTACTGTAGTAGTAGTAGTGACGTAGTAGTAGAAGTAGTAGTGTAGTAGTAGTAGTAGTAGTAGTAGTAGTAGTAGTAGTATACTAGGAGTACTAGTAGTAGTACTAGTAGTAGAAGTAGAAGTGTAGTAAAAGAAATTCGAGAATGTAAAAGATCTTATAAAGAGAAAGTTGAAGAACAATTTCAGAGGGGTCATTTGGCTAATGCGTGGAAGGGTTCAAAGATACTTTCAGGGCAAGCAAACTCAAAAATGTCAACACAGTCAATGCCACTAGAGGAACAAAAAGCTTTTGCTGATGAACTAAATGATTTTTTTTGGGCCCTTTGAGCGGATACAACTGGCTTCAATCTGTTCGTCAAACCTGCAAAAAAAGTCTGGATAATAATTGAATGTAAAGATTTTCTGTTCAGCTACAGATTTTTTTAAATTTTTTTTTTTCGGTTTTTAAAAGCTTGCGTGGGAAGGCTGGGGGTGGGGATGGTATTTGTGGTCGGCTTTAAAATTTTGTGAAGGCAGCTGTGTCATTTTTTAGTGATTTGTTTTCTCTGTCTTTGAAAGCATGCATTTTCCCAAGTCCCCTGAAAAAAATCAATAATTTGTCCTGTTAAAAAAAATAATCCCCCCAAAATCTTTAAAGACATACCCCATAGCTCCACTCCAATAGTAATGAAAGTTTTAAAAACGAACTTTTAAAGGCTTTTTTTTTACTTTTTTAATCTAGACCCTCTTCGTTGTACAAAGCCAAAAAAAGCACAAAGGTACAATCCCTTGTGCATAAGTTTTTTCCACCTAAAAAAACCGATCTTTTGTTCGTATACTTTTCTTTGATTCTCTTCTCCCTTTAATACCATTCAGCCCATTATTCCTCAAAGTCTCAATGGTCTGTCCTCGGCTAATTTTGGATAATGAGTTTTTGACACCCCGGAAAGTTTGTTCGTTTTAAAAAAGCCTATCCACTCAAAGATCAACTTCCCGGGTTTCCCAAGGCATGTTCTGTCCCCCCCCCCTTTTCCCCCCTTTACAAAAAATGATGCAGGCTCTGATTTTCCCGTTAATCAAATTTCTGATGACCTCTCGGAAGATCTGTCTAATTCCCCATGTCTTATTTTAAACTTTGAGGGTTTCCCCCTGGTGCAAACAAACTGTTTGCCCTAATGTTAAAAAGATAAAAAATGTTGATTGATTTTTTGCAGAACCCCCCACCCCTACCAAATTTTAAATTTGATGGTGTCAGGTAAGGTGTACACCAATACAAATATCTAGGTACTATTATGTGAAAACTAAAATTTTTAGCAAAACGATTTGTAAATAGGAATGCCCTCAGATCTTTTTTTTTCAAAAACTAGGAGTCTTAAGTAATGTAAAAATTTACAAAATTTTTTCCGATGCTTTATTGAGTCTTCCTTTTTTTCCCTTGGGTTTTTTGGTTGGGGGCCTACTGTTAAAAACAAAAATAGTAAACAAGATTGTACCAGATTGGGAAAATTTTGGGTGTGAGCAAAAGAAACTGAATGACTTTTTGAATGCCCTGTGAGAGACAGAGCTAGACAGATTGTGATGATGACAACTGTGCTTGCAAAAAATTTTAAAATCCCGCCTTTCAAAAGGCTACGGTACCCAAATCTAGAACCCCGCGATTTAAAAAAAGTTTTTTTCCAACCCCAATTGCTAATTTAAAATGTATGCAAAAATCGAATTTAATAAAAACCCACGACAGAGAGAAGAGAGAGAGAGAGAGAGGAGAGAGGGGGGGGGGGGGGAAGGGGGGGGGGGGGGGGGGGGGGGGGGGTGGGGAGGGGGCAAAAAATACCAAGAGAAAAATGGAGAAAAGAAAAGTATTAAAGTAGTCTTATCTACATGTTATACAAATGATTTTTTTTTTTTTCTTTAAAAAATGCGGTGTTTTTATTTTTGATGTTCAATATCTTTAAAAAAACTAGTATTAATTTAAATAATTTTGTTTATAAACTGTTAAACAAATTTTCTTTTTAAAAGCTTTAGCATGGGTACGAATTTTTTACAATGTGCGAGCGGGTGTCGTGCGTGATGAGTGTATGGCGGGTAGGGTTTACTTTTGGCACATGAGTAAGTGATTTTGTTGGGGGGGGGTTTTTGGTGCTGAGATATTGTGATTTTTGGATGCTTTTTTATTCATGATGGGTGGTGCTGATTTGGAAGTTTTGGGGGTTTTTAAAATATTTTTAAAAGTATTGTTTTTTGATGGCGAGTAATCCGCCGGAATTTCTCTGTCTTGAGATAATAAAGTTTTTGAATTTGAATTTGAATTGTAGTGTAGTAGTAGAAGTGCAGTAGAAGTAGTAGTAGTAGTAGTAGTAGTGTGGTAGTAGGAGTGCAGTAGTAGTAGGAGTAGTAGTAGTAGTATAGTAGGACTAGTGTAGTAGTAATAGTAGTATAGTAGGAGTAGTGTAGGGGAAGCCATGATCAGCGCCCTACCAAGAATCTGCAACAAGATCTGGCAGACAGGAAAATGGCCAACACCATGGACGCAGTCACTCATCATCACCCTCCCCAAGAAAGGAAATCTACAACAATGCCATAATTACCGCACAATCAGCCTCATATGTCACCCAAGCAAGGTCATGCTGCAGATAATATTGAATAGACTGAAGCCACAAGCAGAGACCATCATTGCTGAGGAACAAGCAGGTTTCAGAGCAGGGCGCAGCACAACAGAACAGATATTCAACCTCAGAATACTATGTGAGCGGTACCTTCAACATCAACAAGACCTTTACCACGTATTTATCGATTTTAAGAAGGCATTTGACAGGGTGTGGCATGCAGCTTTGTGGGCAACCATGAATTTGTACAGCATCAATGCAAACCTGATCAGAGTCATCAAACAGCTGTACAGCGAGGCCACCAGTGCAGTGTACTACAACAACAACATTGGAGAATGGTTTCGAACAACAGTTGGAGTAAGGCAGGGCTGTCTACTCTCACCCACTCTTTTCAACATCTTCCTTGAGAGAATCATGGCTGATTGCACTGGAACATCATGAAGGATCAGTCAGCATTGGTGGCAGAACGATCACAAACCTCCGCTTCGCAGATGACATTGATGGAATAGCAGGATCAGAAAAAGAGCTTGCCAGCCTAACAGAACACTTGGATAAGGCCTCCAAAACATACGGCATGGAAATCAGTGCAGAGAAGACCAAACTGATGACTAATAACACCAACGGCATTAGCACTGATATCAGGGTTAATGACCAGAAGCTGGAAACAGTTCAAAGCTTCAAGTACCTGGGAGCCATTGTATCCGGCCAGGGATCCAAGCCAGAAGTAGTATGCAGGACTGCACAGACAATAACAGCTTTGTCAAAACTAAACACCATCTGGAGAGACAAGAATATCTCACTTATCTCCAAGATCAGACTAATGCGCTCCCTTGTCATATCCATATTTCTGTATGCCTGTGAATCATGGACCCTGACTGCAGATTTGGAGAGAAGAGTACAGGCAGTGGAGATGAGATGCTTTCGGAGACTCCTTGGCATCTCCTACAAAGACCACATAAGCAACGAAAGCGTGCATAACAGAATCCAGCAAAACCATTGGACCCTATGAGAACCTTCTAACGATCGTGAAAAAGCGTAAACTTAAGTGGTATGGGCATGTCACAAGATCCCAAGGAATTACAAAGACAGTTTTGCAAGGCACTGTCCAAGGAGGAAGAAGAAGAGGCAGACCAAGGAAGAGCTGGGAGGATAACATCAGTGAATGGACAGGCCTAGAACTCAACAAAACCCTGAGAAAGGCAGAACAGAGAGAGGAATGGAGGGAACTGGTTGCTGAGTCTTTGAGGGTGCCCCCACGGTCGTCAGACTACGGGACAGATAGATAGATAGATAGATAGATAGATAGATAGATAGATAGTGTAGTAGTAGAAGAAGTAGTATAGTAAGAGAAGTGAAGTAGTAGTGCAGTAGTAGTAGTAGTAGTAGTAGTAGTAGTAGTGTAGTGTAGTAGTAGTAGTAGAAGTCGTAGTAGTACTGTAGTAGTAGTGTAGTAGTAATAGTGCAGTAGTAGTAGAAGTAGAAGTAGTGAAGAAGTAGTAGTAGTAGTAGTAGTATAGTAGGAGTATACTAGGAGTAGTGTAGTAGTAGTAGTGGTAGTAGTATAGTAGGGGTAGTGTAGTAGTAGTAGTGCAGTAGTTGAAGTAGCAGTAGTAGTAGTAGTAGTAGTAGTAGTAGTAGTATAGTAGGAGTAGTGTAGTAGTAGTAGTCCAGTAGTAGGAGTAGGAGTAGTAGAAAGGTAGTAGTAGTAGTAGTAGTAGTATAGTAGGAGTAGTGTAGTAAGAATAGTGTAGTAGGAGTAGTGTAGTAGTAGAAGTGCAGTAGTAGTAGTTAGTTAAAAAGTAATAAGTAATTAGTAGTAGTAGTAGGAGTAATAGAGTATTAGTAGTTAGTAGTTATAGTAGTAGTAGTGCATTATAAGTAGTGCAGTAAGTAGTATAGTAGTAGTAGTATAGTCATGTAGTAGTAGATATAAGTATAGTAGAAGAAGTATAGTATTAGTAATTATGGAGCACTAGTAGTACAGTTTGTAGTAGTGTAGTAAGTAGTGGTAGTAAGTATAGTAAAAGTAGTGTTAGTAATAGTCCAGTAATAGTAGTACTAGTGTTAGTAAGTTCTGTCGTAGTAGTAGTAGTAGTAGTAGTAGATAGTATTGTAGGAGAATGTAGTAGTAGTATTGCAGTAGTATAGGAGTAGTATCTAGTAGTAGTAGTAGTAGTAGAGTAGTAGAGTAGTAGTATACTAGGGATTAATGTATTAGTAGTATTTCAGGTAAGAGTGGTAGTATGTAGTAGCTTCGGTAGTTAACACCAAGAGTAGTGCAGTAGTAGTTGGAAGTAGTAGTAGTACTCACACGCTAGACTAGTTTAGTAATAGTAATATAGTAGGAGTAGCTGTACCGCCAGGGTAGTAGTAGTACGTAGTATAGTAGGAACTAGTGTAGGTAGGTAGTAGTCTAGTAGTAGCTCATAGTAGTAGTAGAAATAGTAGTAGTGTACTAGTAGTCATCAGCGTTCACTCGCCAGTCTATCAGTAGTATAGTAGAAGTATGTAGTAGTAGTAGTGTCCTAGTAGTAGTACTTACTAGTAGGCACGTATGTCCCTGTAGTAGAAATTGCAGTAGTAGATATAGTAGTGAGGTATAGTAGTAGTAGTAGTACTGTATTAGTAGTGTAGTAGTAGTAGTGCAGAGTAGTAGTAGTAGTAGTTAAGTATATAATAGGAGGACTGTAGTAGTATAGTAGTGCAGTATAGAGAAACAAGTAAGAACAGAGGTAGTAGTTGTAGTATACAGTAGTAACTCTAGTAGGAAAAGTGTAGTTGTAGTAGTGAGGTTGTAGTAATAGTAGCAAGACTATATTAGATACCATATACTAGTATGTTACAGAGCAGTATAATAGTAGTAGGCCGAATATAGTGTAGTAGTAGTCGAGTAAGGAGTAGGAGCAGTAGTAGTACAGTCTAGAGGTAGTAATAGAGTAGTTAAGCTAAGCTTAGTAGGAGTCCGTTAAGGGTAGTACTAGTAGTAGAAGGATATTAGGAGAGTATAGTAGGAGTAATGTAGTAATAATAGTGTAGTAGTAGTAGTATAAGTATAGAGAGTATGTAAGTAATAAGTAGTAGTAGTATATATAGAAGAAGTGCTGTGGATTAGTATATGGAATGTATATAGAGTAGTAGTAGTGAAGTTCCGTAGTATGATTATAGTAGGAGTATGTAGTAGTAGTAGTAATATAGTAGTTGTGTACGCAGGAGTAGTAGTAGTAGTAGTATAGTAGGAGTAGTGAAAAAGAAAGTGTAATAGTATAGTAATTGTAGTAGTAGTATAGTAGGAGTAGTGCAGAAGTAATATGTAGTAGGAGTATATAGTAGGAGTAGTGTAGTAGGTAGTAAGTAGTATAGTAGGACTACTGTCGTAGTAGTAGTTCAGTATTAGTAATAGAGTAGTAGTGTAAGTAGTTAGTAGTAGTATAATAGTAGGAGTTCTGTAGAGTAGTGCAGTAGTAAGAAGTAGGTATCAGTAGTAGTAATATAGTGCTGAGTATTAAGTAGTCGTAGTATTAGTAGTAGTACGTGTAGTAGTAGTAGTATTCTATGCGTCAAGGAGATGTGGAAGTAATAGCATGCAGTAGTAGTAGAGAGTAGTAAGTAGTAGATAGTAGTATAGGTATAGTAGTAGTAGTAGTAGTAGTAAATGAGGAGTAGTATAAAGGGTGTAGCAGTAGTATGCAAATGAAGTGAGTAGTAGTATAGTAGAGTACTGTTGTTAGTAGTAGTGATGCAGGAGTAGGAGCGAGAATGTAAACTACAGTTGGTTGATAGAGTAGTAGTAGTAGTAGTAGTAGTTGTAATAGTAAAGTACAAATAGTGTAGTAGTAGTGAGTGTAAGTTGAAGTATAGCAGTAACTCGTAGTAGGAATTAGCATAGTAGAAGTATTGAAGTAGCAGTATAAGAGTAGAAGTGCGGTAGTAGTGGTAGTAATATAGTAGGAGTCAAGTGTTAGTTATTAAAGAAGGTAGTAGTAGTAATATATAGTAGTAGTATATAGGAATTTAAATTAGTAGTAATAGAAGTAGTAGTAGTAGTATAATAAGAGTAAGTAGTAGTATCTAGTAGTAGAAGAAGTAGTATAGTAGTAGAAGTAGTATAGTAGTAGTAGGTAGGTATGTAAAGTAGTCGTAGTAGTAGAGTACGAAGTAGAAGGTGGTGTGGTGTAATAAAAAAAAGTTAAAGGAGTTCCCATAAAACCTATCAAGGTCGTGGGAGCGAGGGTCGTCAAAGACCTCTACTTCTATAGGGCCCAAGCCATATTGAGGGCGGTGCCCATCTCCTCTCCCTCGCTGCTTTACCTTCCTAAGACCCGTAAAGAGGCAGGTACCCATTTACATCTGGGTGAAACTTGGGGAAGCGTGTACTGAACTAACGCGCGCAACACGGTCACCCATCACCAACTGGTAACCACGCTCGACGCTGCTTCTAATTGGCTGGAGTGAAAGCGAGTGCTCCCGACCACTGATGCTAACCCGACCGCTTAAGGTAGTATACGTAGTAGTAGTATAGTGAGTAGTAGTAGTAGTAGTAGTGTACGTGTAGTAAGTAGTATAGTACGATAGTGTAGTAGTAGTAGTGCAGTAGTAGTAGTAGTAGAGTAGGTGTAGTAGAAGTGTAGAAAGTAGAAGTAGTAGTATAGTGTACGTAGTATTAGTAGTATAGTAAAGGAGTAGTGTAGTAGTAGAATGAGGCAGTAGTAGTAGTAGTAGTATTAGTAGTGTAGTAGAAGTACAGCAATAATCGTCTAGACAGTAGTAGTGTAAATAGTAAGTAGTAGTGCAGATAGTCAGTACAGGAATATAGTAGTAATTAGTATTAGTAGTAGAAGTCTATAGACGTAGTATATATATGAAAACGTGAAGAAGTAGTAGACGAGTATTTGCATTAGTTAGAAAGTAGTAGTAGCTATCGTGTAGTAGTATTAATTAAATGTAAGGAATAGTGTATTAGTATTAGTGTAAGTTTTAGTAGTACCAGTATTATAGTAGGAGTAGCATAGTAGTAGGTAGTAAAGATATAGTATATATAGTAGTTTGAAAGAAGTAATTGGTAGTAGTAAAGTAGGGAGAATAGTGAAGAGAACATTGCGTTGTAGAAGTCAGGTATAAAGAGTAGTATTAGTAGTATTAGTAGTAGTAGTAAAGTAAAGGAGTGTATTAACAGTGTAGTAGTATAGTAGGATTATTGAAGCGGTAATAGTATAGTAGTAAGTGGTACTGTGAAGTAGTTGTAGTATTCGTACTAGTGGTAGAGTACCAAGAAGTAACTAGTGGAGTAGTGAGTTAGTTGGTAGTAGCAGCTAGGTAGTAGTAGTATGTAGTAGTAGTAACAAGAGTGAAGTAAGTAGTAGTAGTAGTACGTAGTGGTGGTAGTAAGTAGATGTAATAGTATAGTATTATATGTATTAGTGTAGGTAGTAGTGGTGAAGTAGAATGTAGATGTAGTAACTAAGAGCGAAAATAGCTATATAATGTCTGGACTTATATGAGCGCTGAAGCTTTAAAGCAACAAATCAAACGAGCGCTCAGAGTTTTTATTTCATACCACTTTAAGTCACGGCAGATTTCTAATCCGTAAATTCGGGCTGCTCATCCCTCTCCGGGGAGAGCGTGAAACGCGCTCGCCGACTTAGCCTAGCTCCCACCCTTTCAGTCAGTCCCCCTTCTTTAATATTTTTTTTTCTGCATCTGAATTGTGTTTCCCTATCAGAGTGACTTTTTCTAAGAATTTGCCAGGGGACAACAACTTTTCTTGTTGCCGTGTTTTTTTTTTACGGGTGCGCTAAAATAATTACGTGGTACAACAACACACGGGACCCTCGGTTTATCGTCTCATCCTGAAAACTAGCGCCCAGACCCACTCACTTCATGGTCTAATGGATTGGGAAAAATTTCCGGTCCAAACGGGTACGAACCCGGTGCCCACAATCCACATTCAGTACCCCGGACCTTTTTTTTCGCTTTTCTAGAGCAAGGGCGAGCGTTACCCTCTAGGCCACATACTACCGATCCACCAGGAGAGTAGTGTAGACTCAGAAAGTGTAGATAAGATTTATAGTAAGTAGTAGGAAGTATAGTAAGTAGTACCGTAGTGAAGTAATTGAAAAGTGTAGGTAGTGCTACATAGTAGATAGTGATAAGGAAGTAAGTATGCTTCAAATACGAATTGTCAAGAAGTCTCAGTGTAGTCGTAGAATAGTAGCAGTAGTATTTGAAGTCGTGTAGATAGTAGTTAGCTTAGCAGAAGTAAATATCGTACTCAGAATAAGTAGAAGATAGTAGTACATAGTGGTATAGTAGAGTAGAAGTGTAGTATATAGTAGCATTGTGTAGTAGTATATAGTAGTACATAGATAAGAAGTAGTGTAAAGCCAGTAAGTACGTAGTGTAATAAGTAAATAGTAGGAGTAGCGTATAGTCAGTGTATAGTAGTCACTGAAGTAGTCTGTAACAGTGTAGTACTGCTAGTTACGATACTCCGTAGTAGTAGAAGTATGTATTAGCAGTGTAGTAGTACTGTAGTTAAGTGAACAAAGAGTACCAAAAGTACTAGTATTTTGTAAAAGTGCCAGTAGAAGTACAATTGTATAGTCGAGTAGTACAAGTACGTTTAGTAATAGTATTAGTAGTACTGTAGTAGATAGCAGAAGTATAGCGTAGAAGTAGTATAGTATAGTATTGTATTATAGTATTGAACTGGTAGTTTAGTAATAGTGTAGGTAAGTAAATGTAGTAGATGAGTAGTTAGCGTTAGAAGTATTATAGTAAAGTATTGTATTAGTAGAATAGAGTACTGGTGTCGTATTAGTGAAGTAATTAGTCCTCTTAGTTATAGTTTTATGTAGTATAGTAGTGTAGTCGTTTTGTAGGAGTAGTACTGTAGTAATAAAGTAGATAGGGAAGTATAGTGAAGCAATAAGTAGTAGTAGCGTAAAGCAGAAGCAGAATGTAGTGAGTACAGTAGTAGTATGTGTCAGTGTAAGTGTATTAGTAGTAGGGTAGTAGTGCGTGAGTAGTTAGTAGTAGTAGTAGCGGTAGAAGTATAGTAGAAGTAGTAATGTTAGTATGTAGTGTAGTAGTAGTATAATAGTAGTAGTAGTGTAGTAGTAGTAAATGTAGAAAGAGTATAGTAGTAGTGGTAGTAGTTAAGAAGTGGGTAGTAGTAGTATTTTAGTAGTAGTAGTATATTAGTATGTATAAGTGGTGTATAAGTAGTGTAGCAGTAGTAGTAGTGTATAGTAGAGATAGTATTAGTGGGAGTATGTAAAGTAGCGGTATAGTGTAACTAGAAGTATAGAGCAGTGGTAGTAGTAGAGGTGTTGAAGTAGTGTAGTAGTAGTGTAAGTAAAGTCTGGAATACTGCGGAAGGATAGTAGTAGTAGTAGTAGTAATAGTAGTAGTAGTGAGTAGGAGTAGTAAGTAGTAAGTAGTAGTGGAGTAGTTATAGTAGTGGTAGTTCTCGAAGTGTATAGTTGTAGTAGTAGTATTAGTATGAGGTTACTCAGGTAGTGTGTTGTAAGTAGTGTAGTATTGAGTATAAGTATGGTAGTGAAGTTGTAGTATAGTCAAAGTATAATGGGTGAAGTAGTAGTAGGTAGCAAAGGTCTAGAAGAGAAGATATTATAGTAGTGAAGCAGTAGTATGTAGTAAGTATAGTAGTAGTAGTGAAGTAGTGATAGTAGTAATTAGTGGTAGTAGTAGTATTAGTAGTTGGTAGTCGTGAAGAAGTAGTGTAGTAGTGATAATAGCGAAGTAATACGTAGAATACAAATAGAAGAAGAGTAGTGATAGTGTAGTAGTTGTAGTTTACTACTACAGTATGAAGCAAATATATAGTAAAAAGTAATGTAGTGAAGTTAGTAAACATATAAGTCGTGAGAAGTAGTATTGTATTGTATAGTATTATTAGTAGTAGTAGTAATAGTAGTAGAATTGTAATGTAGGTAGTAAGTATCACCAGCTTAAATGTCAGTATTGATATATTAGTTTAGCCAGTAGTAGTAGTGTAGTAGTAGTAGTAGTAGTAGTAAGAGTAGAATTAGTTATGAAGTTAGTATAAGTCGTAGTAGTAGTATGTATATTGTAGATAGTAGTAGTATTTATATAGTAGTAATACTAGTGAAAGTTAGTAAGTAGAGTAGTAGTGTTGTATTAGTAGTAGTAGTGTCGTAGTACAAGTTCGGTAAGAAGTAGTAGTAGTGTTAGTCGTAGTACCGACCAACTCTAGAGTTAGTATAGGTAGTTGTAGCTAGTAAGTAGTGTAGTAGGGGAAGGCAGCAGTACTCTGAGTAGTAAAGTCCGCTCTGGTAAGAAGCGGTAAAGACGTGATAGTCGATAATTTGACAATGTAGTAGTTTGGATTTGAAGTAAGCACTGTGTGTAGTTCCTAAGAGTAGGATGACCGTTATCGTAGGTGTAGTAGTGCTGCGCCGATACACCCCGCTCTCAGTTTTGAGGTAGTAAGTATGTGTCCTCTGTTGTAGTAGTAGTTTTAAGATGAACCACGAGGATATGTTTAGGTAGTAAGTAGTCTAGTAGTTAGTAGTAATGTAGGGTAGGTTAATAGTGTTTATAGGGTTGTAGTAGTAGTGTAGTAATGTAGTAGTAAAGTAGTAGCTAGTCCAGAAGTGTATTAGTAGTAGTGGTGCGTAGTATCAATAGTAGTAGTTAGGTAGTATTAGTAATAGTGTAGTAGTAGTGGTGTGTAGGTGAAGTATGTAAGATTGGTAGTCAAAAGTAGTAGTGTAAATACACTAGTATGTAGTACTTAGTAAGGTGATTTATGATAGGCAGATAGTAGCTAGGGTTGTAGTTAGAGCTAGATACGTAGCAAAGAGAACGTCATCGTTACGTCGTCGCTAGTAGCGAGGACTTTGTGTACACACATAACAGACTGATACTCCCTACCAGTCGACGTGACCGCACGACTAGAAGCATACTACGCACGACTATACCACGAGACTACTACGCGACTACTACTACACGAACTACTACTTTAATACTAACTATACTAGCTGATAATGTCGCCCCCTACCACACGAACACCACTCGCCACTACAGCCGTGTCTACGACATAGGAAGAAGACTACTTAGAAGAGTGACACGACACTACGCATGACGTCGTCGTACACGACTACGACATGCCGACTAGGTACCGACGAAGTCTAGACTGCACGCGTCGTAGTCGACGTTCAGACGACTCTAATACGACTACGTCCAGTGACTACCGACGTCGACTTGACAACGCAGGAGACTACGACCTCCCATTGACCCACTTAGACAAAACTCTCGACACTCCACGACCTCACGACTCGTGACGACCTAGCAGAAGACTAACCACACGAGACGACGACGGATAGACCATGACGAAAAAGACCACGTAGACATACGACCTCAATCGTCTCTGCAGTAAGTCGGCGACCAGGCAAGATAACACTTCATCGACGAAGTACTAAATGTAATAGTAGCTCGTATTATAAGTACTACTTCACTACCGACGCTATCGCTTATACTACTACTTCTAGTACACTACTAGTCCGCTACTATAATACACAACACCCACCAAACAGAGCGCTACACTACTGACTTACATACTAGGTACACTTACACTACTACAAACATATCACCCTGATCTACGAGAACTACTATTACTACAGACTGACTATTGACATTTAGTAACACTTACTAACTAAAACGGCAACCTTTCATATACTACTCCATCCACTACGCGCACATAACAACTACGTACTTCGGTTACGTAACTGCGGCTAAGTAACTAAGGAAGAAAACTGAAATACACAGCTCAATACGTTCCTAACTGGTCTAGTAGAACACTCCAAATCGAAGAACATGTCGAACTGTCTTTACATTACTGTTTGCTAGCCATGGAACTGTACCCTTCCTCCCCGCTACTACTCCCCGACCATGCTACATACGATGTCCTACGAGTGCCTAAGACGACCTCCGATGACGGTACGACGAGTAGTACTGAGACACAACCCAAACCAAGGATCGAAACGACAAGCGAGAATACTAACGATACTTAACGAAGACTACCTACTCTACGCCTACGTAACAATACGTCGTTCAAGTAAACCCCTTAACGACTACACTACTTCTATTATACGACAAAACTAGACTTAACACCACCACTACGTATACGACGACTCTACTAGCTACTACTAGACGACTAAAAGTACTTTCGACGAACCACAAATACTACCACTACTACTAACATTTGACTACTTCTGAAGACTATCACACGACCTGACTTCTAGATCTCCTCCGCGACACTGCACGACCACCGACGACTACTAATTGACATACTACGATACTACGTACGTACCTTGGACTAACTACAGCCTATTAATACTACTACCTACTACTATCTACTACTAACGCTCTGACTGACAACACGACCCTTACGACCTGTCGAAATAACTACGAACTGACGTACTCCTACTACGACTACTATGACGACTACCTACCAGACTCACCGCTACGACTACTACTAGTTACTACGATTACGACTAATTACGACTACTACAATACCTATACACTTACACTACGACCTATACTCTCCCGAATATCACATACGATTACGACTACTACGACCTACTACTCTACTACTACTAACCTCTACTAATTTTCCTATTTCGATCTATACCACTACTTGGGTCTGACTACTATACTCACTCCTACTACGTAACTCCTCATGACGACTACTCCCTTTTTCGTTACTAATCCCCTACCTAATTACACTACGAATACTACGATTCCGACCATCCACTACGACTGACACACTACTACTACTACGAGGGTGACGGTGAAGACGACATTCGAAACGTACGATACGAGCTAAAGAAGTCGACTACCACGACCGTATCTTACTCCGACTACTACCCTACACGACGATCATTGTCGACTACGACTACCCCTATACGACTAACTACACGACACGACCGACTACGACTATTACACTACACTACGACGAAGACTCCTACGAGCGATGGACGAGAGATCCTCCGACTAGACCTACCTAAGACCACGATACTAATACTTACTACTACCACCACCACGACTACAGACTATCACGACGACTACTATTATACATACGACTAAGACTACTATATACTACCGACCTCAGACAGCCTACTACGACTACTACTAAGATACTACCTACTACGACGACGTACTACTACTACGTAGCATGACTAGCTAATACGACTAGATAACTACTACGACTACTACTACTACTACAGCTACCTCAGCATATTTCTACCACTCCGATCCTACTACGACTACTGTCTACTTTACTACTACACGTACGTCACTACTACTACACGACTACTACTACACCCTTAACGAAGCCCTTATAAGCTCCTACTTCTATCCCCTGACTACTACACTACAACACTACTTGTGCGGACCAGAGGTACGACGAGGATCCTGACTACGCCAAATACCACCGACTATGACTACTACTTACTACTACTACAATACCTAGTACTACTACAACACTTCTCGCCCACGAGACGACTACGACAGACTAAGTGCCGGTACTTCTCGCTACCAGCACTACGTCTGACCTTCACCCTGAGCCGACTAACAGTGTACCCACGCGACCAACCACGACGCCAGGCCGACAACGAGGACTACGACCGTAGACTGGACGATACTAGCTACCCAGGCCGCAAGACTACGAACCACTACTACGACTACAACCTACGCGACCAGACGTCTACCCACTACTACACGTACTACACTACCTGACTACTATACACGACACCTATACTACGACACTACGACGACTACTACGTCTGACTACACTACTACTAGCTAATTACCCCCCCCCGTACCGCGTCGTACCCCACGTCCAAACCTGACTACGTGTCTCTCGTCTACCTCTCCCACGCCAACACTCGGTGCCCCCGCCACATCTTGCTTCGCCCTACACCACTCCTCTCTTCAACCCAACCCAGCCCCACCACTCGGGTCCGTAACCCATTACCAGCAGGGATCCTCAGTTGGCACATAAACTGCAATGCCCACGCGCAAACGTAGCAGGCCCAACCCCCAGTACACCCCGTCCGGCCGCTGCCTTCCTTAAGGCAGCGTAAATCGCATGCACCTACCACAGCGCTCACCCTACACAAAAAACGAATAAGAACTATAGTATATTCGAAGTAGTCTAGGTACGCGTAGTAGAAAAGGTACGAAGTAGCAGAAGTAGTACGCATGATGAAAGTATAATGTAAGACAGTACGTAGTTTAGATAGAGTCAGTAGTAAGAAAGGAAACGACGGAGTATAGACTAAGTACTAGTGAGAAGTAAGTAGTATCTAGTCGAGTATTCGACGCAGTCACTAGCAGTCGAAGAGTCGACGTTACAATAAGTAGTGCATAATCGAGTACGAAGACAACTTGTCTCGCAAGCAGTACGATTACTACGACTACCTTAGTCGTTAGTACTACGACAAGCCGAAGTACTGTAAAGTAGATATTAGTGAGAAGAAAAGTAGAATGTTCAGAGTATACGAAGAAAGTAGTCGCCGTCGTGATAAGATAGACTAATACCCACAAGGAAGGAATCGTTTGTCGTAAGTATATAGAGAAGATATGATAGACTCATTCTAAAATAGTGAGCGCAACGATAGTAGAATACAAGTAAAGGACTACTAATAGTAGTATGAAGTAGTAGTGTAGTAGTAAATGTAGAGAAAGAGACAGAAGAGCATACTGTAGACGATAGTACTTCGTGCGGCGATTTAGTACAATAGGAACGCAAGTAGGAGAATGTAACGGTAACTAGAATATAAAGACAGATGGGAACATAGAGTAGACGTAAGAGATGTAAAAGTAAACACTTAGGAAGAAGTGGGAATCGAAATAGTATGGAAATTGACGTAGAACTATGTAATTCGTCAGAGATATTCGTCCGTAGAAGAGTCGTAGTCAGTGGAGGTATAAGTCGATAGAAAAAGTATGTAGACGACACTAGTCTTAAGTAGAAGAGTAGTATGGAGTTAATAGTCGATGACAGATGTATTAATCGAAGTAAGATTAGAAACACGTAGAGAGAAGACGAATTTCTTTAAGTAGTATAAGTAGTATTAAAGAAAAGTAATAGTTAGTGTATACGACGAAGTCGAAATACGGACGCATAGTGTATGTAGAGAAGTGAAAGAACGTAGTAAAAATCGAACTAGACGTAGTCAGTGATAGTCTAGAATAGTAGATAAGAAGAAGTGACGTAGATAGTAAGTAAGTGACAAGAAACTAAGGACCTAGCATAGTAGACGAGTAGTATAAAGTAAGTATAGATAGTCATTATATGAACACGAAACGAATTAAGTAGTAGTAGTATATAAGACGAAAGAAGAAGATGTCTAAGAAGAATAGTAGACAGATAGATCGTGTCGAAGTAGTGCATAGAAGGAAAAGCGTCGTAGTCTTGTTAGACTTCGTAGTAGTAAATTGAATACAGAAGTAAGTAAGTCGATACTGATAGTATTACGAAAGAATATAGATAGTATCGTAGAATTCTAGACGTAAGTCATATTGTATTAATCAGTTGTAGTAGTACATGTAGTAGGACCAACGCGAAGAACAGAACTGAGTAAAGCGTGTAGTAGATGCCGTAGTAATTACTATGAAGTACGACGTGAATTACAGGTATTAATTTAGAAATAGAGTATAGTAGATATTGGACGAAGTATTCGTTACGTATACCTTAAGTTATTACTTGTAGTATAAATAGTTAGTCGAAGGAGACATGGTAGTAGATAGTAGAATAAATATAGTATAAGGATAGAGAGTCTTGTGAAGTCAGATAAAAGTCGTAGAGTAGTAGTTATGTAATGAGTTCGTAAATAGTAATCGAGAGTAGTAGGGTCGAAGTAAGGATGATAGCTGTAAGTAGTAAGTAGAGTTCGTAGGTAAGAGTAAGAAAAAGTGTAGAAGAATACAAGTAGTACAGAGAATTGTAGAAGTAGACGGGAAGTAGACGTGAAAAGAAGAAGATATAATTAGCGGAAGTAAAAAGTAGAAGATAGTAATAAAGAAAGAAGTAGAAGATAGGTATTCAGTAGTAGTGTAAGTAAAAGCACAGAAGACAGAGAATTATTAGTAGTGTAGTGTAGTATAGTAGTAGTAGTAGAATAATAAGAAGAAAAGTGATACGTAGTAGTGTAGCCGATGGGTGTATAAGATAAGAAGAAGTTATAGTAATTAGAAGTAAGTAGAAAGAAGTAATACTAAATATATGAAGTATGGATCGGTAGAAAAAATTGGGAGTAGGTCGTATGATAGTAAGTTGTAATTATTAATAAATAGTGAACTAGAAGTAGTAAAAGTATATGTAGTGAAGTAGTAATATAGTAATGTAGAAGTACTAAAGTTGTGTAGTTAGAATATATATAGTAGTATGAAATGTAGAAGAAGTAGCAGGAAGCATTAATGTAAGTAAGTGAATTATTGTAGCCGTAGTAGTATGTAGAATAAGTAAATAAGTAGTAGTAGTAGTAGTAGTAAGAGTAGAAAAAGTTGAGAAGTAGTAGTGTAGTAGTAAGTGTAGTAAGTAGTATGTAGTATGTAGTAGAAGTAGTATTGTAATAGTACTGTAAAGTAGTTAGTAGAAGTACTGTAAGTAGTAGTCGTGTATTAGCTGGTGATAGAATGACTGGTAGTATACAAGAGTAAAAAGTACTAGTAGTATGAGTAGTGCAGTAGTAGTACTAGTGTAGTAGTCGTGTAGTACGGGAGTGTTATAAATAGTGTACTCTGTATGATATTAAATTAGTAAGTAGAAGTAGTATTAGCGGTAGTAGTATAGTAGTGGTATTGTATATAGTAGTATAGCAGTAGTAGTGTAGTATTATTGTAGTAGTAGTCACGTAGTGTAGTAGTCTAGTAGTTAGTATTAGATGTAATAGTAATTTGTATAGTATGTACTGTAGTAATAGTAGTATTAGTGGTATTAAAAGTGTAAGCAGTAGTAGAAGAAGTAAGTAGATTGTAGTCAGAAGGGGGGGGGGGGGGGGGGGGGGGGGGGGGGCGTAAGTAGTAGACTATTAGTAGTAGTGGAAGTGTAGTAGTAGTAGGGTGTAGTGTGTAGTAGTAGTAGTATAAGTATAGCGTATTAGTATAGAAGAGTAGTAATGTAGTAGTATAGTAGTAGTAGTAGTAGTAGTTTTTTAGTAGTAATGTAGAGAAGAGTAGTAGGTATTAGTGTAGTAAGTGTAGTAGTTAGTAAAGTAGTAGTAGTAGGATTATTAAAGTAGTATATAAGTATATGTAGAAAATGTGTATAGTAGTGTAGTAGTAGTAGTAGTAGTATAAGTCAGAAGTATTGGGATGGTCAGTGAAATAGTATCGTGTAGTAGTGTACTAGAAGTAGTTGTAGCAGTGGTAGGTATAAGAGGGTAGTGGAGTAGTGTAATATTAGTGTAGTAGTGGAAGTACTGAAGTAGTAGTAGTAGGTAGTGGTAGTAGTAGTATGTATTTCTAGTAAGTGTAGTAGTTTGAATTTAGTAAGTATAGTAGTGAGGTAGTATAGTAGTAAAAGTAAAGTTGTAAAGTATAGTAGTAGTAAAAAGTATAGTAGTGAAGTAGAGTAGTATATTTAAGTGTAGTAGTAGTAAATGGTAGTAGTGAAGTTGTAGAGATAGTAGTAGTAAGGTAGTAGTGTGTAGAGTAAGTAGTAGTAGTAGTAAAGTAGTAAAGTGGTAGAATAAGAAGTAGTGTATGAGATGGTAATAGTGTAGTAGTAGTATAAGTAAAACTTAAAAGTAGAATAGTGATAAGTATTAGTAGTGTAGTAGACTATGTAGTTAGATTTATCGAATATAGTAGTGAAAGTCGTCGTAGTAGTAGAAGTAAAAGTTTTGTAGTGAAGTAGTAAAAAATATAGTAGTGGCTATTAAGTAGAAATGTAAGTGTAGTAGAAGTTAGTATAGTAGTAAAGTAGTAGTAAGTAGTGTAGTAGTAGTAGTAGTATTAGTAGTAGTATAAAGATAGATAGTATATAAAGTAGATGTAAGAATTAGTAGTGAAGTATAAGTATATTCGTATTAGTATGTAGTGAGCTAGTGTAGGATATAGTAGGAGTAGTGTAAGTAAGTAGTAGTAGTATTAGTATAATATTTAGAGTATGTAATCATGAGTAGTAGTAAGTATATAGTAAGAATAGTGAAGTAGTAAAAGTGTAATAGTAATAAGATAAGTAATAGTAGTAAAATATATTAGTAGTAGTGTAGATGTAAATAATAGTATGAGTATGAATAGTTATGAAGAAGTGAAGTAGTAGTAGAATGTAAGTAGATAGTAGAATAGTATTATATAAGTGCGTAGAGAAGCAGAATAGTGCAGAAGTAGACATAGGAGAAGTAGATGTAGTAGGCGTAAGAAAGAATTCGTATGTAGTAAGAAGGCAGTAGTGAATAGTAGGAGAATTCAGAAGTAGTAATAGTCCGTGAGTAGAAGTAGTAGTAGGATATTAAGGAGAACAGTGGTAGAAGAGTTGCATAAGTCAAATTATGTACAAGATAGTGTAGTAGAAGTAGAAGTAAGTAGAATTAGAATAGGATGAATAAAGTAAATTACCAAATCGTGTAGTAGTAGTAAGTGAAGTTGAAATATTAGGCTTACTATCAGAAGTAGTAGCATAGTAGAAGTAGTAGTAGTATCAGTAAAAATAGAGAGAAGTGCAGTCAAGAGGTAGTAGAATAAAGAGGTATTGTATCATTAATTGCAGAAGAAGTAAGAAATAGTAGTAAGTAGTATACTTGAGTGATTAATTTAGTAGTAAAAGTAGTAGTAAGTAGTAGTAGTAGTAATATAGTAGGAGTAGTTTAGTAGTAAGTAGGTAGGTGTAGAAGATGTTGTAGTAGTATAGTAGTAGAAGTAAAGTAGTAGTTAGATAGAAGTAGTTGGGTAACAAAAAAGGAAAAGGAGTCCCATAAACCTATAAGGACGTAGGGGGCGAGGCGTCAGAGACCTAACTCTATAGGGCCCAGCAAAATGCATGGCTGCGCCCATCTCCTCTCCCTCGCTGCATCCTTCCCTGAACCTAAAGAGGAAGGTACCCAATAACAGCAGTGTGAACTTGGGGCCCTGAAACTGAAGCCAAGGGCTCGCAAACGTCACCCATCCCAACTGGAAACCACGGCTCGAGCGCTGCTAATTAGGCTAGAGGAAAGCGAGTGCTCCTACCACTGAGAACGCTATCCCGTCCCCTATAGGTATAGAAGTAAGATAGTATTAGTATTAAAAGTAAGTAGTAGTAGTATCAGTAGAAGAATTATAGACCGAGTATTGTAGAAGTATGTAGTGCAGTAGTAGAAGTAGTTGTAGAAGAATGTAGTAGTAGTAGTAGTAGTAAGTAGTGTTGTAGTAGTAGTATATAGTAGGAGTAGTGTAACAGTGTCCGTAGTAGTACCACAAGGATTACAAAGACAGTTTTTGCAAGAACTGTCCAAGGAGGAAGAAAAGAGGCAGACCAAGGAAGAAGCTGGGAGTACCTCAACATCAGTGAAAGGACAGGCCTCAAGAACTCAACAAAAACCTGAAAAGTCAGAACAGACGAGAGGAATGTAGGGAACTGGTTGCTGAGTCTTGAGGGTGCCCCGCGGTCGTCACTACGGTACAGATAGATAGATAGAATTTTAAATAGATAGATAGATAGATAGAAGTGTTAGTATAGAAAGAAGTAGTATAGTAAGAGAAGTGAAGTAAGTAGTGCAGTTGTAGATATAGTAGTATTAGTAGTAGTAGTGTAGTAGTAGTAGTAGAAGTCGAAGAAGTACTGTAAGTAGTAAGTGTAGAAGTAAAGTGCAGTAGTAGTAGAAGTAGAAGTAGTGAAGAAGTAGTAAATAGTATTTGTATGTATTGTAGGAGTATATAACTAAGGATAGGTAGTAAGTAGTATAGGTACGTAGTATAGTAGGGGTATGTAGTAGTAGTAGTGCAGTAGTTGAAGTAGCAGATAGTAGTTAGTATTAGTATAGTAGTAGTAGTATAGTAGGAGTATGTATAAGTAATAGTCCAGTCGTAGGAGTAGGAGTAAGTAAAAGTAGAAAGTAGTAGTTAGCAGTAGTATAGTAGGAGTATTGTATTAAGATAGTGTAGTAGGAGAAGTGTATTAGTCGAAGTGCAGTAGTAGTAGTTAGTTAAAAAGTAATAAGTAATTAGTAGTAGTAGTAGGAGTAATAGAGTATTAGTAGTTAGTAGTTATAGTAGTAGTAGTGCATTATAAGTAGTGCAGTAAGTAGTATAGTAGTAGTAGTATAGTCATGTAGTAGTAGATATAAGTATAGTAGAAGAAGTATAGTATTAGTAATTATGGAGCACTAGTAGTACAGTTTGTAGTAGTGTAGTAAGTAGTGGTAGTAAGTATAGTAAAAGTAGTGTTAGTAATAGTCCAGTAATAGTAGTACTAGTGTTAGTAAGTTCTGTCGTAGTAGTAGTAGTAGTAGTAGTAGATAGTATTGTAGGAGAATGTAGTAGTAGTATTGCAGTAGTATAGGAGTAGTATCTAGTAGTAGTAGTAGTAGTAGAGTAGTAGAGTAGTAGTATACTAGGGATTAATGTATTAGTAGTATTTCAGGTAAGAGTGGTAGTATGTAGTAGCTTCGGTAGTTAACACCAAGAGTAGTGCAGTAGTAGTTGGAAGTAGTAGTAGTACTCACACGCTAGACTAGTTTAGTAATAGTAATATAGTAGGAGTAGCTGTACCGCCAGGGTAGTAGTAGTACGTAGTATAGTAGGAACTAGTGTAGGTAGGTAGTAGTCTAGTAGTAGCTCATAGTAGTAGTAGAAATAGTAGTAGTGTACTAGTAGTCATCAGCGTTCACTCGCCAGTCTATCAGTAGTATAGTAGAAGTATGTAGTAGTAGTAGTGTCCTAGTAGTAGTACTTACTAGTAGGCACGTATGTCCCTGTAGTAGAAATTGCAGTAGTAGATATAGTAGTGAGGTATAGTAGTAGTAGTAGTACTGTATTAGTAGTGTAGTAGTAGTAGTGCAGAGTAGTAGTAGTAGTAGTTAAGTATATAATAGGAGGACTGTAGTAGTATAGTAGTGCAGTATAGAGAAACAAGTAAGAACAGAGGTAGTAGTTGTAGTATACAGTAGTAACTCTAGTAGGAAAAGTGTAGTTGTAGTAGTGAGGTTGTAGTAATAGTAGCAAGACTATATTAGATACCATATACTAGTATGTTACAGAGCAGTATAATAGTAGTAGGCCGAATATAGTGTAGTAGTAGTCGAGTAAGGAGTAGGAGCAGTAGTAGTACAGTCTAGAGGTAGTAATAGAGTAGTTAAGCTAAGCTTAGTAGGAGTCCGTTAAGGGTAGTACTAGTAGTAGAAGGATATTAGGAGAGTATAGTAGGAGTAATGTAGTAATAATAGTGTAGTAGTAGTAGTATAAGTATAGAGAGTATGTAAGTAATAAGTAGTAGTAGTATATATAGAAGAAGTGCTGTGGATTAGTATATGGAATGTATATAGAGTAGTAGTAGTGAAGTTCCGTAGTATGATTATAGTAGGAGTATGTAGTAGTAGTAGTAATATAGTAGTTGTGTACGCAGGAGTAGTAGTAGTAGTAGTATAGTAGGAGTAGTGAAAAAGAAAGTGTAATAGTATAGTAATTGTAGTAGTAGTATAGTAGGAGTAGTGCAGAAGTAATATGTAGTAGGAGTATATAGTAGGAGTAGTGTAGTAGGTAGTAAGTAGTATAGTAGGACTACTGTCGTAGTAGTAGTTCAGTATTAGTAATAGAGTAGTAGTGTAAGTAGTTAGTAGTAGTATAATAGTAGGAGTTCTGTAGAGTAGTGCAGTAGTAAGAAGTAGGTATCAGTAGTAGTAATATAGTGCTGAGTATTAAGTAGTCGTAGTATTAGTAGTAGTACGTGTAGTAGTAGTAGTATTCTATGCGTCAAGGAGATGTGGAAGTAATAGCATGCAGTAGTAGTAGAGAGTAGTAAGTAGTAGATAGTAGTATAGGTATAGTAGTAGTAGTAGTAGTAGTAAATGAGGAGTAGTATAAAGGGTGTAGCAGTAGTATGCAAATGAAGTGAGTAGTAGTATAGTAGAGTACTGTTGTTAGTAGTAGTGATGCAGGAGTAGGAGCGAGAATGTAAACTACAGTTGGTTGATAGAGTAGTAGTAGTAGTAGTAGTAGTTGTAATAGTAAAGTACAAATAGTGTAGTAGTAGTGAGTGTAAGTTGAAGTATAGCAGTAACTCGTAGTAGGAATTAGCATAGTAGAAGTATTGAAGTAGCAGTATAAGAGTAGAAGTGCGGTAGTAGTGGTAGTAATATAGTAGGAGTCAAGTGTTAGTTATTAAAGAAGGTAGTAGTAGTAATATATAGTAGTAGTATATAGGAATTTAAATTAGTAGTAATAGAAGTAGTAGTAGTAGTATAATAAGAGTAAGTAGTAGTATCTAGTAGTAGAAGAAGTAGTATAGTAGTAGAAGTAGTATAGTAGTAGTAGGTAGGTATGTAAAGTAGTCGTAGTAGTAGAGTACGAAGTAGAAGGTGGTGTGGTGTAATAAAAAAAAGTTAAAGGAGTTCCCATAAAACCTATCAAGGTCGTGGGAGCGAGGGTCGTCAAAGACCTCTACTTCTATAGGGCCCAAGCCATATTGAGGGCGGTGCCCATCTCCTCTCCCTCGCTGCTTTACCTTCCTAAGACCCGTAAAGAGGCAGGTACCCATTTACATCTGGGTGAAACTTGGGGAAGCGTGTACTGAACTAACGCGCGCAACACGGTCACCCATCACCAACTGGTAACCACGCTCGACGCTGCTTCTAATTGGCTGGAGTGAAAGCGAGTGCTCCCGACCACTGATGCTAACCCGACCGCTTAAGGTAGTATACGTAGTAGTAGTATAGTGAGTAGTAGTAGTAGTAGTAGTGTACGTGTAGTAAGTAGTATAGTACGATAGTGTAGTAGTAGTAGTGCAGTAGTAGTAGTAGTAGAGTAGGTGTAGTAGAAGTGTAGAAAGTAGAAGTAGTAGTATAGTGTACGTAGTATTAGTAGTATAGTAAAGGAGTAGTGTAGTAGTAGAATGAGGCAGTAGTAGTAGTAGTAGTATTAGTAGTGTAGTAGAAGTACAGCAATAATCGTCTAGACAGTAGTAGTGTAAATAGTAAGTAGTAGTGCAGATAGTCAGTACAGGAATATAGTAGTAATTAGTATTAGTAGTAGAAGTCTATAGACGTAGTATATATATGAAAACGTGAAGAAGTAGTAGACGAGTATTTGCATTAGTTAGAAAGTAGTAGTAGCTATCGTGTAGTAGTATTAATTAAATGTAAGGAATAGTGTATTAGTATTAGTGTAAGTTTTAGTAGTACCAGTATTATAGTAGGAGTAGCATAGTAGTAGGTAGTAAAGATATAGTATATATAGTAGTTTGAAAGAAGTAATTGGTAGTAGTAAAGTAGGGAGAATAGTGAAGAGAACATTGCGTTGTAGAAGTCAGGTATAAAGAGTAGTATTAGTAGTATTAGTAGTAGTAGTAAAGTAAAGGAGTGTATTAACAGTGTAGTAGTATAGTAGGATTATTGAAGCGGTAATAGTATAGTAGTAAGTGGTACTGTGAAGTAGTTGTAGTATTCGTACTAGTGGTAGAGTACCAAGAAGTAACTAGTGGAGTAGTGAGTTAGTTGGTAGTAGCAGCTAGGTAGTAGTAGTATGTAGTAGTAGTAACAAGAGTGAAGTAAGTAGTAGTAGTAGTACGTAGTGGTGGTAGTAAGTAGATGTAATAGTATAGTATTATATGTATTAGTGTAGGTAGTAGTGGTGAAGTAGAATGTAGATGTAGTAACTAAGAGCGAAAATAGCTATATAATGTCTGGACTTATATGAGCGCTGAAGCTTTAAAGCAACAAATCAAACGAGCGCTCAGAGTTTTTATTTCATACCACTTTAAGTCACGGCAGATTTCTAATCCGTAAATTCGGGCTGCTCATCCCTCTCCGGGGAGAGCGTGAAACGCGCTCGCCGACTTAGCCTAGCTCCCACCCTTTCAGTCAGTCCCCCTTCTTTAATATTTTTTTTTCTGCATCTGAATTGTGTTTCCCTATCAGAGTGACTTTTTCTAAGAATTTGCCAGGGGACAACAACTTTTCTTGTTGCCGTGTTTTTTTTTTACGGGTGCGCTAAAATAATTACGTGGTACAACAACACACGGGACCCTCGGTTTATCGTCTCATCCTGAAAACTAGCGCCCAGACCCACTCACTTCATGGTCTAATGGATTGGGAAAAATTTCCGGTCCAAACGGGTACGAACCCGGTGCCCACAATCCACATTCAGTACCCCGGACCTTTTTTTTCGCTTTTCTAGAGCAAGGGCGAGCGTTACCCTCTAGGCCACATACTACCGATCCACCAGGAGAGTAGTGTAGACTCAGAAAGTGTAGATAAGATTTATAGTAAGTAGTAGGAAGTATAGTAAGTAGTACCGTAGTGAAGTAATTGAAAAGTGTAGGTAGTGCTACATAGTAGATAGTGATAAGGAAGTAAGTATGCTTCAAATACGAATTGTCAAGAAGTCTCAGTGTAGTCGTAGAATAGTAGCAGTAGTATTTGAAGTCGTGTAGATAGTAGTTAGCTTAGCAGAAGTAAATATCGTACTCAGAATAAGTAGAAGATAGTAGTACATAGTGGTATAGTAGAGTAGAAGTGTAGTATATAGTAGCATTGTGTAGTAGTATATAGTAGTACATAGATAAGAAGTAGTGTAAAGCCAGTAAGTACGTAGTGTAATAAGTAAATAGTAGGAGTAGCGTATAGTCAGTGTATAGTAGTCACTGAAGTAGTCTGTAACAGTGTAGTACTGCTAGTTACGATACTCCGTAGTAGTAGAAGTATGTATTAGCAGTGTAGTAGTACTGTAGTTAAGTGAACAAAGAGTACCAAAAGTACTAGTATTTTGTAAAAGTGCCAGTAGAAGTACAATTGTATAGTCGAGTAGTACAAGTACGTTTAGTAATAGTATTAGTAGTACTGTAGTAGATAGCAGAAGTATAGCGTAGAAGTAGTATAGTATAGTATTGTATTATAGTATTGAACTGGTAGTTTAGTAATAGTGTAGGTAAGTAAATGTAGTAGATGAGTAGTTAGCGTTAGAAGTATTATAGTAAAGTATTGTATTAGTAGAATAGAGTACTGGTGTCGTATTAGTGAAGTAATTAGTCCTCTTAGTTATAGTTTTATGTAGTATAGTAGTGTAGTCGTTTTGTAGGAGTAGTACTGTAGTAATAAAGTAGATAGGGAAGTATAGTGAAGCAATAAGTAGTAGTAGCGTAAAGCAGAAGCAGAATGTAGTGAGTACAGTAGTAGTATGTGTCAGTGTAAGTGTATTAGTAGTAGGGTAGTAGTGCGTGAGTAGTTAGTAGTAGTAGTAGCGGTAGAAGTATAGTAGAAGTAGTAATGTTAGTATGTAGTGTAGTAGTAGTATAATAGTAGTAGTAGTGTAGTAGTAGTAAATGTAGAAAGAGTATAGTAGTAGTGGTAGTAGTTAAGAAGTGGGTAGTAGTAGTATTTTAGTAGTAGTAGTATATTAGTATGTATAAGTGGTGTATAAGTAGTGTAGCAGTAGTAGTAGTGTATAGTAGAGATAGTATTAGTGGGAGTATGTAAAGTAGCGGTATAGTGTAACTAGAAGTATAGAGCAGTGGTAGTAGTAGAGGTGTTGAAGTAGTGTAGTAGTAGTGTAAGTAAAGTCTGGAATACTGCGGAAGGATAGTAGTAGTAGTAGTAGTAATAGTAGTAGTAGTGAGTAGGAGTAGTAAGTAGTAAGTAGTAGTGGAGTAGTTATAGTAGTGGTAGTTCTCGAAGTGTATAGTTGTAGTAGTAGTATTAGTATGAGGTTACTCAGGTAGTGTGTTGTAAGTAGTGTAGTATTGAGTATAAGTATGGTAGTGAAGTTGTAGTATAGTCAAAGTATAATGGGTGAAGTAGTAGTAGGTAGCAAAGGTCTAGAAGAGAAGATATTATAGTAGTGAAGCAGTAGTATGTAGTAAGTATAGTAGTAGTAGTGAAGTAGTGATAGTAGTAATTAGTGGTAGTAGTAGTATTAGTAGTTGGTAGTCGTGAAGAAGTAGTGTAGTAGTGATAATAGCGAAGTAATACGTAGAATACAAATAGAAGAAGAGTAGTGATAGTGTAGTAGTTGTAGTTTACTACTACAGTATGAAGCAAATATATAGTAAAAAGTAATGTAGTGAAGTTAGTAAACATATAAGTCGTGAGAAGTAGTATTGTATTGTATAGTATTATTAGTAGTAGTAGTAATAGTAGTAGAATTGTAATGTAGGTAGTAAGTATCACCAGCTTAAATGTCAGTATTGATATATTAGTTTAGCCAGTAGTAGTAGTGTAGTAGTAGTAGTAGTAGTAGTAAGAGTAGAATTAGTTATGAAGTTAGTATAAGTCGTAGTAGTAGTATGTATATTGTAGATAGTAGTAGTATTTATATAGTAGTAATACTAGTGAAAGTTAGTAAGTAGAGTAGTAGTGTTGTATTAGTAGTAGTAGTGTCGTAGTACAAGTTCGGTAAGAAGTAGTAGTAGTGTTAGTCGTAGTACCGACCAACTCTAGAGTTAGTATAGGTAGTTGTAGCTAGTAAGTAGTGTAGTAGGGGAAGGCAGCAGTACTCTGAGTAGTAAAGTCCGCTCTGGTAAGAAGCGGTAAAGACGTGATAGTCGATAATTTGACAATGTAGTAGTTTGGATTTGAAGTAAGCACTGTGTGTAGTTCCTAAGAGTAGGATGACCGTTATCGTAGGTGTAGTAGTGCTGCGCCGATACACCCCGCTCTCAGTTTTGAGGTAGTAAGTATGTGTCCTCTGTTGTAGTAGTAGTTTTAAGATGAACCACGAGGATATGTTTAGGTAGTAAGTAGTCTAGTAGTTAGTAGTAATGTAGGGTAGGTTAATAGTGTTTATAGGGTTGTAGTAGTAGTGTAGTAATGTAGTAGTAAAGTAGTAGCTAGTCCAGAAGTGTATTAGTAGTAGTGGTGCGTAGTATCAATAGTAGTAGTTAGGTAGTATTAGTAATAGTGTAGTAGTAGTGGTGTGTAGGTGAAGTATGTAAGATTGGTAGTCAAAAGTAGTAGTGTAAATACACTAGTATGTAGTACTTAGTAAGGTGATTTATGATAGGCAGATAGTAGCTAGGGTTGTAGTTAGAGCTAGATACGTAGCAAAGAGAACGTCATCGTTACGTCGTCGCTAGTAGCGAGGACTTTGTGTACACACATAACAGACTGATACTCCCTACCAGTCGACGTGACCGCACGACTAGAAGCATACTACGCACGACTATACCACGAGACTACTACGCGACTACTACTACACGAACTACTACTTTAATACTAACTATACTAGCTGATAATGTCGCCCCCTACCACACGAACACCACTCGCCACTACAGCCGTGTCTACGACATAGGAAGAAGACTACTTAGAAGAGTGACACGACACTACGCATGACGTCGTCGTACACGACTACGACATGCCGACTAGGTACCGACGAAGTCTAGACTGCACGCGTCGTAGTCGACGTTCAGACGACTCTAATACGACTACGTCCAGTGACTACCGACGTCGACTTGACAACGCAGGAGACTACGACCTCCCATTGACCCACTTAGACAAAACTCTCGACACTCCACGACCTCACGACTCGTGACGACCTAGCAGAAGACTAACCACACGAGACGACGACGGATAGACCATGACGAAAAAGACCACGTAGACATACGACCTCAATCGTCTCTGCAGTAAGTCGGCGACCAGGCAAGATAACACTTCATCGACGAAGTACTAAATGTAATAGTAGCTCGTATTATAAGTACTACTTCACTACCGACGCTATCGCTTATACTACTACTTCTAGTACACTACTAGTCCGCTACTATAATACACAACACCCACCAAACAGAGCGCTACACTACTGACTTACATACTAGGTACACTTACACTACTACAAACATATCACCCTGATCTACGAGAACTACTATTACTACAGACTGACTATTGACATTTAGTAACACTTACTAACTAAAACGGCAACCTTTCATATACTACTCCATCCACTACGCGCACATAACAACTACGTACTTCGGTTACGTAACTGCGGCTAAGTAACTAAGGAAGAAAACTGAAATACACAGCTCAATACGTTCCTAACTGGTCTAGTAGAACACTCCAAATCGAAGAACATGTCGAACTGTCTTTACATTACTGTTTGCTAGCCATGGAACTGTACCCTTCCTCCCCGCTACTACTCCCCGACCATGCTACATACGATGTCCTACGAGTGCCTAAGACGACCTCCGATGACGGTACGACGAGTAGTACTGAGACACAACCCAAACCAAGGATCGAAACGACAAGCGAGAATACTAACGATACTTAACGAAGACTACCTACTCTACGCCTACGTAACAATACGTCGTTCAAGTAAACCCCTTAACGACTACACTACTTCTATTATACGACAAAACTAGACTTAACACCACCACTACGTATACGACGACTCTACTAGCTACTACTAGACGACTAAAAGTACTTTCGACGAACCACAAATACTACCACTACTACTAACATTTGACTACTTCTGAAGACTATCACACGACCTGACTTCTAGATCTCCTCCGCGACACTGCACGACCACCGACGACTACTAATTGACATACTACGATACTACGTACGTACCTTGGACTAACTACAGCCTATTAATACTACTACCTACTACTATCTACTACTAACGCTCTGACTGACAACACGACCCTTACGACCTGTCGAAATAACTACGAACTGACGTACTCCTACTACGACTACTATGACGACTACCTACCAGACTCACCGCTACGACTACTACTAGTTACTACGATTACGACTAATTACGACTACTACAATACCTATACACTTACACTACGACCTATACTCTCCCGAATATCACATACGATTACGACTACTACGACCTACTACTCTACTACTACTAACCTCTACTAATTTTCCTATTTCGATCTATACCACTACTTGGGTCTGACTACTATACTCACTCCTACTACGTAACTCCTCATGACGACTACTCCCTTTTTCGTTACTAATCCCCTACCTAATTACACTACGAATACTACGATTCCGACCATCCACTACGACTGACACACTACTACTACTACGAGGGTGACGGTGAAGACGACATTCGAAACGTACGATACGAGCTAAAGAAGTCGACTACCACGACCGTATCTTACTCCGACTACTACCCTACACGACGATCATTGTCGACTACGACTACCCCTATACGACTAACTACACGACACGACCGACTACGACTATTACACTACACTACGACGAAGACTCCTACGAGCGATGGACGAGAGATCCTCCGACTAGACCTTCTTCCCCATTCCAACTCATTCCCCACCAAAATCATCGACCCCTCTCCATCATCCTCCATCGCCTGTGCCACAGTGACTCTCAGCCTGGCAACCTTCACTGACATCAATATCCTCGTCACCCCCACCATCCTCGTCCCCACAGTCATCATAGCCTCTACCAAGATCATTCCTATCATCGTTCTTATCATCATCATCATCATCATCATCATCAACATCATCAACATCATCATCGCCGTCACCATGATGTTCACCATAACCATCTTCCTCATCATCATCGTCATCGTCGACGTCATCATCATTGTTGTCGTCATTGTCACCGTTAACATTGTCGTCATCCTCCTCCTCCTCCTCCTCCTCATCATCATCATTATCATCATCGTCGTCGTCGTCGTCATCATCATCTTCGTTTCTGCAAAAATAACCCCAACGATCAGCTCCATATCCACCATAGAGGTGGTCAACGTCATATCTAGTCGTGTAGTACTGGTAGTTTAGTAATAGTGTAGTAGTAGTGTAGTTGTTGTAGTAGTAGCGTAGAAGTAGTATAGTAGTAGTATTGTATTAGTAGTATAGTATAGTAGATGTAGTATTAGTGTAGTAGTAGTGTAGTAGTAGAGTAGTAGTAGTAGTGTAGTAGTTTTGTAGGAGTAGTACTGTAGTAATAGTAGTAGTAGATAGGAGTAGTGTAGCAGTAGTAGTAGTAGTAGTAGTGTAGCAGAAGTGTAGTAGATAGTACTAGTAAGTAGTAGTGGTCGTGTAGTAGTAGTAGTAGGTAGTAGTAGTGTAGTAGTAGTATAGTAGCGGTAGTAGTAGTAGCGGTAGTAGTATAGTAGAAGTAGTAAATGTAGTATAGTAGTAGTAGTAGTAGTAGTGTAGTAAAAGCAATGTAGAAAGAGTTAGTAGTAGTAGTAGTGTAGTAGTGTAGTAGTAGTAGTATTTTAGTAGTAGTAGTGTAGTAGTAGTGTAGAAGTGGTGTATTAGTGTAGTAGTAGTAGTAGTAGTAGTAGTAGTAGTGGGAATAGTGTAATAGTAGCGGTAGTAGTGTACTAGAAGTAGTAGTAGCAGTGGTAGTAGTAGAGGTAGTGGAAGAAGTGTAGTAGTAGTGTAGTAGTAGTTTATGTTAGTAGTAGTAGTGAGAGTAGTGGGTGGGAGTAGAAAATAGAGTAGTAGTGATATTTGTTTTGTGTATATGGGTAGTATTTGGTAGAATAGTTAGTGTAGTGTATACAGTAGTGTAGTAGGTGTAGTAGTAGTATAGTAGTGTATGTAGTAGTATGTGTATAGTACAATAAGTGTAGTATAGTAGTAGTAGTATAGTAGTGTAAAAAAAAGTATTTTAGTAGTATGTATAGTAAAAAGTAGTAGTAGTATAAGTGATTAGTAAAGTAAATGTAGTAGTAGTGGAGAAGAATATGACTAGAATATTAAAAGTGTATGTAGTAGTGTGTAGTAGATAGTAAGTGTATAGTATGTAGTATTTATGTAGTTAAAAAGATTAGAAGTAGTGAGAGATAGAGTGTGTAGTAGTTTAAAAATAGGAGTAGCGTGAGTAGGTATAGAGTACTGTATAGTACTGTAGTAGTACTGTAGAGTGTAGTGATTACTGTGTATTACTGTGTAGTATACTGTAGTAGTACAGAGTAAAAAATACAGTATAGGTTTTTTAGTGCAGTGTAGTACTCGTTAGTATCTGATACTGGGAGTTTTATAATAGTGTAGTAGCGTAGAAGAGTTAGTAGTAGTATTGTATTAGTAAATATAGTAGTAGTTGTTATTATGTAGTATAGTGTTTTAGTAAGTAGTAGTAGTAGTAGTGTTAGTATTTTGTAGTGTAGTCGTATAATGTAGTAGTAGAAGGAGTAGTGTAGCAGTAGTAAGTAGTAGGTAGCAGAAATGAGTAGTAGTACTATAGTAGCTGGCGTGTATAGTATAGTGGGTATAGTAGTTTAGTAGTTAAATATAAAGTAAGTAGTAGCGTAGTAGTATGTAAAAGTAATGTAGTAGTAGTAGTAGTAGTAAGTTGTTAGTGTAGAAAACAATTGAAAGAGTAGTTAGAAGGGATGTGAAGTAGATTATTATTTGTAAGTATTTTAGAGTAGTAGTGTAGTAGTAGTGTAAATGGTTATTTTGTAGTGTAGAGTGTCGTAGTATAGTGTGGGGGAAAAGGTAATAGTAGCGTATAGTGTACTAAATAGTTAGCATGGGAGTGTAGAGGTAGTGGAATAGGATATAGTGTAGTAGTGGAAGTACGAATAGTAGTAGTAGTAGTAGTTTTGTTGTGTATGTAGTTGTAGTATGTAGAGTTTTTGTGTAGTAGGTAGTGAAGTGTAGTTAGTAAAATAAATGGTGAATATATATTTTGAAAAGTATGTAGTGTAGTATAGTATTATGAAGCAGTATATAGTAGTAGTAGTATTAGTATAAGTAGTGTAGTTATAGTGGTATAGTAGTAGTATATAGTTTGGGAGTAGGAAAAAAGTGTTAGTGTAATAGCGATAGTAGTAGTATAGTTAAATAATTTAAAACTAAAGTAGAAGTAGGAAGTAGTAGTATTGTAGTTTACTACTACAGATAAGTAGTAGTAGTAGTAGTAAAAGATTGTAGGAAGTGTAAAAATTAAAATACTGTAGAAGTAGTATTGTATTGTAGTAGTATAGAGTGTGTTAGTAGTAGTATGTAGTGTTTTTATAGCACAAGCATTAATGTATTTTTGTATTTGTGACAGAGTAGTAGTGTAGTAGTAGTAGAAAATTGTATTAGTTTGAAGTAGTAGTAGTGTAGTAGTGTAAGTGTAAGGTAGTAGTGGGAGTAGTAGTAGTAGTGTATAGTATAATCTAGTGAAGAGTAGTAGAGTGTTTTAGTAAGGGGAGTATTTTAGTACTAGGTAGTAGTAGTAGGTAAATGTGTCCCGTAAAAATAGTAGTAAAGTGTAGAAGCATGTACGTAGAAGTAGGAATTAGTATAAATTTTATTGTGTATATTGTAGTAGGTAGTAGTAGTGTAGTATAGTAGTGGGGTAGTAGTAAAGTAGTATTATATATTAGTATTTGTATAGTAGTGGTTGTAGTAGTGTAGATTAGTATAGTAGTATTATACTAGTATTTATAAAAGTAGTATGTCTAGTAGTGAGTATAAGTGGTATATTTGTAGTTTGTGTATTGTGTATAGTATAGAAGTTAGTTGTTTAAAATAGTAGATAGTGTATAGTAGTAGTAGTATAGTGTAGAGGTTAGTGTGTTATTGTATAGTATTTTTATTTTGTAGAGTATATAAGTATAGTAGGGATGTAGTAGGTAGTAGTGTTTATAGGTAGTATAGAGTGGTGGTATTAAAAAATATATTTGTAATTAGTATTAGTGTAGTAGTAGGGTAGTAGTAGTGTATAGTCAGTACTAGTTAGAGGTTAGGTTAGTAGTAGTAGTTGGTGTTTAGTTAGTAGTAGTTGTTAGTTAGTAGGTAGGTGTATAGTAGTAGGTTGTAGGTTGTAGTCTAGGTGTAGTGTAGTATGTGTCATTGTGTATAGATAATTGAGTTGTATAGTATTTGTGTATAGAGTAGTGTGTAGGTGTAGTAGTGTATAGTTGTGTAGTGTGTAGATTTGAAATAGTATATTTTAGTAGTAGTAGTATATAGAGAGTAGTGTGTTAGTATAGTAATGTAGTAAGTATGGTGGTATAGTAATAGTATAGAGTAAAAATTTGTATTATGTAGATAGTGGTGTAAGTAGTGTAGATGTATATAGTAGTAGTGTAGTAATATAGTGTAGTAAAAAAAGATTAAAAAGGGGTATTTGTAGAGTAGTGTAGTAGTAGTAGTGAGTATAGCAAGTAGTGTGTAGTAGAATATGTAAAAAATATTTAGCAGTCTGTAGTAGTAAAAAAGGAAAATGTATATGTAGATGTGATAGTAGTAGCGTGTATAGTAGTGTGAGTAGTGGAAAGTAATATAGTTCTTGAATAGTAGAAGTGTATAGTAGTATGTGTAGTAGAGTAGTAGTAGTTACTGTATAGTAGTTTGTTAGTAGTATATAGTTGTATAAAAGTATGTAGTAGTATATAGTAGGATACGTAGTGTAGTATGTAGTATTTTCTGTGTAGTACGTAGTTTATAGTAGTGATTAGTGTGTGTAGTACTGTAGTAGTACTAAGTAGAAAAAGACTAGTTAGTTATATGCAGTTATACTAAAAGTAGTAGTCGGAGTACGGGAGTTTTGTAATAGTGTAGTAGTAAGTAGTAGATGCAGTAGTAGCGTAAATAGTTTAAAAGTAGTATTGTATTTGTAGTATGTAGTAGTAGTGTGTATTAAATGAGAGTAGTGTGTAGTTATGTAGAGTAGTAGGTAGTGTATATTTTTTTACAGTAGTACTGTAGTTAAGTAGTGTGGGGGAAAGGGAGTGTAGCGTAGTGTAGCAGAGTAGTAGTAGTAGTAGTAGTAGGGGTAGCAAAGTGTAGTATAGTAAAATATAGTAGTTTTTTTTTAGTGTAGAGTAGTGTAGGGTATGTGTAGTAGTGAGTAGTATATTGCGGATAGTATATAAAGTAGAATGTAGTAGTAGTAAAAGTAGTAGTTAGAAAAGCAAGTAGAAAGAGTAGAGTTTGTGGTAGTGTAGTAGTAGTAGTAGTGTATTTTTTGTAGGTAGTGATATAGTGTAAAGTGGGGTATTTTTGAGTGTAGAGAGTAGTAGGGGATAGGTAATAGTCGGGAGTGTTACAGAAGTGTATAGCATGGATATAGAGGTAGTGGAATGTGGTAGTAGTGTTAGGGAAGTACTGATGAGTAGTAGTTAGTAGTATACTATAGGGGTTTGTTGAGTAGTGTATTGTAGTAGTGTGTAGTTGTACTGTTATGTAGTGAAATAGTATAGTAGTAAAAGTAAGTAGTGAAATAGTGTAGTAGTAAAATTATAGTAGTGTAGTAGTGATAGTAGTGTGTATGTAGTAGTGTGAAATTGTAGTGTGTAGTAGAAATGTGATAGTAGTAATGGTAGGGTTTTTAGAGAAGTAGTAGTAGTGGGAGTGGAAAGAAGGGTAGTAGTGGTAATGTGTAGGTAAGTAGTTGTAGTAGTAGTTATAGTAATACTAATAGTAAATAGTTATATAGTAGTATTTTTTATAGTAAAATTTGTAGTGAAGTAGTAGTATAGTAGTAAAGTATTGTAGTGAAGTGTAAAAATTAGTTGTAAAAGGTTTTTTGTAGTGTAGTTAGTAGTGTTTTTAGTATAGTGTGTAGTGTAGTGAGTAGTGTGTGTAGCAGAAGCTTAATGTAGTAGTGTATTAGTGTAGCGTTTAAATAGTTAGTATTAATGTAGTAAAAGGGGATTAGTTGGAAGTGTTGTTTTTATAGTTGTAATATTTTAGTAGTGTAGTAGTAGTTATAGTAGTGTATAATACTGTGAAATAGTAGTATGTAGTAGTAGTAAGTGTAGTAGTAGTGGTTTGATGTGTTTAGTACAGCGGTAGTATAGTATGGTAGTAGTCTAGTAGTCTAGTGTAGTGAATAGTTAGTGTGTGTGTATTTTAGGTTGTGGTGTGTGTGGTTTGTTTGTGTAGTAGTAGAAGTACTATAGAGAGTAGTATTGTAGTTGTGGTGTAGTCGGGTATAGTGTAGTGATTTTTAGTTATTTTGAGTGGTGTGTATGTGTGGGGGTGAGTAGCGTTGGGGGGTGAGTAGTTGTGTGTTTGTGTGTATGTATGTTTTAGGGGTGTAGTAGTTGTGGTTTTGTGTTTAAGTTGTGTGTGTTTTTGTGTTTGTAGTGTTGTGTGTTTGGTGTGTTGTGTGGGTTTTAGGATTTGTGTTATATATGTGGTGTAGTAGTGTAGTGGTTTTGGGGGTTTTTTAAAAGTATTTAAGTCGTAGTGGTGTAGGGAGTTTTAGTAGAGTAGTAGGGTGTGTATTGGTGTAGTAGTGTATAATAGTGTGTATGTTTGGGATCGTACTGTGGAGTATTGTAGAAGTATTTAGTAAAAATTTTGAATAGTAGGGGCAGTAAGTTTGAAGGTGTAGTAGTACAGGTGTAGTAGAGTATAAAATGTATATAGTTAGTATAGTGGTAGGAGCAGGTAGAGTGGTAGTAGAGTAGTAAAGTGTAAGTATAGTAGTAGTAGTAATGTAGTAATAGTGTATAGAAGGAAGTAGTAGTAGTAGAGTAGTAGGGGGTAGTAAGTATAGTGGGGTAGTAAAGTGTAGTTTGAGTAGTAGTAGTAGTAGTAATTTGCAGTAGAGTGCAGTATAAGTAGTGTTAGTTTTAGTTAGAAAAGTAGATGTGAGTATAGTAGGAGTAAAGTAGAGTTTTTAATAAGGGTAATTATAGTATAAGAGGGTTTTAGTCAAGTAGTAGTGGTATGAAGTATTTAGTATATGTGCAGACATAGTTTTAGCAGTAGTAAAATAGAGTAGTAATAGTGTACAGTATAGTAGCAGGGGGAGAAGTGTACAAGATAGTGTAGTAAATAGTAGTAAGTGAGTGTAGTATCAGGTTGTATTTTAGTAAAAAAGTGTAGTAAAGTAGAAGAAGGAATGTTGTAGTGTAGTATAGTATAGTATAGTAGTAGGGAGTTAAGTATTAGGGTAGTGTATATAGTAGTAGTAGTAGCGTAGTAGTAATTATGAAATAGTGTGGGGTAGTAGCATATAGTGTAGTAGTGGAATGTAGCATTGGTGTATAGTGCAGTAGAGTTTAGTATAGTAGAGTTAGTGTAGTGTAGTAGTGTAGTAGTAGTTTTGTAGTGTATAATAGTGTAGAAGTATAGTAGTTTTGGCATGGGAGAAAGAGGGTAGCATTTTTACTGTGAGTAGTACTGTAGTGTAGTATTGTAGTAGTTTTAGTAGGGGAGTAGTTTATTTTGTAGCCTAGTAGTAGTAGTGGTATAGTATATGTAGTAGCAGAGTAGTAGAAGCAGTAAAAAGAGTTTTTAGTAGTAGTGTATAGTAGTTGTATATAGTGTAGGGGGGTAGGTAGTAGTAGAGTTTAGTATTGTAGTGTAGTATAGGTTTTAGTATCGTAGGTGTATGTTAGGTTGTGGTGGAGTGTGTAGGGGAGTTGTGTAGAGTAGTAGGGGTACTTTTGTATTTGTGTAGTGGTGTTGGGTATAGTGTTGTAGTTGAGTAGTAGTAGTATAGTGTGTATTTGTAGTAGTAGTAGTGTAGTAGAGTAGAAGTAGTAGTGAAAATTAGTAGAGTAAGGGGTAGTACGTATATGTATATAGTGTAAAATAGTATGTATGTAGTAATGTAAAGGTAGTAGTAGTAGTAGTAGTAGTAGTATGAGTAAAAGCAATGTAGAAACAGTATAGTATAGCGTATAGTGTAAAGTAGTAGTAGTAGCGTATAGTACAGTAGTAGTATAGTATGTTAAAAAGTGTAGAAGGGGGTGTAAAAGTATGTAGTAGAGTAGAGTAGATAGTAGTAGTAAGTAGTAGTGGGATTTGGAAAATGGGTAGTTGGTAAGAAGAGTAGTAGGGTTAGTGTAGAGGTATGGAAGTATTAGTAAATGTGTGTAGGAAGTACTGGGAAGTTGAAGAGAAATAGTATAGTAGAATAGTAGAAGGGGGTTTTTTTAGTAGTGTAGTAGTTGTAGTTATATAAATTAAGGAGTAGTAGTAAAAAAAAGAAAAAATTTTTTGATAAGTGTTAGTATATAAAAAGATTAGTAGTTAGTAGAAGGGTAGTAGTTGAAAATTTTTTAAAGTTTTTTAAAAAAAAGGTTAAAGAAAAAAAAGGTTTTTTATGTTTTAAGGTAATAAAGGGTTGAAGTATAGTTAGACTAGTGAAAATTTGTTGGTTAGTTTTTGAAAGAAGAAGTGGGTTTAAAAAGGGGGTTTGTTTTGAATAGTAAGCATGTGTAGTAAGGGATAGTAGTGTTAGTAGTTAGTAGTAATAAATAGGTTGAATAGTAAAGTTAGTAGTGGTAGTAGTGAGTGGTAGTAGTTTGGGGAAATAAAAAGTAAGTTAGTATAATTAGTAGTTAAAATATGTAGTGTTTAGTATAAAAGGAAGATATGTAGTAGTGTTGTAGTAGTAGTAGTAGTAGTGTAGTAGTAGTATAATTAGGTGTGAGTAGTGTAGTAGTAGTGTGTAGTATTAGTAGTAGTGTTGTTAGTACTAGCGTTAGGTAGTAGTAGGTGGTAGTAGTTCAGTAGTAAGTAGTAGTAGTAGTTATAGTAGTAGTAGTAGTGTAGTTACGTGTTGGTGTGTAGTAGTGTAGTAGTAGGTAGTGTAAGTAGTAGAGTAGTATGTACTGTCAGTGTAGTGGTATAGTAGTTGTAGTAGTCGTGTAGTAGGGATGTAGTAGTTGTGTAGTTAAAGTAGAAGTAGGATGTGTAGTAGGCGTAGGTTGTAGTTGTAGTAGTATGTGGCGTTGTGTAGTAGTAGTAAGTGTAAGTTGTGGTAGTAGTAGTAGTACTTGTAGTAGCGTAGTAGTTTGAAAAGTAGTGTTATAGTTGTCGTGAAGTTGTAGTAGTGTAAGTACTTTGTAGTAGTAGTGTAGTAGTAGTAGTAATAGTAGTAGTTGTGAAGTAGTAGTAGTGTAGTAAAGTAGTAGTGGAGTAGTAGTAGTGGGGTAGTACTAGTGTATAGTAGTAGTAGTGTTAGTAGTTAGTAATAGTATGGATACATGTTGTAGTTAATATCCATGTTTGTATTGTTGTATCCTGTTGGTTTGTATAATGTTAAACCATGTTGTACTTGTAATCATGTTGTAACCAGATGTAAACCCCTTGTTGACTGTTGCGAATCATGTTGTAAACATGATGTAACCCATTGTACGGTTGTACATGTTGTAACTATGTTGTACTTGTTGTAAGCATGTGGTAGTTGTTGTAACTCTGTTGTACTTAATGTAATCTGTTGTAAAACTGTAGTAAACTTGATGTTTGTAACCCTGTTGTACTGTTTTAATCTTGTTTTTCTTGTAGAAACCATGTTGTACTGTAAACCATGTTGTTCGAATTGTGACCATTTGTACTTGTAACCATGGTCCTGTTCCACAGGTACCTGATGTATCCAATGTTGTAGCTGTATCCTGTTGTACTTCTTCAAATCATGTTGTACATGTATTCATGTTGTAACCATAATGTAACCATGATGTAAACCATGTTGACTTGTAAACATGTTGAAACCTGGTTGTACCATGCGTGTTAACCATGCTCTACCCCTTGCTGTTAAGATGTTGTACTTGTGTGGAACTATTGTTGTATTTGTTGTAAAACCCATGTTGTAGTTGTATCCATATATGTACTTGTTGGAACTGATTTTGTGTACCTGGTGGTAATGATGTTGTAATATTACATTGTTGTAAAGACATTTGATGTTGTAACCCTGTTGTACTTGTTCTAACCATGTTGTTCGTGTTGAAACCATGTTGTACTTGTAACCATGTTGTACCTGTTGTAAATATGTTGTAGCTGTATCCATATTGTACATGTTGTATCCATGCTGTACTTGTAATCATGTTGTAACCATAATCTAGCCATGATGTAGCCAAGTTGTACTGTTGGAATCTGTTGTAACCATGTATGTATTGTAAACCATGTTTTACTTGTTGTAACTATGTTGTATAGTTGTAACGGGTTTGTACTGTTGTAGCCATGTATAACCTGGTGTAAACCTATGCATGGTACCCATGCTTGTAACCATGTATTGTACTTGCTTTAAACCATGTTGTATTCGTTGTAACTTGTTGTACTTGTTGTAACCAGGTTGGAATGTTGTAATTCATGTTGTAATCTGTTGTAATCATGTTGTAATCATGTTGTAACCATGATGTACCAGGTTATTGTATGTTGGAACCCATGTTATAATCCGATGTTGTACTAATGTAACTATGTTGTAATCATGTTGAACCATGTTGTACATGTTTGTTTTAAACATGTTTGTTAGTGTTGGTCACTATGTTTGTACTTGAATATGTTGCACTTGTTGTAACCTTGTTGAGTTGTATCATGTTGTAGTTGTTGTAAACTGTTGTAATGTTTAATCATGTGTAGAACCAGGTTGTAACCATGATTGTAACCATGTTGTAACTGTTGGAACATGGAACAATGTTGATAACCATGTTGTACTTGTTGTAGCCATGTTGTTAAGTCGTGGTGACCAAGTGGTTCTTGTTGTAACCTATTTATGTACTTGTTGAAACAATGTTGTACTTGTTGTAACCATGTTGTACTTGTTGCATCTGTGTAATCATGTTGTAACTATGATGTAACCCTCGTGACTGTTGGACAACCATGTTGATAACCATGTTGTATTTGTTTTAACCATGTTCTTGTTTTTAAAAACCATGTTGTATTGTTGTACCAGGTTGTCACTTGTTGTAAACTTGTTGTATTGTTGTAACCTTGTTGTACTTGTTGTAACCATGTTGTACTGTAATCCATGTTGTACTTGTATCCATGTTGTACTTGTTTATCATGTTGCAACCATGTTGTAACATGTGTAAATCCTGTCTGTTACTGTTGAATCATGTAGTAACCATGTTGTACTTGTACCAGTTTACTTATTGTAACCCTGTTGTACTTATTTGTACCTTGTTGTACATGTTTGTAAACCATGTTGTAAACCAGGCTGTACCCATGCTGTAACCATGTTGGACTTGGCTATAATATTGTGTATTTGTTGTAAACCTGGTTGTTATTGCTCTGATCCATGTTGTTCTGTTGGAACCCATGTTGTATTGTTGTCAATATGTTTGTACTTGTTTATTATGTTGTACTGTTGTAACCATGTTGTAGTTGTAATCCATGTTGCACTTTGTAACCATGTTGTACTTGTTGTAATCAGTTGTAACAATGTTGTGAAAAATGATTTGTGTAACCTGTTGTACTTTGTTCGAAACCATGTAGTCTTGGTGTTTAAAAACCATGTTTGTACTTGTACATGTAGTACTTTTTTGTAACCATGTTGGACTTGTAACATGTTGTACATTTGTAACCATGTTGTTAGTTGTATCCATGTTGTACTTGTTGTATCCATGTTGTCCTTGTAATCATGTTGTAACCAGTTTGTAACCATTATGTAACCATGTTGTACTGTTGGATTGATGTTGTAACCAGGTTGTACTTGTAACCATGTTTTACTTATTGTTACCATGTTGTTCTTGTTGTAACCATGTTGTACTTGTTGTAACCATGTTGTAACCATGTTGTAATCATGTTGTTATTATGTTGTTACCATGCTGAAACCGAGTGGTACTTGCTGGAACCATGTTGTAATTGTTGTAACAATGTTGTACTGTTGTAACAATGTTGTACTTGTTGTAATCATGTTGTACTTGTTCTAACCATGTTGTATTTGTTGAAACCATGTTGTACTTGTAACCATGTTGTACTTTCTGTAACCATGTTGTACTTGTTGTAACCATCTTGTACTGTTGTAACAATGTTGTACTTGTTGTAACCATGTTGTACTTGTTCTAACCATGTTGTATTTGTTGAAACCATGTTGTACTTGTAACCATGTTGTACTTTTTGTAATCATGTTGTACTTGTTGTAACGTTGTTGTACTTGTAACCATGTTGTAGTTGTATCCATGCTGTATTGTTGTATCATGTTGTCTTGTAATACATATTTGTAACCATGTTGTACTGTTGGAATCATGTTGTAACCTAGTTGTACTTGTAACCATGTTTTCTTTTTGTAACCTGTTGTAATGTTGTAAACCGATGTCTGTGTTATTGTTGTAACCAGGTTATAACCATGTCTGTAACCAATGCTGTACCCATGCTGAACCCATGCTGTAACCATGTTGTACTTTGCTGTAAACCATGTTGATTTGTTGTAACCACATGTTGTTTGTTGTAAAACTATTTTGTACTGTTTGCAACATGGTGTATTGTTGTAACAATGTATGTACTTGTGTGTAATCATGTTGCGACATGTTGTAATCATGTTGTTATCATGTTGTAATTCATGTTGTAATTCAAATTGTAACCATGATTTAACCTTTGTTGTACTGTTGGAACCATGTTGTATTCTGTTGTACTTGTGGTAAACTTTTGTATCAGGTTGTAACTATGTAGTACATGTTGTGACCTGTTGTACTTGTAGTCACTATGTTGTACTTGTTTTAACTTTTTTGTACCTGTTGTAACCATGTTGTAGTTGTATCCATGTTGTACTTGTTGTATCCATGTTGTCCTTGTAATCATGTTGTAACCAGTTTGTAACCATTATGTAACCATGTTGTACTGTTGGAATCATGTTGTAACCGGGATGTACTTGTAACCATGTTTTACTTGTTGTTACCATGTTGTTCTTGTTGTAACCATGTTTGTACTTGTTGTAACCATGTTGTAGCATGTGATAACCATGCTGAGTACCCTTGCAGTAACCCATGTTCTTATTTGGTTGTAACCCATGTTGTACTATTGTAACTATGTTGTTACTGTTGTACACCATGTTGTATTGTTGTAAATATGTATTGAATTTGTTGTAACCATTTAGACTTGTTGTAATCATGTTGTTATCATGTTGTTACCTTCTGAAACCGAGTGGTACTTGCTGGAACCATGTTGTATTTGTTGTAACCATGTTGTACTGTTGTAACAATGTTGTATTTGTTGAAACCATCTTGTACTGTTGTAACCATCTTGTACTGTTGTAACTATGTTGTATTGTTGTAACTATGTTGAACTTGTTGTAACCATGTTGGACTTGTTGTAATCATGTTGTAATCATGTTGTAATCATGTTGTAATCATGTTGTAATTATGTTGTTACCATGCTGTAACCATGTTGTACTTATTGGAACCATGTTGTATTTGTTGTAGCCATGCTGTACTGTTGTAACAATGTTGTACTTGTTGTCACTATGTTGTACTTGTTGTAACCATGTTGTACTTGTTGTAACCATGTTGTAGTTGTATCCATGTTGTACTTGTTGTAACGTTGTTGTACTTGTTGTAACCATGTTGTAGTTGTATCCATGCTGTACTTGTTGTATCCATGTTGTACTTGTAATCATATTGTAACCATGTTGTACTGTTGGAATCATGTTGTAACCTTGTTGTACTTGTAACCATGTTTTTTTTGTAACCATGTTGTACTTGTTAGTAACCCTGTTGTACTGTTGTACCATGTTATAAACCATGTTTTGTACCCATGCTTGTGAACCATGCTGAAAACCTATGCTGTACCATGTTGTACTTGCGTAACTGTTGTATTGTTGTAACCAGTTGTATTGTTGTAACTATGTTGTACTGTTGTAATCAATGTTGTATTGTGTACAATGTTGTGCTTGTTGTAATTATGTGGACTTGTTGTAAAAAATTTTGTGTAATCCATGTTGTAACCATGATGTTGTAACCATGTTGTACTGTTGGAAAACCATGTTGTATCATGTTGTACTTGATAACTATTTTTTAATCATGTGTAAATGTTGTACATGTTGTAACCCATCGTTGTACTTGTTGTTACTATTGTTGTTCTTGTGTGTCCACTATGTATGTAATTGTTCTAACCATGTTGTACTTTATCATGTTGTACTTGTAGTAACCATTTGTAATTGTTGTAGAATATGTGGTAAACATTGTTGTATCCATGATGGATAAAACAATGATTGTTACTGTGGAACAATGTTGTAAAAACATGTTTACTGTTCTAACCATGTTGTTCTTGTTGAAACCATGTTGTCCTTGGGCGTAAACATGTTGTTATTTTTGTAACATGTTGCTGTTACTGTTGTAACCTTGTTTTACTGTTGTAGCCATGTTGTAGTTGAATCCATGGTGTACTTGTTGTATCCATGTTGTACTTGTAATCATGTTGTAACCATGTTGTAACCATGATGTAACCATGCTGCAACCATGTTGTACTTGCTGGAACCATGTTGTATTTGTTGTAGGCATGTTGTACTTTTGTAACTATGTTGAACTGTTGTAACCATGTTGTATTGTTGTAACTATGTTGAACTTGTTGTAACCATGTTGGCCTTGTTGTATCATGTTGTAATCATGTTGTAATCATGTTGTAATCATGTTGTTACCATGCTGCAACCATGTTGTACTTGCTGGAACCAAGTTGTAATTGTTGTAGCCATGTTGTACTGTTGTAACAATGTTGTACTTGTTGTGACTATGTGTACCTTGTTGTAACCATGTTGTAATTGTTGTAACCAATGTCTGTAGTTGATCCAGGTTGTACTTGTTGTAATATGTTGTACTTTTTTCATCATGTTGTAACAATGTTGTGTACAACCGTGATGTGGTATTTAAAGTTCGGTTCATTTTCTAACCATGTTGTTCTCTTTGAAACATGTGTAATTGTAAAAATGTTGTACATTTTTGTAACAGTTGTACTTGTTGTAACGTTGTTGTTACTTGTTGTAACATGTTGTACTTGTTGAAAACACTGGTTGTATTGTTGTAACCATGTCGTACTTGTTGCAATCATGTTGTAATCATGTTGTAACTATGATGTAACCATGTTGGACTGTTGGTACCATGTTGTAATTATGTTGTTCTTGCTCTAACCGTGTTGTTCTTGTTTAAACCATATTGTACTTGTAACCATGTTGTACTTTTGTAACCATGTTGTAATTGTTGTAACGTTTTGTACTTGTTGTAACTATGTTGTAGTTGAATCCATGTTGTACTTGTTGTATTCATGTTGTACTTGTGTTCATGTTGTAACCATGTTGTAACCATGATGTAACCATGTTGGACTGTTGGAACCATGTTGTAACCATGTTGTATTTGTTTTAACCATGTTCTTGTTAAAATAATGTTGTACTTGTTGTAACCATGTTGTACTTGTTGTAAACATGTTGTACTTGTTGTAACCTTGTTGTACTTGTTGTAACCATGTTGTAGTTGTATCCATTTGTACTTTGTATCCATGTTGTACTTAGTTTATCATGTTGGACGAGTTTGTAACCATGATGTAATCATGTTGTACTGTTGAAAATGTAGTAACCATGTTGTACTTGTACCATGTTTTACTTGTTGTAACCCTGTTGTATACTTAATGTAACCCTGTTGTACATGTTGTGTAACCATGTTAAACCATTGCTGTACATGCTGTAAATGGTCTGTACTTGCTGTAACTCATGTGGTATTGGTGGAGACCATGTTGTACTGCTGTAACTGTTGTAGCTGTTGTTGGAAACCATGTTGTATTGTTGTCAATATGTATGTAAATGTTGTAATTATGTTGTACTTGTTGTACCATGTTTGTTTTTATAGTTGTATCCATGTTGACTTGTTTGTATCCTTGTTGTAACCATGATGAAACCATGTTGTACTGTTGGAATATGTTGTAACCATAATGTCTTGCAACTTGTTTTAGTTGTTGTAACATGATGTATTGTTGTTAAAAAACGTGTTGGTCTGTGTTACCATAGTTGTAACATGTTGTAAACCATGTGTTCATTGCTGGAACCATGTTGTATTTGTTATAACATGTGTACGTTGTTAACTATGTTGTACCGTTGATTCATGTGTATGTTCTTGTAGCTATGTTGCATTGTTGTAACCATGTTCGATTGTTGTAATCATGTTGTAATCATGTAGTAATCATGTTGTAATCATGATTTAACCAGGTTGTACTGTTGAAACCATGTTGTAATCATGTTGTACTTGTTGTAACTATTTTGTAATCATGTTGTAATCATGTTGTACGTGTTGTAACAATGTTGTACTTGTTGTCACTATGTTGTACTTGTTGTAACTATGTTGTACCTGTTGTAACCAGGTTGTAGTTGTATCCATGTTGTACTTGTTGTAACGATGTTGTACTTGTTGTAATCATGTTGTAACAATGTTGTAACCATGATGTAACCATGTTGTACTGTTGAAACAATGTTGTTACCATGTTGTACTTGTTGTAGCCAAGTTGTAGTTGTTGTAACCCTGTTGTACTTGTTGTAACCATGTCGTACTCGTTGCAATCATTTTGTAATCATGTTGTAACTATGATATAACCATGTTGGACTGCTGGAACCATGTTGTAACCATGTTGTAACCATGTTGTACTTGTTCTAACCATGTTGTTCTTGTTGAAACCATGTTTTAATGTTAACCATGTTGTTTGTGTAACGTTGTTGTTAAACATGTTGTAACCATGTTTGTAGTTATATCCTATGTTGTACTTGTAGTATCCATGTTGGTTTGCTAATCATGTTGTAACCATGTTGTACTTGTTTGTAACGTTGTTGAACATGTTGTGTAACCATGTAGTAGTTATTCCTGTTTGTACCTTGTTTGTTTCCATGTTGGTCTTCTATCTGTTGTAACCATGTTGTATTGATCATGTTGTAACATGATGTAACATGTTGTACTGTTGGAATCATGTTGTAAACATGGATGTTAAATGGTCTTTTGTACTAGTGTCACTATGTTTTGTACTTTGTTGTAACCATGTTGTAGTTGGATCCATGTTGTTAGTTGTTGTAACCATGTTTGGAGTAATGTAATCATGTTGTGACAAGTTGTAAACATGTATTGTAACCTGTTGTACTTGTTCTAATCATGTTATTATTGTTGAAACATGTTGTACTTTGTAACCATGTTGTTCTCATTGTAACCATTTTGTACTTGTAACAATGTTGTAGCTGTTGTAACCATGTTGTAGTTGTATCCATGTTGTAGTTGTTGTAAACTGTTGTACATGTTGTAATCATGTTGTAACAATGTTGTAACCATGATGTAACCATGTTGTATGTTGGACATTCAATGTTGAACCATGGTTGAACGTGTTTAGCCATGTTGTAAGTGTTGTAACCCAGTGGTTTTGTGGTAAACCTTTTGTTATTGTTGAAAACAAGTTGTGCTTGTTGTAACCATGTTGTACTAGTTGCCGCATGTTGTAATCATGTTGGTAACTATGATGTAACCTTGTTGGACTGTTGGAACCTTTGTTGTAACCATTGTGTATTTGTTTTACCATGTTCTTGTCAAACATGTTGTACTTTGTTGTAACCATGTTGTGTTTTGTGTATTGTATTTTTTGTACTTGTTGTTGTTAACATGTTGTCTTGTTGTAACCTTGTTGTTACTTGTTGTAACCATGGTGTAGTTGTATTCCATGTTGTACTTGTATCCATGCTGTACTTGTTATCATGTTGTAAAAATATTTGGAACCACGATGTAATCATGTTGTACTGTTGTGAAAACATGTAGTAACATGTTGTACTTGTAACCATGTTTTACTTTTTGTAACCCTGTTGTACTATTGTAACAGGTTGTACATGTTGTAACCATGTTTAACTTGCTGTACCCAGGCTGTAACACCATGTTGTACTTGCTGTAATCATTTGTATTATTGTAACCAGTTGGTATGTGTAAACAAGTTGTACTGTTGTAACCATGTTGTAATGTTGTCAATATGTTGTACTTTTGTAATTTAGTTGTACTGTGGTAAACCGTGTTATAGTTGATAACCATGTTGTACTGTTGGAATAATGTTGTGTAACATGATGTAACCTGTTTGTACTTGTTTTAACCATGGTTTTACTTGTTGTCATTATAATTGTTACTTGTTGACACTATGTTTGTACTTGTTGTAACCATGTTGTAGTTGGTTGTAACCAGTTTGTAAAAAGTAATCTTGTTGTAACAATGTTGTAAACAAGATGTTGTTAACCCTGTTGAACTTGTTTCCTATCATGTTGTTCCTGTTGAAACCATGTTGTACTTGTAACCATTTGTTCTTATTGTAACATTATTTACATGTAACCACTGTTGTCTGTTTGTAACCATGTTGTAGCTGTTATCCATGTGTACTTGTTGTATCCATTGGTGTACTGGTAATCATGTTGTAACATAAATTAACCATTATGTAACCATGTTGTACTTGTAATCAAGTTGTAACCATGTTGTAACATGTGTAACCATGCTCTACCATGCTCGTTAAGTGTTTGTTGTACTTTGCTGGAACTATTTGTATTTGTTGTATCCATGTTGTAGTTTCTATCATGGTTGTACTTGTTGTAACCATGTTGTACTTGTTGTAATTCATGTTGTAATAATGTTGTACATGAATGTTTGTAACCCGGGTGTACTTGTTCTAACCTGTTGAATCTTGCGTTGGAAACCATGTTTGTACTTGTTAACCATGTTGTACTTTGTTTAAACACTGTGTACTTGTAACCATGTTGTTTACATGTTTTAACATTGTTGTAGTTGATTATCCATGTTTGTCTTTGTTCCCTGTTTGTCCTTGTAATCATAGTTTGTAACCAGTTTGTAACATTATGTAACACTGTTGTAGTTGGAATCTGTTGAAACCAGGTTTGTACTGTAACCATGTTTTACTTTGATGTTACCATGTTGTTCTTGTTGTAACCATGTCGTACTTGTTGTAACCATGTTGTAAGCATGTTGCAACCATGCTGTACCCTTGCTGTAACCATGTTGTACTTGCTGTAACCATGTTTTATTTGTTGTAACCATGTTGTACTGTTGTAACTTTGTTGTACTGTTGAAACCATGTTGTATTGTTGTAACTATGTTGAATTTGTTGTAACCATGTTGGACTTGTTGTAATCATGTTGTAATAATGTTGTTATCATGTTGTTACCATGCTGAAACCGAGTGGTACTTGCTGGAACCATGTTGTTTTGTTGAAACCATGTTTGTACTGTTGTAACAATTTGTATTTGTTTATCCATGTGTTGTACTGTGTAATATGTTGTACTGTTGAAACATGTTGTTTGTTTAAACTATGTTAATTAGTTGTAACCATGTCTCGACTTGTTATAATCATATTGTAATATGTTGTTACATGTTGTACCATGCTCTGAACCGAGTGGTAAAAAAAAACTTTGGGGGGGGGGGCCTGTGGGGGGGGGGGAACCATGTTGTATTTTGTTGTAACCTGTTGTACTGTTAACAATGTTGTACTTGTTGTAACAATGTTGTTATTGTTTCTAACATGTTTAGTACTTGTTGAAACCATGTTGTACTTGTAAACCATGCAGTATTATTTTGTAACCATGGTTGTACTTGTTTTGTAACGTTGTTGTACTTGTTGTAACCATGTTGTAGTTGTATCCATGCTGTACTTGTTGTATCCATGTTGTACTTGTAATCATATTGTAACCATGTTGTACTGTTGGAATCATGTTGTAACCTTGTTGTACTTGTAACCATGTTTTCTTTTTGTAACCATGTTGTACTTGTTGTAACCATGTTGTACTTGTTGTAACCATGTTATAACCATGTTGTAACAATGCTGTACCCATGCTGAACCCATGCTGTAACCATGTTGTACTTGCTGTAACCATATTGTATTTGTTGTAACCATGTTGTATTGTTGTAACTATGTTGTACTGTTGTAACCATGTTGTATTGTTGTAACAATGTTGTACTTGTTGCAATCATTTTGGACTTGTTGTAATCATGTTGTTATCATGTTGTAATCATGTTGTAATCATGTTGTAACATGATGTAACCATATTGTACTGTTGGAACCATGTTGTAATCATGTTGTACTTGTAACTATTTTGTAATCATGTTGTAACTATGTTGTACATGTTGTAACCATGTTGTTACTTGTTGTAACCATGGTATTGTTGTATCATGTTGTACTTGTTGTAACCATGTTTGTACTTGTTGTAATCATGTTGTAACATTGTTGTAAACCAATGATTGTAAACCATGTTTGTATGTATGGTGAACAATGTTGTAAACATGTTCTATAGTTCTAAACCATAATTGTCTTGTTGATGAAAAATATGTTGTCCTTGTCGTAAACAGGTTGTACTTTTTGTAACCATGTTGTCTTGTTGTAACCTTGTTTGTATGTTGTAAACCTTGTTGTAGTTGGATTCAATGTTGTACTGTTGTAACCATGTTGAATGGTTTAACTATGGTTGAACTTGGTGTTAACATTGTTGGACTTGTTGTAATTTCATGTTGTTAATCATGTTTTGAAATCATGTTGTTACAATGCTGTACATGTTTGTACTAATTGGAACATGTTGTATTTGTTGTAGCCATGTTGTATGTTGTAACAATGTTGTACTTGTTGTCACATGGTGTACGTGTCGTAAACCATGTATGTACTTGTTGTAACATGTGTAGTTTGTATCCATGTTGTACTTGTTGTAACTTGATGTGTACTTGTTGTCATCATGTTGTAACAATGTTGTACCTGATGTTGTAACCCATGTTGTGTGTACTTGTTCTAACCATATTGTACTTGTAACCATGTTGTACTTTTGTAACCATGTTGTAATTGTTGTAACGTTTTGTACTTGTTGTAACTATGTTGTAGTTGAATCCATGTTGTACTTGTTGTATTCATGTTGTACTTATATTCATGTTGTAACCATGTTGTAACCATGATGTAACCATGTTGTACTGTTGGAATCATGTTGTAACCATATTGTATTTGCAACCATGTTTTACTTGTTGTAACCATGATTGTACTTGTTTGTAAACCGTTTGTTGTTCTTGTTGTAACAATGTTGTAACCATGTTGTAACCTTGCTGTTCTTTGCTGGATCCATGTTTGTATTTGTTATAACCATGTTGTACTGTTGTAACTATGTTGTACTGTTGTATTCATGTTGTAATGTTGTAGCTTGTTGAACATGTTGTAACATGTTCGGACTTGTTTGTATCATGTTGTAATCATGTTCAGTAATCATGTTGTAATTCATGATTTAAACCAGGTTGTAATGTTTTTGAAACCATGTTGTCAAACCATGTTGTGTACTTGTGTAACTATTTTGTAATCATGTTGTAATCATGTTGTACGTGTTGTAACAATGTTGTACTTGTTGTCACTATGTTGTACTTGTTGTAACTATGTTGTACCTGTTGTAACCAGGTTGTAGTTGTATCCATGTTGTACTTGTAACGATGTTGTATTTGTTGTAATCATGTTGTAACAATGTTGTAACCATGATGTAACCATGTTGTACTGTTGGAACAATGTTGTTACCATGTTGTACTTGTTGTAGCCAAGTTGTAGTTGTTGTAACCCTGTTGTACTTGTTGTAACCATGTCGTACTCGTTGCAATCATGTTGTAATCATGTTGTAACTATGATGTAACCATGTTGGACTGTGGGAATTGGTAACATGTGTTAACCATGTTGTAAACATGCTTGTACTTGTTCTAACCATGTTGTTCTTGTTGAAACCATGTTGTACATGTAACCATGTTGTACTTGTTGTAACGTTGTTGAACATGTTGTAACCATGTTGTAGTTATATCCATGTTGTACTTGTTGTATCCATGTTGGTCTTGTAATCATGTTGTAACCATGTTGTACTTGTAATCATGTTGTAACCATGATGTAACCATGTTGTACTGTTGGAATCATGTTGTAAACATGATGTAACCATGTTGTACATGTTGTAACCATGTTGTACTTGTTGTCATTATATTGTACTTGTTGTAACTATGTTGTACTTGTTGTAACCATGTTGTAGTTGTTGTAACCATGTTGTACTTAATGTAATCATGTTGTAACAATGTTGTAAACATGATGTTGTAACCCTGTTGTACTTGTTCTAATCATGTTTTTCTTGTTGAAACCACGTTGTACTTGTAACCATGTTGTTCTTATTGTAACCATTTTGTACTTGTAACCATGTTGTAACCATAATGTAACCATGTTGTACTTGTAATCATGTTGTAACCATGTTGTAACCCAGGTTATGTACCATGGAGTAACATGCTTTTTGGGGCTTTCTTTTTTTAACCCCCAATGACTCGTTTTAAGATGTTGTTACTTGCTGGAACTATGGTTGTATTTCTTGTAACATGTTGTTGTGGTAATCAATGTTTTACTTCTTTTGTAACTGTTGTACTTGTCTGTAATGGATGTTGTAACAATGTTGGAAAATGATGTTGTAAAACCCTGTTTGTACTTGTTATAACATGTTGTTCTTGTTGAAAACCATGTTGACTTGTACCATGTTGTACTTTTTGTAACCTTATGTTGTACTTGAACCATGTTGTAACTGTTGTAACCATGTGTAGCTGAATCCATGTTGTACTTGTTGTATCCCATGCTGTACTTGAAATCATGTTGTAACCATAATGTAACCAAAAAAAGTAGCCAAGTTGTACTGTTGGAATCATGTTGTAACCATGTTGTACTTGTAACCATGTTTTACTTGTTTGGTAACTATGTTTTGTAATCATGTTGTAACCGGGTTGTATTGTTGTAGCCATGGTCATAACCATGTTGTAACCATGTTGTACCCTTGCTGTAACCATGTTGTACTTGCTGTAACCATGTTGTATTCGTTGTAACTATGTTGTACTTGTTGTAACCATGTTGGAATTGTTGTAATCATGTTGTAATCATGATGTAATCATGTTGTAACCATGATGTAACCAGGTTGTACTGTTGGAACCATGTTATAATCATTTCGTACTTAATGTAACCATGTTGTACATGTTGTAACCATGTTGTACTTGTTGTCACTATGTTGTACTTGTTGTAACTATGTTGTACTTGTTGTAACCATGTTGTAGTTGTATCCATGTTGTAGTTGTTGTAAACTGTTGTACATGTTGTAATCATGTTGTAACAATGTTGTAACCATGATGTAACCATGTTGTACTGTTGGAACAATGTTGTAACCATGTTGTACTTGTTGTAGCCATGTTGTAAGTGTTGTAACCAAGGGGTTCTTGTTGTAACCTTTTGTACTTGTTGAAACAATGATGTTCTGGTTGTAACCAAGTTGTAGTGTTGCAAGAAAGTTGTAATCATGTTGTAACTTGATGTAAACCATGATGGATGTTGGGAACCATGTTTTGTTACATGTTGTATTTGTTTTAACCATGTTCTTGTTATTAAAACCATGTTGTACTTGTTGTAACCATGCTGTACTGTAAACATGTTGTACTTGTTGTAACCTTTTGGTTTGTATCTTGTTGTAAACCATGTTGTAGTTGTATCAATGTTCGTACTTGTATCATGTTGTATTGTTCATGTTGTAACATGTTGTAACCATGATGTAATAATGTTGTTACTGTTAGAATCTATGTTGAAACCATGTTGTACTTGTAACCATGGTCTACTTGTAACCCTTGTTGTTCTATGTAACATGTTGTACATGTTGTAACCAGTTGTAACATGCTGTACCCATTGTAACCATGTTTGTACTTTCTGTAATCATGTTGTATTTGTTAGTAACCTATGTTGTACAGCAGTAACCATGTTGTACTGTTGTAGCCATGAGGTATTGTTGGCAAATATGTCTGTTTGTTGTAATTATGTTTGTACTTGTAACCATGTTGTAGTTGTATCCATGGTCATTGTTGAACCATGTAGTACTTGTTGTAATCATGTATGTTAACAATGTTGTAACGGTGATGTTGTAAACCCTGTGTACTGTTCTAACCATGGTTTTTTTGTTGAAACCATGTTGTACTTGTAACCATGTTGTACTTTTTGTAACCATATTGTACTTGTAACCATGTTCTACCTGTTGTAACCATGTTGTAGTTGTATCCATGTTGTACTTGTTGTATCCATGTTGTCCTTGTAATCATGTTGTAACCAGTTTGTAACCATTATGTAACCATGTTGTACTGTTGGAATCATGTTGTAACCAGGTTGTACTTGTAACCATGTTTTACTTGTTGTTACCATGTTGTTCTTGTTGTAACCATGTTGTACTTGTAACCATGTTGTAACCATGTTGTAACCATGCTGTACCCATGCTGTAACCATGTTGTACTTGCTGTAACCATGTTGTATTTGTTGTAACCATCTTGTACTGTTGTAACTCTGTTGTACTGTTGAAACCATGTTGTATTGTTGTAACTATGTTGAATTTGTTGTAACCATGTTGGACTTGTTGTAATCATGTTGTAATCATGTTGTTATCATGTTGTTACCATGCTGAAACCGAGTGGTACTTTCTGGAACCATGTTGTATTTGTTGTAACCATGTTGTACTGTTGTAACAATGTTGTATTTGTTGTAACCATCTTGTACTGTTGTAACTATGTTGTACTGTTTAAACCATGTTGTATTGTTGTAACTATGTTGAATTTGTTGCAAGCATGTTGTAATCATGTTGTAACTATGATGTAACCATGTTGGACTGTTGGAACCATGTTGTAACCATGTTGTATTTGTTTTAACCATGTTCTTGTTTAAACCATGTTGTACTTGTTGTTACCATGTTGTACTTGTAGTAAACATGTTGTACTTGTACCTTGTTGTACTTGTTGTAACCATGTTGTAGTTGTATCCATGTTGTACTTGTATCCATGTTGTACTTGTTATCATGTTGTAACAATGTTGTAACCATGTTGTTACCATGTTGTACTTGTTCCAACCATGTTGTTCTTGTTTAAACCATATTGTACTTGTTGTAACCATGTTGGTCTTTTTGTAAACTTGTTGTACTTGTAACCATGTTGTAGTTGTATCCATGTTGTACTTGTTGTATCCATGTTGTCCTCGTAATCATGTTGTAACCAGTTTGTAACCATGATGTAACCATGTTGTACTGTTTGAATCATAATGTAACGATGTTGTACTTGTAATCATGTTTTACTTGTTGTTACCATGTTGTTCTTGTTGTAACCATGTTGTACTTGTTGTAACCATGTTGTAACCATGCTGTACCCTTGCTGTAACCATGTTGTACTTGCTATAACCATGTTGTATTTGTTGTAACCATGTTGTACTGTTGTAACTATGTTGTACTGTTGAAACCATGTTGTATTGTTGTAACTATGTTGAATTTGTTGTAACCATGTTGGACTTGTTGTAATCATGCTGTAATCATGTTGTAATCATGTTGTAAATAATAATAATAATAATAATAAATGGAACTTATATAGCGCTATATCTTGCAAAGACAAATCAAAGCGCATGCATTCAACCCAATCCTACACAGTCATGCAATCAATGATAAATAATCAAAAGTTTAAAACAAACAGATATTTACAAACATGGTGCAATGCAGACAAAATCTATGAAAGAAAGTTTCGATAGTCAAATGTTTTTTCAAAAGCACACATACACTCGCACAGGCAGTATACTTTAGCAGGGTGATAGAACATGGGTTAGATATGAAACAGGGTGGGGAAGTCTTAGGTTGAAATAAATATGTCTTGAGGCTGGATTTAAAAGTGTCATAACTAGGTTTCTGGCGAAAGAGAGGGGGAAGGTTGTTCCAGATGGATGGACCAGAAATAGAGAATGAGCGGCGGCCAACAGTGGATTGGTTGAATCTAGGTATTCGCAGGCACAAGGCATCTGCAGCAGGCGGAGGGGAACGTGAAGGAGTGTACAGGTTAAGACATTCACATAGGTAGGAGGGTGCAGTTTTGTGGAGACATTTGTAACAGAGGGGACTGATCTTATAATCTACTCTCTGTGGCACAGGCAGCCAGTGGAGAGATCGCAAGAGAGGGGTAATGTGCTCAGATTTTTTCTTTCTGAGAACTAGTCGAGCTGCGGAGTTTTGTATGCGTTGAAGGAGTGGATAGATGTTGCTGGCAGACCAGCTAAAGAGAATTGCAATAGTCCAGACGTGAGAGAATGAGAGAAGTGACAAGTTTGGCTGTTGCATCAGTGGACAGGTACTTTCGAATTGCACTAATACGCCGTAATTGATAGTAGCACGACTGACAGGTCTGGGTGATGAATTTTTTCATAGAGAGTGTGTTGTCGATAACGACACCTAGATACTTCACGGAAGTGGATAAAGGGACTGATGTATTGCCGAGTTCTATTGAAGTTGTTGTAATGGAAGAGAGTTTGTTTGGTCCCTACAAGCATGGCTTCGGTTTTATCTGCGTTTAACTGTAACTTGTTTTGTATCATCCAGTTTTGGATATCTTGAAAGCAGTAGGCCATTTTTGTCAAGAGAGAAGGCAGATTTTCAGGTGTAACACTACTTTGAATCTGAGAGTCATCTGCATAAAAGTGATGGTTGATATGATGACGGTTTTATTATATGTGATAGTGGAGCAGTATAGAGAGTGAAAAGAACAGGGCCGAGAACTGATCCCTGCGGACACCACATTCCAGTTTGGCGGGTATTGACTGTATCTTGTTTACTGCGACTGTCTGGAATCGGTCAGTGAGGTATGAACTGAACCAGGAGAGGGCTGTGCCAGTAACACCGAATGTTTTTTTAAGACGGGAGAGAAGAATTGAATGGTCAATAGTGTCGAAGGCTGCAGATAAGTCGAGTGAGTGAGAAGGGAGATTTTCCCCGAGTCAGAAGCAAGTAGAAGTGTATTTAGGGTATGGGCTAGGGTAGTTTCAGTGCTATGATTTGACGCGATAGGCAGACTGAAAAGGGGAAGGAGACTATTGAGTGAAGATGGTTGTTGAGTTGTTTCAGAACAACTTTTTCAAGGACTTTAGAGATGAACGGTAGGTTGGATACAGGTCTATAATTCTTCAAAGTGTTTAGTATCGAGGTCGTGCTTTTTTAGTAGAGGTGTAACTATTGCAGTTTTGAGAGCAGTTGGAACAATTCCTGAAAGAAGTGATGAGTTAACCATTTTTGTGATGGTGGGTATAAGCTGTGGAAGGCACTGAGTAAAAAGAGAAGCAGGTATAGGATCAAGATCACAAGATTTTATTGTCATTTCTTTCAGAATCGTCTTGATTTCTTTCTCGCTTGTTGGGTGAAAGAAAAGGAGAGGAGTACCAGAGAATTGGGGATCAGGAGGCATAGGTAGAAAGAAGTCTGATCCAATCTGGAGCGAATGTTGCGGATTTTATCGGAGAAGAAAGAAGAGAATATAGCAGGAAGTTCAGAGGTGTTGTGAACAGTAGGCATTGGGCTTGCCTTTGCAGATCCCAGGAGGGTTGATGTGAGGGAAAAAAGAGATTTCATGGACGTGGCATCAAGAACTTGAGCAGAGTAATAGTTTGTCTTTGCTGAATGAATCAGGGTTTTGACTTTGTTTATTTGTTTTCGCAAGAGCTGTTTGTTTATTTCAGTTTTTGTTTTTCGCCACTGCCGCTCCAGTTGTCGGCGTTTGCGCTTAGCGACCAGGATATCGTGAGTGTACCATGGGGCGCAGGGCCTATCAGGAAGGACACGGTCAGTGGGAGGTGCATGCTCGTCAAGCAGTTGGCTAAGGACAGTGTTGTAGTATTCAGAAGGGTCAGCGTGATCAGGGATTTGTGATAGGCGTTCAGCTGCTTGTAACCATGCTGTAACCGAGTTGTACTTGCTGGAACCATGCTGTATTTGTTGTAACCATGTTGTACTGTTGTAACAATGTTGTACTTGTTGTAACCATGTTGTACTTGTTCTAACGATGTTGTATTTGTTGAAACCATGTTGTCCTTGTAAACATGTTGTACTTGTTGCAGCATGTTGTACTTGTTGTAGTTATGTTGTACTTGTTGTAATCATGTTGAAACCATGTTGTAACCATGCTTTACCCATGCTGTAACCATCTTGTACTTGCTGGAACCATGTTGTATTTGTTGTAACCATGGTGTACTGTTAAAACAATGTTGTACTTATTGTCACTATGTTGTACTTGTTGTAACTATGTTGTACTTGTTGTAACCATGTTGTAGTTGTATCCATGTTGTACTTGTTGTAACCATGTTGTTCTTGTTGAAACCATGTTGTACTTCTAACCATGTTGTACTTTTTGTAACCATTTTGTATTTGTTGTAACGTTGTTGTACTTGTCGAAACCATGTTGTAGTTGAATCCATGTTTTACTTGTTGTATCCATGTTGTACTTGTAATCATTTTGTAACCATCTTGTAAAGTTGATGTAACCATGTTGTACTGTTGGAATCATGTTGTAACCATATTGTACTTGAAACCATGTTTTACTTGTTGTAACCATGTTGTCTTTGATGTAACCATGTTGTACTTGTTGTAACCTTGTTATAACCATATTGTATTTATGTTGTACACATGCTGTAACCATGTTGTACTTGCTGTAACCATGTTGTATTTGTTGTAACCATGTTGTACTGTTGTAACTTTGTTGTACTGTTGTAACCATGTTGTATTGTTGTAACTATGTTGTACTTGTTGTAATCATGTTGGACTTGTTGTAATCATGTTGTAATCATGTTGTAATAATGTTGTAATCATGCTGTAACCATGATGTAACTAGGTTGTACTGTTGGAACCATGTTGTAATCATGTACTTTTTAAAACTAATTTGTAATCATGTTCTAACCATGTTGTACATGTTGTAACCATGTTGTACTTGTTGTCATTATATTGTAGTTGTTGTAACTATGTTGTACTTATTGTAACCATGTTGTAGTTGTTGTAACCATGTTGTACTTAATGTAATCATGTTGTAACAATGTTGTAAACATGATGTTGTAACCCTGTTGTACTTGTTCTAATCATGTTTTTCTTGTTGAAACCATGTTGTACTTGTAACAATGTTGTACTTTTTGTAACCATGTTGTACTTGTAACCATGTTGTACCTGTTGTCACGATGTTGTAGCTGTATCCATGTTGTACTTGTTGTATCCATGTTGTACTTGTAATCATGTTGTAACCATAATGTAACCATGATGTAACCATGTTGTACTTGTAATCATGTTGTAACCATGTTGTAACCATGGTGTAACCATGCTCTACCCATGCTGTTAACATGTTGTACTTGCTGGAACTATGTTGTATTTGTTGTACCCATGTTGTAGTTGTATCCATGTTGTACTTGTTGTAATCATGTTGTAACAATGTTGTAAACATGATGTTGTAACCCTGTTGTACTTGTTCTAACCATGTTGTTTTTGTTGAAACCTTGTTGTACTTGTAACCATATTGTACTTTTTTTCACCATGTTGTACTTGTAACCATGTTGTACCTGTTGTAACCATGTTTTAGCTGTTTCCATGTTGTACTTGTTGTATCCATGTTGTACTTGTAATCATGTTGTAACCATAATGTAACTATGATGTAACCATGTTGTACTGTTGGAATCATGTTGTAACCATGTTGTACTTGTAACCATGTTTTACTTGTTGTAACTATGTTGTACTAGTTGTAACCGTGTTGTACTTGTTGTAGCCATGTTATAACCATGTTGAAACAATGCTGTACCCATGCTGTAACCATGTTGTACTTGCTGTAACCATGTTGTATTGTTGTAACTATGTTGAATTTGTTGTAACCATGTTGGACTTGTTATAATCATGTTGTAATCATGTTGTTATCATGTTGTTACCATGCTGAAACCGAGTGGTACTTGCTGGAACCATGTTGTATTTGTTGTAACCATGTTGTACTGTTGTAAGAATGTTGTATTTTTTGTAACCATCTTGTACTGTTGTAACTATGTTGTACTGTTGAAACCATGTTGTATTGTTGTAACTATGTTGAATTTGTTGTAACCATGTTGGACTTGTTGTAATCATGCTGTAATCATGTTGTAATCATGTTGTAACCATGCTGTAACCGAGTTGTACTTGCTGGAACCATGTTGTATTTGTTGTAACCATCTTGTACTGTTGTAACTATGTTGTACTGTTGAAACCATGTTGTATTGTTGTAACTATGTTGAATTTGTTGTAACCATGTTGGACTTGTTGTAATCATGCTGTAATCATGGTTGAAATCATGTTGTAAACCAGGCTGAAACCGAGTTGTCTTTGCTGGAACCATGTTGTATTTGTTGTAACCATGTTGTACTGTTGTAACAATGTTGTACTTGTTGTAATCATGTTGTACTTGTTCTAACGATGTTGTATTTGTTGAAACCATGTTGTCCTTGTAAACATGTTGTGCTTGTTGCAGCATGTTTGTACTTGTAGTAGTTAGTTGTTACTTGTTGTAATCATTTGAAACCATGTTGTAACCGATGCTTTACCCATGCTGTAACCATCTTATACTTGCTGGAACCATGTTTGTATTTGTTGTAACCATGGTGTACTGTAAAATAATGTTGTACTTAATGTCACTATGTTGTACTTGTTGTAACTATGTTTGTACTTGATGTAACCATGTTGTAGTTGTTATCCATGTTCTACTTGTTGTACCATGTTGTTCTTGTGAAACCATTTTGTACATTTTGTAACTCATTTTGTATTTGTTGTAAGTTGTTTGTACTGTGTACCAATGTTAAGTTTTATCCATGTTGACTTTTGTATCCATGTTGTACTTGTTATCATTTTGTAACCATATTGTAAAGTGTGATGTAACCATGTTGGACTGTTGGAAAAAAGTTGTAACCAATTGTCTTGAAACCATGTTTTACTTGTTGTAACCATGGTGTCTTTGATGTAACCATGTTGTACTTGTTGTAAGCATGTTATAACCATATTGTATTTTATGTTTTTTTGTACCCATGCTGTAGCCATGTTGTACTATGCTGTACCATGTTGTATTTGATGTAACCATGTTGTACTGTTTTGTAACTTTAACATTGTTGTACTGTGTAACCATGGTTGTATTGTGTAACTAATGCTTGTACCTTGATGTAATCATGTTGGACTTGTTGAATTCATGTTGTAATCATGGTTGTAATCATGTTAAAATCATGCTGTAACATGATGTAACTAGTTGTACTGTTGAACATGTTGTGAATCATGTACTTTTTAAAACAATTTGTAATCATGTTATACCCATGTTGTACATGTGTAACCATGTTGTACTTGTTGTCAATATATTGGTACTTGTTGTAACTAATGTTGTCCTTGTTGTAACCATGTTGTAGTTGTGTAACCATGAGTGTAACTTAATGTAATCATGTTGCAACAATGTTGTAAACAAGATGGAATGTAACCCTGTTGTACTGTTTCTAATCATGTTTTTCCCTTGTTGAAACCATGTTTTAACTTGTAACCATGTTGTACTTTTTTGTAGCCATGTTGTATTTGTAACCAAAGTCGTACCTGTTGTCCACGATGTTGTAGCTGTTCCATGTTGTACTGTTGCATCCAAGTTGTACTTGTAATCATGTTTGTAACCATAATGTAACCATGATGTAACCATGTTGTACTTGTAATCATGTTGTAACCATGTTGTAACCATGGTGTAACCATGCTCTACCCATGCTGTAGTTGTATCCATGTTGTAGTTGTATCCATGTTGTACTTGTTATCATGTTGTAACCATGTTGTAACCATGATTTAATCATGTTGTACTGTTGAATCATGTAGTAACCATGTTGTACTTGTAACCTGTTTTACTACTTGTAACCCTGTTGTACTTATTGTAACCATGTTGTACATGTTGTAACCATGTTGTAACCATGCTGTACCCATGCTGTAACCATGTTGTACATGCTGTAATCATGTTGTATTTGTTGTAACCATGTTGTACTGCTGTAACCATGTTGTACTGTTGTAACCATGTTGTATTATTGTCAATATGTTGTACTTGTCGTAATTATGTTGTACTTGTTGTAACCATGTTGTAGTTGTATCCATGTTGCACTTGTTGTTACCATGTTGTACTTGTTCTAATCATGTTTTTCTTGTTGAAACCATGTTGTACTTGTAACCATGTTGTACTTTTTGTAACCATGTTGTACTTGTAACCATGTTGTACCTGGTGTAACCATGTTGTAGGTGTATCCATGTTGTACTTGTTGTATCCATGTTGTACTTGTAATCTTGTTGTAACCATAATGTAACAATGATGTAACATGTTGTACTTGTTGTAACCAAGTTATAACCATGTTGTAACCATTTTGTACCAATGCTGTAACCATGTTGTACTTGCTGTAACCATGTTGTATTAGTTGTAACCATGTTGTACTCTTGTAAGTTTGTTGTACTGTTGTAACCATGTTGTATTGTTGTAACTATATTGTACTTGTTGCACTTGTAACCATATTGTACTTTTTTCACCATGTTGTACTTGTAACCATGTTGTACTTGTTGTAACCATGTTGTAGTTGTATCCATGTTGTAGTTGTATCCATGTTGTACTTGTTATCATGTTGTAACCATGTTGTAACCATGATGTAATCATGTTGTACTGTTGAATAATGTACCAATGATGTAACATGTTGTACTGTTGGACTCATGTTGTAACCATGTTGTACTTGTACCCATGTTTTACTTGTTGTAACCATGTTGTACTAGTTGTAACCATGTTGTTCTTCATTTTAACGTCTATGCACATTAAGTGATATTGTAACCATGTTTTACTTGTTGAAACCATGTTGTACTAGTTGTAACCATGTTGTACTTGTTGTAACCAAGTTATAACCATGTTGTAACCATTTTGTACCAATGCTGTAACCATGTTGTACTTGCTGTAACCATGTTGTATTAGTTGTAACCATGTTGTACTCTTGTAAGTTTGTTGTACTGTTGTAACCATGTTGTAATTGTTTGTAACTATATTTGTACATTGTTGAAACCTTTTTGACTTGTTGTAATTCATGATGTAATCATGGTTGTAATCATGTTGTAACCATGATGTAACCAGGTGTACTGTTTGGAACCATGTATAAACATGTTGTACTTGTTGTAACTATTTTGTAATCATGTTGTAACCATGTTGTTCATGTTGTAACCATGGTGTCCTTGTTGTCATTATGTTGTACTTGTTGTAACTATGTTGTACTTGTTGTAACCATGTTGTAGTTGTATCCATGTTGTACTTGAAACCATGTTGTAACAATGTTGTAACCATGATGTAACCATGTTGTACAGTTGGAACAATGTTGTAAACATGTTGTACTTGTTGCAGCATGTTGTACTTGTTGTAATTATGTAGTACTTGTTGTAATCATGTTGTAACCATGTTGTAACCATGCTTTACCCATGCTGTAACCATCTTGTACTTGCTGGAAGCATGTTGTATTTGTTGTAACCATTGTGTACTGTTGTAACAATGTTGTACTTGTTGTCACTATGTTGTACTTGTTGGTAAACTAGTTGTATCTTGTTGTAACCATGTTGTGAGGTGTATCCATGTTGTACTTGTTGTAACCATGTATGTTCTTGTTGAAAACCATTTGTACTTGTAAACCATGTTTACTTTTTGTGTAGCCATTTTGGTATTTGTTGTAACTTTGTTGTACCTTGTTGTAACCATGTTGTAGTTTGTATACCATGTTGTACTTGTTGTATCCATGTGTATTTGTAATCATTATTGTACCATCCTGATAAAGTTGATGTTAACCATGTTGTACTGTAGGATCATGTGTGTAGTAACCAAATTGTAACTTGTAACCAGTATTTTACTTCTTGTAACCAAGTTGCACTGATGTAACCATGATTGTACTTGTTTGTAACCATGTTATAACCATATTGTATTTATGTTGTACACATGCTGTAACCCATGTTGTACGCCTGGCTGTAACCATGTTTGTTATTGTTGTAACCATGTGTAACTGTTTGTAACTAGGGTTGTACTTGCTGAAGACCATGTTGTAGTGTTGTAACTATGTTGTACTTTTGTAATCATGTTGGACTTGTTGTAATCATGTTGTTTAATCTGTTGTAATCATGTTGTAATTCATGCTGTAACCATGATGTAACTAGGTTGTACTTTTGGAACCATTTTGTAATCATGTACTTTTTTAAACTATTTTGTAATCATGTTGTAACCATGTTGTACATGTTGTCACCATGATGTACTTGTTGTCATTATATTGTACTTGTTGTAACTATGTTGTACTTGCTGTAACCATGTTGTAGTTGTTGTAACCATGTTGTACTTAATGTAATCATGTTGTAGCAATGTTGTAAACATGATGTTGTAACCCTGTTGTACTTGTTCTAATCATGTTTTTCTTGTTTAAACCATGTTGTACTTGTAACCATGTTGTACTTTTTGTAGCCATGTTGTATTTGTAACCATGTTGTACTTGTTGTAACCAGTTTGTAGCTGTATCCATGTTGTACTTGTAATCATGTTGTAACCATAATGTAACCATGATGTAACCATGTTGTACTTGTAATCATGTTGTAACCATGTTGTAACCATGGTGTAACCATGCTCTACCCATGCTGTTAACATGTTGTACTTGCTTGAACTATGTTGAATTTGTTGTAACCATGTTGTAGTTGTATCCATGTTGTACTTGTTGTAACCATGTTGTACTTGTTGTAATCATGTTGTAACAATGTTGTAAACATGATGTTGTAACCCTGTTGTACTTGTTCTAACCATGTTGTTTTGTTGAAACCATGTTCTCCTTGTAACCATGTTGAACTTTTTGTAACCATGTTTACTTTTGTAACCATGTTGTACCTGTTGTAACCATGTTGTAGCTTAGCCTTGTGTACATGATTGTATCCATGTTTGTTACTATGAAATCATCTGTAAACCATAATGTAACCATGATGTAACCATGTAGTACTGTGGAATCATGTTGTAACCTTGTTGTACTTGTAACCAATGTTTTCACTTAATGTAGCTGTGTTGTACAAGTTGTACCGTGTTGTACTTTTTGTTGCATGTTATTTTTTGTTATAAACTATGTTTTAACCATGCATGAAGCCATGCTGTTATCCAATTTATTGTACTTGCTGTAACCATGATTTGTCATTCGTTAAACCTATGTTGTACTTGGTAACCATGTTGGGAATTTTGTTGTCATCATGTTGAATCATGTTTGTAATCAGTTGTAACCCATGATGTAACCAGGTTGTACTGTTGTAACCATTTTATAAACATGTTTGTAACTTAAATGTAACTTTTTTGTAATGATGTTGTAACCATGTTGTACATGTTGTAACCATGTTGTACTTGTTGTCACTATGTTGTACTTGTTGTAACTATGTTGTACTTGTTGTAACCATGTTGTAGCTGTATCCATGTTGTAGTTGTTGTAAACTGTTGTACATGTTGTAATCATGTTGTAACAATGTTGTAAACATGATGTAACCATGTTGTACTGTTGGAACAATGTTGTAACCATGTTGTACTTGTTTGTAAGCCATGTTGTAAGAGTTGTAACCATGTGGTTCTTGTTTGTACTTTGTACTATTTTGAACAATGTTGTACCTTGTTGTAACCATGTTTGAACTTGTTGCAAGCAATTTTGTAATCATGTTGGTAACTATGATGTAACCATGTTTGGACTGTTGGAACCATGTTGTAACCATGTGTATTGTTTTAAACCATTTTCTGGTTAAAACCCATGTTTTACTTGTTGTAACCATGTTGTACTTTTTGTGTAACCATGTTGTACTTGTTGTAAACTTTTATACTTGTTGTAACATGTTGTAGTTTGTATCCATGTTGTACTTGTATCCTTGTTGTACTTGTTATCATGTTGTCACCAAGTTTGTTAACCATGAGATCATTTTGTACTGTTTGAATCATGTAGTAACCATGTTGTACTTGTAACCATGTTTTACTTGTTGTAACCCTGTTGTACTTATTGTAACCATGTTGTACATGTTGTAACCATGTTGTAACCATGCTGTACCCATGCTGTAACCATGTTGTACTTGCTGTAACCATGTTGTACTGTTGTAACCATGTTGTATTGTTGTCAATATGTTGTACTTGTTGTAACCATGTAGTTGTATCCATGTTGCACTTGTTGTAACCATGTTGTACTTGTTGTAATCATGTTGAAATAATGTTGTAAACATGATGTTGTAACCCTGTTGTACTTGTTCTTACCATGTTGTTTTTGTTGAAACCATGTTGTACTTGAAAGCATGTTGTACTTTTTGTAACCATGTTGTACTTGAACCATGTTTGTACCTGTTACCTGTTGTAGGTGTAAATCCATGTTGTACTTTTGTATCCCATGTGTACTTGTAATCTTGTTTTAACCAAATGTATCAATGAAGTAACGTGTTGTACTGTTGGAATCATGTTGTAACCATTTTGTACTTGTACCCATGATTTACTTGTTGAAACCATGTTGTACTAGTTGTAACCATGTTTTACTTGTAACCATGTTGTACCTGTTGTAACCATGTTGTAGTTGTATCCATGTTGTACTTGTTGTATACATGTTGTACTTGTAATCTTGTTGTAACCATAATGTACCAATGATGTAACATGTTGTACTGTTGGACTCATGTTGTAACCATGTTGTACTTGTACCCATGTTTTACTTGTTGTAACCATGTTGTACTAGTTGTAACCATGTTGTTCTTCATTTTAACGTCTATGCACATTAAGTGATATTGTAACCATGTTGTACTGTTGTAACCATGTTGTAACCATTTTGTACTAATGCTGTAACCATGTTGTACTTGCTGTAACCATGTTGTATTAGTTGTAACCATGTTGTACTCTTTAACTTTTTTGTACGTGGTACCCATGTTGTATTGTTGTAACTATATTGAACTTGTTTGTAACCATGTTGGGACTTGTTTGTAATCATGTTGTAATCATGTTGTAATCATGTTTTTTAAAAACCATGATATAACAGTTTACTGTTGGAACCATGTTATAATAATGTTGTACATGTTTGTAACCATTTTGTAACATGTTGTAACCAGTTGTACATGTTGTAACACATGTAGTTTTTGTTGTCAATATGATGTACTTTGTTGTAACTATGTTGTACTTGCTGTTAAACCATGCTGTAGTTGTATCCATGTTGTAGTTGTTGAACCATGTTGTACATGTTTAATCAGTTGTAACAATATTGTAACCATGATGTAACCATGTTGTACTTGTTGTAGGCCATGTGTTAAGTGTACGTTGTAACGCCATGTTGTAGTTGTTGTAACCACGTAGTACTTGTTGTAACCATATGTCCGTGTTGAAACAAAGTTGTATTTGTTGAAACAATGTCGTACTTGAAGCAAGCATGTTGTAATCATGTTGTTACTAGATGAAACCATTTGGACTGTTGGAACCATGAGTAACTAAGTTTGTACTTGGTTTCTAACCATGTTGTTCTTGTATGTTTACGTTTGTACTTGTTTGTACTATGTTGTAGTTGAATCTCGTTGTACTTTGTTGTATCCATGTTGTACTTGTAATCAATGTTGTAACCACTGTTTAGTTCTGTTGAAATCATGTTGTAACCAAATATTGTACTTGCAACCATGTTTTACTTGTGTAACCATGATACATTTGTAACCGTGTTGTTCTTGTTGTAACCATGTCTTCACCAAGTTGTAGTAACCTGCTGATCTTGCTGGAACCATAATGTATTTGTTATAACCATGTTGTACTGTTTAAATATGTTGTATCTGTTGTATGCATGTTGTATTGTTTGTAGATATTTTTGCAACTGGTTTTGTAACCATGTCAGACTTTTGTAATCATGTTGTAATCAAGTAGTAAGAAAACAAGGTTGTAATCATGATTTAACCAGGTTGTCTGTTTGAAACCCAAGTTGTCAATATGTACTTGTTGTAACTATTTTGTAATCATGTTAATCATGTTGTACGTGGTTTGTAAACAATGTTGTACTTGTTGTCACTATGTTGTACTTGTTGTAACTATGTTTTACCTGTTACAACCAGATTGCAGTTGTATCCATGTTGTACTTGTTGTAATGATGTTGTACTTGTTGTAATCATGTTGTAACAATGTTGTAACCATGATGTAACCATGTTGTACTGTTGGAACAATGTTGTTACCATGTTGTACTTGTTGTAGCCATGTTGTAGTTGTTGTAACCCTGTTGTACATGTTTAGCCATGTGGTACTCGTTGCAATCATGTGTAATCAGTTTGTAACTAGATTTTAAACCATGTTGCACTTTGTGGGAACCATGTTGTAACCATGTTGTAACCCAGTATACTTGTTCTAACCCAGTTGTTCTTGTTGAAACAATGTTGTACATGTAACCATGTTGTACTTGTTGTAACGTTGTTGAACATGTTGTAACAATGTTGTAGTTGTATCCATGTTGTACTTGTTGTATCCATGTTGGTCATGTAATCATGTTGTAAGCATGTTGTACTTGTAATCATGTTGTAACCATGATGTAACCATGTTGTACATGTTGTAACCATGTTGTACTTGTTGTCATTATATAGTACTTGTTGTAACTATGTTGTACTTGTTGTAACCATGTTGTAGTTGTTGTGACCATGTTGTACTTAATGTAATCATGTTGTAACTATGATGTAACCATGTTGGACTGTTGGAACCATGGTGTAACTATGTTGTACTTGTTCTAACCATGTTGTCCTTGTTGTAACGTTTTGTACTTGTTGTAACTATGTTGTAGTTGAATCCATGTTGTACTTGTTGTATCCATGTTGTACTTGTATTCATGTTGTAACCATGCTGTTCTGTTGGAATTATGTTGTAACCATATTGTACTTGCAACCATGTTTTACTTGTTGTAACCATGATGTACTTGTTCTAACCCTGTTGTTCTTGTTGAAACCATGTTGTACATGTAACCATGTTGTACATGTTGTAACCATGTTGTACTTGTTGTCATTATATAGTACTTGTTGTAACTATGTTGTACTTGTTGTAACCATGTTGTACTTGTTGTAACCATGTTGTACTTAATGTAATCATGTTGTAACTATGATGTAACCATGTTGGACTGTTAGAACCATGGTGTAACTATGTTACTTGTTTCTAACCATGTTTTCCTGTTGGTACGTTTTGTACTTGTTGTACCTATGTTTGTAGTTGAATCCCTGTTGTACTTTGTTGTATCCATGTTGTACATGTTATTCAGTTGTAACCATGCTGTTTCAGTTGGATTATGTTGTACATAATTACTTGCAACATGTTTTACTTGTTGTAACATGATGTTATTTGTTGGAACCGTGTTTGTTCTTGGTGTAACCATGTTGTCACCATGTTGTAACCATGCTGATCTTGCTGGAACCATGTTGTAGTTGTTATAACCATGTTGTACTGTTGTAACTATGTTGTACTGTTGTATTCATGTTGTATGTTGTAGATATGTTGCACTTGTTGTAACCATGTTCGACTTGTTGTAATCATGTTGTAATCATGTAGTAATCATGTTGTAACCATGATGTAACCATGTTGTACTGTTGGAATCATGTTGTAAACATGATGTAACCATGTTGTACATGTTGTAACCATGTTGTACTTGTTGTCATCATATTGTACTTGTTGTAACTATGTTGTACTTGTTGTAACCATGTTGTGTTTGTTGTAACCATGTTGTACTTAATGTAATCATGTTGTAACAATGTTGTAAACATGATGTTGTAACAATGTTGTAAACATGATGTTGTAACCCTGTTGCACTTGTTCTAATCATGTTTTTCTTGTTGAAACCATGTTTGTCATATAACCATGTATTGTTTTCCTTATTGGTAACCATTTTGCACTTGTAACCATGTTGTACTGTTTAAAAACCATGTTTGTAGCTGTATCCATGGTTGTACTGTTGTATCCATGTTGTACTTGTAGTCATGTTGCAACATAAATTAACCATGAGTAACAATGTGTACTTGTAATCAAGTGTAAACAGTTTGGAACCATGGTGTTAACCATGCTCTACCTATGTCTGATAAGAAGTTGTACTTGCTGGAACTATGTTGTATTTGTTGTAACCATGTTGTAGTTCTATCCATGTTGTACTTGTTGTAACCATGTTGTACTTGTTGTAATCATGTTGTAACAATGTTGTAAACCAAATGATGTTGTAACCCTGTTGTACTTGTACTAACCATGTATGTTTCTTGTTGAAACAAAGTTGTACATGTAACCATGTTGTACTTATTTTGTAACCATGTTGTTAAACTTGGTACCATGTTTGTACCTGTTGAAACCATGGTTGTAGCTGTATCCATGTTGTAACTAGTTGTATCCATGTTGTCCTGTAATCATGTTTGTAACCATATGTAACAATGATGTAAACCAAGTTTACTGTTGAATCAGTAGTAACCATGTTGTTACTTGTAACCATGTTTTTTTACTTGTTGTAACTATGTTGTACTAGTTGTAACCGGGTTGTACTTGTTGTAGCCATGTTATAACCATGTTGTAACCATGCTGTACCCATGCTGTAACCGTGTTGTACTTGCTGTAACCATGTTGTATTCGTTGTAACTATGTTGTACTTGTTTTAACCATGTTGGAATTGTTGTAATCATGTTGTAATGTTGTAATCATGTTGCAACCATGATGTAACCAGGTTGTACTGTTGGAACCATGTTATAATCATGTTGTATATAATGTAACTATTTTGTAATCATGTTGTAAACATGTTGTACATGTTGTAACCATGTTGTACTTGTTGTCACTATGTTGTACTTGTTGTAACTATGTTGTACTTGTTGTAACCATGTTGTAGTTGTATCCATGTTGTAGTTGTTGTAAACTGTTGTACATGTTGTAATCATGTTGTAACAATGTGGTAACCATGGTGTAACCATGTTGTACTGTTGGAACAATGTTGTAACCATGTTGTACTTGTTGTAGCCATGTTGTAAGTGTTGTAACCAAGTGGTTCTTGTTGTAACCTTTTGTACTTGTTGAAACAATGTTGTACTTGTTGTAACCATGTTGTACTTGTTGCAAGCATGTTGTAATCATGTTGTAACTATGATGTAACCATGTTGGACTGTTGGAAACATGTTGTAACCCTGCTGTATTTGTTTTAACCATGTTCTTGTTAACACCATGTTGTACTTGTTGTAACCATGTTGTACTTGCTGTAAACATGTTGTACTTGTTGTAACCTTGTTGTACTTGTTGTAACATGTTGTAGTTGTATCCATGTTGTACTTGTATCCATGTTGTACTTGTTATCATGTTGTAACCATGTTGTACTTGTTGTAACCATGTTGTAGTTGTATCCATGTTGTAGTTGTTGTATCCATGTTGTACTTGTAATCATGTTGTAACCATGTTGTAGCCATTATGTAACCATGTTGTACTGTTGGTATAATGTTGTAACCATGTTGTACTTGTAACCATGTTTTACTTGTTGTAACCATGTTGTACTTGTTGTAACCATGCTGTAATCATGCTGTACCCATGCTGTAACCATGTTGTACTTGCTGTAACCATGTTGTAACCATGTTGTACTGTTGTAACTATGTTGTACTGTTGTAACCATGTTGTATTGTTGTAACTATGTTGTACTTGTTGTAACCATGTTTGACTTGTTGTAATGATGTTGTAATGATGTTGTAATCATGTTGTAACCATGATGTAACCAGGTTGTACTGTTCGAACCATATTGTAATCATGTTGTACTTGTTGTAACCATTTTGTAATCATGTTGTAACCATGTTGTACTTGTTGTAACCATGTTGTACTTGTTGTCACTATGTTGTTCTTGTTGTAACCATGTTGTAGTTGCTGCCATGTTGTACTTGTAATAATATTGTACTTGTTGTAATCATGTTGGAACAATGTTGTAACCATGATGTAACCATGCTGTACTGTTGGAACAATGTTGTGACCATGTTGTACTTGTTGTAGCCATGTTAACCCTCTTGTCCTCGATCCGGCCGCAGCCGACAGTAACGGAGGCTGCCGCTAGATTCCAATCCGACGTCAGCCGACTGTTGGTGCTGCCCACATGGGCAGTACTTTTCCATCACACACGGATCTCGTGGTTTTCACACAATGTGTCTGAAAATTGGTGGGGCGATGCAGGGAGGGTGTCGGACGGTGCCAATGATAAATTTAGACCACTAACATGCGTGTAGTGGGTAGGAAAGGAAGAAATAACAGCCAGCGACTGGAACGCTTTTCAATGGTGCAGTGTGGCGGAAAAAAATGGCGTTTTCTTTAGTAGCAGATGATTCATCTGATTAGCGAGAACATAAATTGAATGTTATTGTCTTGGAAGTAGAAACATTTGAATGAGAATTGTTAAGTGAGTCCGATATTAAACGTTTAGGAGGAAGAGGAGGAAAGAAATGCTTCAGTTAGGGAGAAGAGTGAGCCTGAAAATAATGTGCTACAGGGCACATTCCTGACCTGTGCTACACACACAACTGTGGAGAAATTTGACCTCCTGGCCGGTCGGCGGCATAGACGCCTGAAAACGATGCATTTTGACTGTTTTCTCATTATTATCACACTTTTGCTTTGAAACTGCAATGGCAGAAACGAACAGATATGTCGATAACGAAACTAGCAAGAAGGAAAATAAAATAGGTCTCCCGTCTGCCAAGGTTCCACAGGTGAGAGCAATGGGTAGCCCTCCACCCCCCACACACACCCACACATCTATAATTTGTGCTTTTTGTGATGTGATGTGACCCTGTGCCACCACTACGACTACTTTAGAGACTACCAACATTAAAATATTGTAGGGTTACAGAAGTTCTGTGTGGTGACAGTGTGACAGTCATGTACAATAATATACTTCTGTACACTTAACAAACATGTGGTAGCACACGCAGATATGAAGTGCAGTATAAAGGTCACATGTTGATTGAATATGACTTGTTTTCAAAAGTAAAAATAGTTAAACAAAATTTCTGTCTCCTCAAGACATACCATAAAACAACAGGTGCTATGGGGACATTGTGTGACACATCCTTGAAGTACTATTGCACATAACCATTGGTAAACACATCAGCTGGGTATCACTTCCTTATTCGACACTAACATGCTTGAACTATTGTCAAATCCATGCAGGATTTGTTGTTTTATCATATATGCCATATTTTTACCTGTGATTGGTGACAACAAAGGTGACAATGACAAGACATCTGGTGACCAGACACATAAACTTGCGCCTAAATGCAAGTACAAAGACATACCTAGCTTGTGACAAAATTTCTGCTTGATAACTTGTCATGCACACACACAATTGTCTTAGGAGTAAAGTAAGTCAGATGGAGGTAGAAAACCTTCAAAGAATTCAAAATCTACAGGCAGTTTAGCTCTGTAGAATCCAACAACAAGAGGGTTAAAGTTGTTCTGTCCATGTTGTACTTGTTGTAAACATGTTGTAACCATGTTGTAACCATGTTGTACTTGTTGAAACAGTGTTGTACTTGTTGTAACCATGTCGTACTTGTTGCAATCATGTTGTAATTATGTTGTAACCATGATGTAACCATGTTGGATCGTTGGAACCATGTTAAAACCATGTTGTACTTGTTCTAACCATGTTGTTCTTGTTGAAACCATGTTGTACTTGTTGTAACCATGTTGTACTTTTTGTAACCATGTTGTACTTGTTGTATCCATGTTGTACTTGTAATCATGTTGTAACCATGTTGTAACCATGATGTAACCATGTTGTGCTGTTGGAACAATGTTGTAACCATGTTGTACTTGTTGTGGCCATGTTAAAGTTGTTGTATCCATGTTGTACTTGTTGTAAACATGTTGTAACCATGTTGTACTTGTTGAAACAGTGTTGTACTTGTTGTATTCATGTTGTATTTGTAATCATGTTGTAACCATATTGCAACCATGATGTAACCATGTTGTACTGTTGGAAACATGTTGTAACCATGTTGTAATCCTAACCATGTTTTACTTGTTGTAACCATGTTTTACTTGTTGTAACCATGTTGTACTTGTTGAAACCATGTTGTACTTGTAACCATGTTGTACTTTTTGTAACCATGTTGTACTTGTTGTAACGTTGTTGTACTTGTTGTAACCATGTTGTAGTTGTATCTATGTTGTACTTGTTGTATGCATGTTGTACTTGTAATCATGTTGTAACCATGTTGTTACCATGATGTAACCATGTTGTACTGTTGGAATCATGTTGTAACTATGTTGTACTTGTTATAACCATGTTGTACTTGTTGTAATCATGTTGTAACAATGTTGTAACCATGATGTAACCATGTTGGACTGTTGGAACCATGTTGTAACCATGTTGTACTTGTTCTAACCATGTTGTTCTTGTTGAAACCATGTTGTACTTGTTGTAACCATGTTGTACTTTTTATAACCATGCTGTACTTGTAACTTCGTTGTACTTGTAACCATGTTGTAGTTGTATCCATGTTGTACTTGTTGAATCCATGTTGTACTTGTAATCATGTTGTAACCATGTTGTTACCATGATGTAACCATATTGTACTGTTGGAATCAGGTTGTAATAATAATAATAATAATAATAATAATAATAATAATAATAATAATAATAACATATGGAATTTATATAGCGCCAAATCTTGTAAAACAAACAAATCGAAGCTCTTGCACTCAAATCATTTACACGCATGCAACTTTCCTCAAATATAATAAAGAACATATTTCAAATTTATGCACCACACACACACACACACACACACACACACACAACACACACACACACACACACACACACACACACACACACCGCGAACACACTTAGGAGATGATGGATGCTGTTGAAAAAGTAGAGACGGATATGAGGGAAAAGTGTCAGGTAGGAAATAAGTGTGCTGGATTTGAAGGTATCAAGTGAAGGCTTTTGGCGAAGTGAAAGAGGGAGGTCATTCCACGTGGACGGACCAGAAACAGAAAAAGATCGACAGCCATCAGTGGTTTGTTTGAATCTGGGTGTTCGAAAGCACAAAGTATCTGCGGCTGAACGAAGGGAACGGGATGGAGTGTACAGATGAAGACAGTTACAGAGATAAGAGGGTGCAGATTTGTGGATACATTTGAAACAGAGGGTATTGATCTTATACTTCCGTCTTTGTGAGACTGACAGCCAGTGAAGAGATCGCAGAAGAGGAGTGATATGTTCGGATTTTTTCTTTCTTAGGACCAGTCGAAGTGCACAGTTTTGAATGCGTTGAAGAGAGTGGATGGATAATGCTGGTAAGTTGTAGGTTGTACCATGTTGTACTTGTAACCATGTTTTACTTGTTGTAACCATGTTGTACTTGTTGTAACCATGTTCTACTTGTAACCATGTTGTAACCATGTTGTAACCATGCTGTACCCATGCTGTAACTATGTTGTACTGTTGTAACCATGTTGTATTGTTTAAACTATGTTGTACTTGTTGTAACCATGATGGACTTGTTGTAATCATGTTGTAATCAAATTGTAACAATGATGTAAGCAGGATGTGCTGTTGGAACCATGTTGTAATCATGTTGTACTTATAACCTTTTTGTAATCATGTTGTAACCATGTTGTACTTGTTGTAACAATGTTGTACTTATTGTCACTATGTTAAACTTGTTGTAACTATGTTGTTCTTGTTGTTAACCATGTTGTAGTTGTATCCATGTTGTACTTGTTGAATCCATGTTGTACTTGTAATCATGTTGTAACCATGTTGTAACCATGATGTAACCATGTTGTACTGTTGGAATCAGGTTGTAATAAGAATAAGAAGAAGAAGAAGAAGAATGAAGAAGAAGAGAAGAAGAAGAAGAAGAGAAGAAGAAGAAGAAAGATAGAATTTATATAGCGCCAAATCTTGTAAAACAAACAAATCGAAGCTCTTGCACTCAAATCATTTACACGCATGCAACTTTCCTCAAATATAATAAAGAACATATTTCAAATTTATGCACGTGTATGTACACACAACACACACACACACACACATACACAACACACACACATACACACATACACCACACACACACACACACACACACCACACACACAACACACACACACACACACACCGCGAACACACTTAGGAGATGATGGATGCTGTTGAAAAAGTAGAGACGGATATGAGGGAAAAGTGTCAGGTAAGAAATAAGTGTGCTGGATTTGAAGGTATCAAGTGAAGGCTTTTGGCGAAGTGAGAGGGAGGTCATTCCACGTGGGCGGACCAGAAACAGAAAAAGATCGACAGCCAACAGTGGTTTGTTTGAATCTGGGTGTTCGAAAGCACAAAGTATCTGCGGCTGAACGAAGGGAACGGAATGGAGTGTACAGGTGAAGACAGTTACAAAGATAAGATGGTGCAGATTTATGGATACATTTGAAACAGAGGGTATTGATCTTATACTTCAGTCTTTGTGAGACTGACAGCCAGTGAAGAGATCGCAGAAGAGAAGTGATGTGTTCGGATTTTTTCTTTCTTAGGACCAGTCGAAGTGCAGAGTTTTGTATGCGTTGAAGAGAGTGGATGGATGATGCTGGTAGGTTGTAGGTTGTACCATGTTGTACTTGTAACCATGTTTTACTTGTTGTAACCATGTTGTACTTGTTGTAACTATGTTCTACTTGTAACCATGTTGTAACCATGTTGTAACCATGCTGTACCCATGCTGTAACTATGTTGTACTGTTGTAACCATGTTGTATTGTTTAAACTATTTTGTACTTGTTGTAACCATGATGGACTTGTTGTAATCATGTTGTAATCATATTGTAACAATGATGTAAGCAGGATGTGCTGTTGGAACCATGTTGTAATCATGTTGTAATTGTAACCTTTTTGTAATCATGTTCTAACCATGTTGTACTTGTTGTAACCATGTTGTACTTATTGTCACTATGTTAAACTTGTTGTAACTATGTTGTTCTTGTTGTAACCATGTTGTAGTTGTATCCATGTTGTACTTGTTGTAATCATGTTGTACTTGTTGTAATCATGTTGTAACAATGTTGTAACCATGATGTAACCATGTTGTACTGTTGGAACAATGTTGTAACCATGTTGTACTTGTTGTAGCCATGTTGTAGTTGTTGTAACCATGTTGTACTTGTTGTAACCATGTTGTAACCATGTTGTACTTGTTGAAACAATGTTGTACTTGTTGTAACCATGTCGTACTTGTTGCAATCATGTTGTAATCATGTTGTAACCATGATGTAACCATGTTGGACTGTTGGAACCATGTTGTAACCATGTTGTACTTGTTCTAACCATGTTGTTTTTGTTGAAACCATGTTGTACTTGATGTCAATATGTTGTACTTGTTGTCACTATGTTGTACTTGTTGTAACCATGTTGTAGTTGTATCCATGTTGTAATTCTTGTAACCTTGTTGTACTTGTTGTAATCATGTTGTAACATTGTTGTAACCATGATGTAACCATGTTGTACTGTTGGAACAATGTTGTAAACATGTAACCATGATGAAACCATGTTGGACTGTTGTAACCATGTTGTAACCATGTTGTAACCATGTTGTAACAATGTTGTATTTGTTCTAACCATGTTGTTCTTGTTGAAACCATGTTGTACTTGTTGTAACCATGTTGTACTTTTTGTAACCATGTTGTACTTGTTGTAACTATGTTGTTCTTGTTGTAACCATGTTGTAGTTGTATCCATGTCGAATTTGTTGTAACCATGTTGTAGTTGTATCCATGTCGAATTTGTTGTAACCATGTTGTACTTGTTGTAATCATGTTGTAACAATGTTGTATCGATGATGTAATCATGTATTATTGGAACAATGTTGTAACCATGTTGTAATTGTTGTAGCCATGTTGTAGTTGTTGTAACCATGTTGTACTTGTAACCATGTTGTAACCATGTTGTACTTGTTGAAAAAATGTTGTACTTGTTGCAATCATTCTGTAATCATGTTGCAACCATGTTGTAACCATGATGTAACCATGTTGGACTGTTGGACCCATGTTGTAACCATGTTGTACTTGTTCTTACCATGTTGTATTCATGTTGTAATCATGTTGTAACAATGATGTAACCAAGTTGTACTGTTGGAACCATGTTGTAATCATGTTGTACTTGTTGTAACAATTATATAATCATGTTGTAACCATGTTGTACTTGTTGTCACTATTTTGTTCTTGTTGTAACTATGTTGTACTTGTTGTAACCATGTTGTAGATGTATCCATGTTGTACTTGTTGTAACCATGTTGTACTTGTTGTAATCATGTTGTAATAATGTTGTAACCATGATGAAACCATGTTGTACTCTTGGAACCATGTTGTAACCATGTTGTACTTGTTGTAACCATGTCGTACTTGTTGCAATCATTTTGTAATCATGTTGTAACCATGATGTAACCATGTTGGACTGTTAAAACGATGTTGTAACCATGTGGTAACCATGTTGTACTTTGTTTTTTTTGTTTTTTTGCTGCCTCATCTTCTGTGATCTCCAATCCTGCTGTTCCCACGCCGCTCATCCCAATCTCCCCGCCACAATCATACCCAGATTCGTTATGTCTCATCCCCAGAGTCGGAGGTCCACAGGGAGTCAATCACTATCAGGCCGCCGTGGGGCCACCAGCCAGAGGGGCCCTGCACTGCTGCTGGGTCACTTTGGCGGTGTTCAGTGGTGCCTGTTCTGAGCTAACATACGCAGGACACCACCTACTAACGACAGTATTAGCTCAGTCGCGGAGCCAGACTGAGTGAGTTGCCCACCCGAGGTGGCAACCATCACAACGTCCCTCCAACGACCGTCCCCGCGAACCCCCAACCCCGAAGGCTTTTGACACAAACTCACCACAGGCACAGAATGTATGGGGAAACCGTATCTGAGGTCACCATGAGACCAGAGCAACTGGAACCACCGAATCAGAGGCAATTTTTTTAATTGCATGATGATCAATGACAATGAGGATGACGTAATGATGCTGCTGTGGAAGTGCATATGCTTTGAGACTACTTGACAGGGTTGTACTCTACGCTTACTATCATAATATATCCCGGCGTCAACCGGGCACGAGAGATACAGACACCTGCAGTGTTGGTCAGGTAATTTGAGCAACACTCTCAAACTCGCATCCGTTAAGTGGATGAAGCTCGACTGTGTGGTCCCAGTCTTCCCACTGAGCCCACAGCACACTCACTCTGGGTAGGAGCCGGCCGGAGTCCGAAAAATCCCTATGTCTCTTATGGGAATCGAACCCGCGACCTTCCAGTCCGTAACCCAAGGCGCTAACCACTGCGCCATGGCGGCAACCATGTTGTACTTGTTCTAACCATGTTATTCTTGTTGAAACCATGTTGTACTTGTTGTAATCATGTTGTAACAATGTTGTAATCATGATGTATTTGTTGTAGCCATGTTGTAGTTGCTCTAACCATGTTATTCTTGTTGAAACCATGTTGTACTTGTTGTAATCATGTTGTAACAATGTTGTAATCATGATATTACCATGTTGTACTGTTGGAACAATGTTGTAACCATGTTGTATTTGTTGTAGCAATGTTGAGTTGTTGTAACCATGTTGTTCTTGTTGAAACCATGGTGTAACCATGTTGTACTTGTTGAAACAATGTTGAACTTGTTGTAACCATGTTGTACTTGTTGTAACCATGTTGTACTTTTTGCAACCATGTTGTACTTGTTGTATCCATGTTGTACTTCTAAGCATGTTGTAACCATGTTGTAACCATGATGAAACCATGTTGTACTGTTGGAAACATTTTGTAACCTTGTTGTACTTGTAACCATGTTTTACTTGTTGTAACCAGGTTGTACTTGTAATTAGGTTGTACTTGGTGTAACCATTTTGTAACCATGTTGTAACCATGCTGTACACATGCTGTAACCATGTTGTACTTGCTGTAACCATGTTGTTTTTTTGTAACCATGTTGTACTGTTGTAACTATGTTGTACTGTTGTAACCAAGTTGTATTGTTGTAACTACGTTGTACTTGTTGTATCTATGTTGGACTTGTTGTAATCATGTTGTAATCATGTTGTAAGCATGTTGTAACAATGATGTAACCAGGTTATACTGTTGGAACCATTGTGTAATCATGTTTGTACTTGTTGTAACAATTATGTAATCATGTTGTAACCATGTTGTACTTGTTGTAACCATGTTGTTCTTGTTGTCACTATGTTGTACTTGTAACTATGTTGTACTTGTTGTAACCATGTAGTAGATGTATCCATGTTGTACTTGTTGTAACCATGTTGTACCTGTTGTCATTATGTTGTAAAATTTGTAACTGATGCAACCATGTTGTACTCTTGGAACCATTAATGATACATGTTGTACTTGTTGAGCATGGTGTAGTTGTTGTAACATGCTGTCCTTGTTGTCACCTGTTGTGTACATGCTGTAACGTGTTGTTCTTTTGTTAACCCATGTTGTATGTTGTTACCAGTTGTAATGTTGTCACAAATTGAACTTGTTTTTACAACGTTGTACTGTTGGTCAATATGTTGGACTTATGAAATATGTTGTAATATGTTGTATATTAATGTTGTGACCAATGATGTACACAGGTTATATGTTTGGAACCATTGTGTATTCATGTTTTACTTGGTGTAACCTATATGTAATTAGGTTGTCCACCATTTGTACTTGTTGAACATGTTGTATTGATGTCACTAAGTTGTACTTGTTGTAATTTTTGTCATTGTTGTAACATGTCGTCGATGTTCCATTTGTACTTGTTGTACACATGTTGTATGGTTGTACTCATGTTGTAACAATGTGGTAACCTTGATGAATTATAGTATCTTGGAACATTGTTGATAACCTATGTTGAATTGTAGAGCCTGGTGTAGTTGTCAACATGTTGTAGTTGTGTGCACCAGTTGTCTAACATGTTTAACTATGTTGTTTTTTAATTTTTCTCTTGTTGAAACACTTTCGTACTTGTTTTAATCATGGTTGAAATTACGGTGTAATATGATGAAACCTGTTGCCATGTTGGCCCAGTTGTACCCATGTTGTACTTGTTTTAACCCATGTTGTTTTGTTGAAACCATGTGGCTCTGAAATATGTTTCCCAGATGACCATGTTGTATAGTTTAACAAGTTGTAACTTGTTGTAACTTTGATGTATTGTTGTAACCTGTTGTACTTGTTGTACTTGTTGTAACATGTTGTAGTTGTACTCAATGTACTTGTTGCGTCAATGTTGTACTGTTGTACCTTTGTTGTTCTGTTGTAACCTGTTTATTGTGTACTAGAGTAATATTGTAAAATGTTTTGGTTGTTGAACTCATGTGTAATATGTTGTCATATGTTTGAATTATGTGTAACATGTTGTACTTGTAACCTGTTTTATTGATGTAGCAGATTGTCGTTGTTGAAAACCATGTTGAATTGTTTGTAACCTCTTGTAATCTATGGTTATTGTTGAAACAATGTAATGTCTTGTTATAATGTCTGCTTGTTGATCTGTTGTCATTATGTTGTTACATTATGTCCCCCTGTTGGCTGTTGGAGATGTTGGTCCTATCTATGTACTTGTTCTAACCCATGTCTGGACATGTTGTCCCATGTTGAATCTGTAATCATGTTGTAATGTTTTTAACAGGATGAACCTGTTGTGTTGTTGGAATGTTTACTTGTTGAAACAAAGTTGTATTGTAAATTGTTTGTATTGTTAAAATCTGTTGTAATATGTTGTAACATGATGTAAAGGTTGGATGTTGTAACATGTTGAACCTGTTGAACTATGTTCTAAACATGTTCGCTCTTGTTGAACTTGAAGTACTTTTTGCTAGTAATGTACTTTTTGTAACCATGTTGTATATGTTGTACTTTAGTTGAACTTGTAGTACACATGTTGTATATTCTAAAATGTTGTACTTGTTGGAAACTTTGTTGTACTTGTTGTAACAAGGTTGTACTTTTGTAACCACGTTGTATGTTGTTATATGATGTTTTGTAGTAACTGTATGTTTAGATATCCCAGTTGTATTGTTGTATCTGTTGGTACTTGTATCTGTGACCCAATGTTGTAACGAGAAGTTACCATGATGTACTGATAGAACAATGTTGCAACAATGTTGTACTTGTTGTCGCCATGTTGTAGTTGTTGCACATGTTGTATGTTGAAACATGTATAAACCATGTAGTACTTGTTGAACAATGTAAGTTGATTGTTGTAAATGTCGTACTTGTTGCCAATCTGTTGTTATGTTGTAACCTGGATGTACCCATGATAGCATGTTGTGCATGTTGTAACTGTTCTTACTTGATCTAACCATGTTGTTCTTGTTGCAACTGTTGTACTTGTTGATCCATGATGACTTTTTGTAACCATGTTGTTCTTGTTGAACATGATGTCTTGTTTTGTCACTTATGTGGTAATGTTGTTACATGTTGTAACAATGTTGTAATTATGATGTCACCATATCTGTTGTTGGAACAATGTTGTAACTTGTAGTAGCTTGTTTGTAGTTGTTGTAACATGTTCTTGTTGAATCATGTGTTCTGTTGTCACTCATGTTGTATATGTTGTAACTATGTTGTAACAATTGTTGTACATGATGTACTGTTGTATGTTGGACACTGTTTGTAAAACAATGTTGAACTTGTTGTTTTTAGCTGGGTTGTAGTTGATTGTACAATGTTGTACCTTGTTGTAAATGTTGTATTGTAGGAGAAATGTTGATTGTTGAAAAACCATGTCGTATAGTTGCCAATCTGTTGTAATCTGATAAAATGATGTCACCATACAGTTGGCCTTTGGAACTATGTTGTAACAATGTTGTACTTGTTCTAATCATGTTGTTCTTGGTGAAACTGTTGTAATTGTTGAAAAACATGCAGTACTTTTTGTACATGTTGTATTGTTGTAACATATGTTGAATTGAGAACCATGATGTGTTGTTTTGTTGTATTGTTGTATCTGTAGTACTTGTTTTAATCTGTTGTACCATGTTTTAACATGATGTAACATGTTGTATGTTCGATTATGTTGTAATGTTGTACTGTGTAAAGTTGTACTTGTTGTAATCATGCTCTATTGTAATCATATGTACAAGCAGTAACCATGATGTAAATGTTGTAGTTGGCATCATGTATGTAACCTGTTGTCATTTCCTCTGTTATACTTGTTGTAATCATGTTCTACTTGTTGTAATATTTAATCATGTTGTAACCATGTTGTACTTGTTGTAAATCATGTGTACTTGTATTCATATGTATGTATTATACTATGTTGTTTGATGAACTCAGTTGTAGTTGAATATGTTGTATTGTTGATGCTTAATTGTAGTGTCATATTTTGTAAAATTGGTAACTGAAGTAAAAAAGTATTAACCATGATGTAAGTTGGAAATGTTGTAACATGTAGACTTCTGACGAATGGTTGTAGTTGATGTAAATGTTGACTTGTTGTGCCATGTATGATAAACATGTTGTATTGTTTCTAACATGTTGTTTTGTTGAAACCCTGTTGAACTTGTTGTACTTATCTAGTATTTTTGTAACCCTGTTGTCTTGTTGAAATCATGTTGTTTTTGTTTTCCATGATGTACGTTTTGTACCAAGTTGCCCTTGTTGTATCATTTGTACTTGAACTCATGTTGTATTGTGTACCTCTGTAGATAATGTGACATGTTGATTTTGTTGTACTTATGTTGTACTATTTGATGCATCAGATTGTACCATGATGAAACCATGTTGTCTTTGGAACATGTTTTACCAGTTGTATTGTTATATTATGTGGTAGTGTAGTAACCAGGGGTTGTACTTGTAGTAACCAGTTGATCCAGAGTATGTTAAAACAATGTTGTGTTTGTACACATGTCGTATTTTTGACTATCTGTTGTCTAGTTATCATGCTGATAAACAATTTGGTTGTTGTTACTGTTGTAACGTTGTATTGTTTACAGTTGGTCTTGTTGAACTAAGTAGTACTTGATGTACCATGATGTACTTTATTTACTGTTGTATGTTGTATCATTGTTGAACTTGTATTCGTTGTTACCAGGTTTCAACCCTGTGACAGTTGTATGTTGGAATCATGTTGTACCATATGGTACTTGTAAAAATGTTATATGTTTGTAACCATGTGTGTACTTGTAACGTGGTAGTATTGTAGTAACCATGTTGTTCAAGTTGTCCACTGCTGTACCCATTGTTGTCATTCTGGACTGTTGTTTATATTTGTTTGTAATGATGTTGTGGTCAAAAGATGTATGTTTGTATTCATGTTGTATTGTTGCTAGAAAGTTGTATTGTTGTCACCATGTTGGATTGTAATCTGTTGTTCAACAGTGTCATCTGTTGTACATGATTTTAACAGGTTGTACCGAGGAAAAGTTGAATTCCTGTTGTATTGTTGGAATCTTTTGTAATCATGTAGTTCCCATGTCTGTATTGTTTGTAACCATGTTGTCACTTGTTGTCACCCTGGTTTATTGAACTTCATGTCGTAACAATGTTTTAACATGATGTAAACTATGTAGTATGTTGGAAACTGTTGTAAACATGTAGTCTTAGTAGAAGCCAAAGTTTACGTGCTTGTAACTAGTTGTTCCTTGTAGTACACAGGTAACCCTGTTGTATTTTGAAAATGTTGTATTTGTTGTACACCATGAGTATTATGTTGCCATCATGTTGATATCATGTTGTTTGTAGATGTCACATGTTGGATGTTGGAACATGTTGTAACTGTTGTCAGGTTTTGACATGTTGACTATAGTCACATGTTGTCTATAAGTGCCTTGTGACTTTGTTGTAACATGTTGTAGTTGTATCATGTTTACTGTTGATCCAGATGTTATTGTAATCATAGTCAATGATTTAAGCCTCATGTTAAGAAAATACTGTGGCATATTAGTAACTGAAGTCCTAGATCCCTATTATACATGTTTGTCATGTTGACATGTTGTAGATGTTGTCAGTTTGTACAGTTGTAGCTGCGACCCCCTGTGACACCCAGTAAACAAGCTGTACAATGTTGTCTTGTTGGAACCTGTTTTTTTGTAACTATGTTGTCTGATGTTAACCTGAAGATGTTGATACTATGAATGACTGTTGTCCCCTCAAATGGCCATTGTTGTTCTATGTGTCATAAGTTGTTACCTGATGTAAACCATGTTTTGCTGTTGGGAACCTATTGTGAACTGTTGTATTGTTGTACCTTTTAGTAATATGTTGTACATGTTGTACTTGAACTTGTTTATACTTGTATTGTCATCTGTGACTTGTTGTCTTATAGTGTTAGATGTACAACAGTTGTAATTTGTTATTTATGATGGTACTTGAAATCATGTTGTCAACCAGTTGTACATCAGTCCCATGTAGTTCAGTTGGACCAATTTGCACTGGATTTTGTTAGTATCTGTTGTTGATGTTGTACCATCGTTTGAACTTGTTTAACCTGAAGAACAATGATGTCTTGTTGAAACAATGTTGTAATGTTGAACCATGTGTCATTTGCCTTCATTGTACTATTAGAAATCGTGATGTAGATGATTGCTGTAGTGCAACAGTAACCCTCTATGACCCTTGATAAAATTGAAGTAATGTGATCATGTTGACCTTTTGCACCTGTGTAGATAGTGAACCAGATTACAATATATACCAAGTTTACAATATGACCCGAAGTCGTATAATTAGAAGACCATTATACACATTTTACAAGAATAACCCAGAGTTACTGAAGACAATCTTTCAAATACATATTACACCATAATATAATATACAATACCATAAAAATACATAATAAATATTACATTATAAATATTCCATAATACCCATATACATCATACCAATTATAATATACCCCAATAAAATAATACCATAATATACCCCAATAAAAAAACCCCCCCCCCCCCCCCCAACCCTCTTTTTATATACAGTTGAATATGTTGTCTGTTGTTAACACATGTTGGTTTGTTGTAATATGTTGAATTGTAGTAACCATGTTTGAATTGTTGTACTTGATGTAATGAAGTTGTAAAGATGTTGTACCTAGTTGTAAACCAGATGTACCCGAGTTGTACTTTTCGACCAGTTGTAATCATGTTGTACTTGACGTACTTCTTTTGTCATCCTGTTGTAAACATTGTAAGATCCATGTACCGTGTATGCTGGAATCTATGTTTGAAACCCTGATGTATTGTCCATGTTAACATAGTTGTCATGTTGTCACAGTTGTCGAGTTGTATAGTTGTACCCATGTTGTATCCATGCTGTACATGCTGTACCATGTTTTACTTGCTGTAACATGTTGAATTTGTTGTAAAAGTTGTAAAGTTGTAATCTGTTGTATGATTTATCCTTAGCATTGTTTGATAACTATGTTGTATTGTTGTAACTAATGGGACTTGTTGTTATAGTTGAATCATGTTGTAAATGAATGTAACCATGGTTGTGTGTTTGGAACTATTGTCCATGACTTCATTGTTGAACAATTATGACATCATGTTGTAACATGTATTACTTGTAACATGTTATACTTGTTGTATCAGTTGCACTAGATGAAATTATAGTGTATAGTTGTAAATGTTGTATTTGTATCTATGTTGTACTTGTAATATGTTGTAACACTGTTGTACCCATCAAGTAACCATGTGTGTACTGATGGAACACATGTTGCAACCATGGTGTACTTGTTTTTAGCCTGTAGTGGTTGTTGTAACATGTTGTTACTTGTTGATAACGTGGCTAACCATGTTGAATTGTTGAAACAAGTTGTCCTTGTTGTAACCTATGTCGTACTTGTTGAATCATGTTTTAATCATGTAGTAATCGTGAAGAAAGTATGCAGGCAGTTGGCCTATGAACAACTAAAGAACAGTTTACTCTGTTTTTTGTTGACACATGTTGTATTGTTAGACACATGTTGTCATTGTTGTCCCTGTTATATTGTGTCCCTTGATGTCATGTTGTAACCTTGTTGTAGTTGTATTATGTTGTTTAGTTTACACCATGTTGTCTTGAAATGTTGTCACTCTAGTATGTCCCCTGATGGTCCCAAGTTTTACTGTGGTATACTGTTGACACCAAGTTGACTTGTAACCATGTTTTACTTGACACATGTTGTACCTTGATTGTAACCATGTAGTATTGTTGTCAATGTTGTAACAATGTGTACTGCTGTAACTGTTGTCCTTGCGTAACATGTCTTTGTTGTAAATGTTGTCTGTTGTAACTTGATGTACAGAAGTACCCTTGTTGTATTGTTGTCACTATGTTGTTTTTATATTGTTTTAAAACATGTTTGCTGGTGTAATGATGTACTGATGTTGTATTGATGTTGTAATATGTTGTAACCATGATGTACCCAGGTTGTAATTGTTCGAACCTGTTGTAATATGTTGTACTTTTGTATATTTTGTAATCTGTTGTAACCATGTTGTAAGATCATGTAACCGTTTGTACTGCTGGAATATTTGTAACTGTTGTACTTGTCAACATGTTTTCATGTAGTAACCATGTTGTACTTGTTGTGCAGCAGGTTGTACTGTTGTAACCATGTTGTAGATGCTGTACCCTGCTGTAACCAATTTTTCTTGTGTAACATGTTGTATTAGTTGTAAAAATGTTGTACTGTTGTAACTATGTTGTACTGTTGTAACCATGTGCATTGTTGAAAACTATGTTTGTACTGTTGTAACCCTACTGGAATGTTGTTATTCATGTTGTATTTTGTTGTCATGTTGTACATGTTGTGTGTTGGCCCTATTGTAACATGTTGAATTGTTGTAATATTTATTAATCATGTTGTACCATGTTTAATTGTAACCAATCTTATACTTGTTGTCCTATGATAACTTGTTGTATTTATGCTGTATTGTTGTAACTGTTGTATTTGTCATCTAAGTTGTACTTGTAATCATGTTGTAACAATGTTGTAACCATCAAGTAACCCATGTAGATTGTGGGAAACAAGTTGAACCATGGTGTACTTGTTGTAGCCATGTTGAGGTTGATGTAAACCCCCCCCCCCATTGTTGTCCTTGTTGTAACTGTTGTAACATGTTGTATTGGTGAAAAGATGTATATGTTGTCACCAATGCGTCTTGTAGAATCAGTTGTTAAACATGTTGTTACTCGTGCTGTAGATGTGGAGTTGGAATATGTTTACCTCTTGTACTTGTTCTAACTCTCTGTTGTTTTTGTGACACTGTTGGTCATTGTTGAAACATGTTGTACATTGTTTGTTGTCCATGTTTTTAATGTTGTAAATGTTGATTGTTGTAACAAGTTGTAGTTGTATCTATGTTGTACTTGTTCGTCTCCTGTTGTACTTGTAAACCTGTTGAAACTGTTGTAAACCTTGAAGTACCATGTTGTATGTTGGTATATGTTGTAACCATGTTGTACTTGTAACATGTTTTATTGTTGTAACATGTTTTACTAGTTGTACCTGTTGTCAAGTTGTAAACAATGTTGTAACATGCTGTTCCCTGCTGTTAACATGTTGTCTTGCTGTAACATGTATTTGTTGTTAAAGTTGTTATGTTGTAATATGTTGTATAATGTCACTGTTGTATGTGGTATATGTTGTACTTGTAGTAACATGTTTGAACTTGTTGTAATGATGTAATGATGTTGTAATGATGTTGTAATCTGTTGTCATGATGTACCCAGGTTGTGATGTTCGAAATGTTGTAATTTGTTTGTACTTGTTGTAATCATTTTGTCCATTCATGTTTGTAACATGTTGTACTTGTTGTAACTGGTTGTATTGTTGTACTATGTTGTTCATGTTGTAACATGATGTCGTTGTTCTGTTGTATTTGTTGTAATAAATTGTACTTGATGACATCAGTTGGAACTATGTGTGGTAAATGCTGTCCCCATGTTGTATGTTGGAACAATTATTGTCACATGTATGTACTTGTTGTGCCTGTTAATTTGTTCGATTGTGCAGGACAGTAAAGAGGCAGGTAGATCCTCCGAGGCAGCGTGTTGGTGCTGACATGGGCAGTTACTATTTCACACCGATCTTGTGTTTTCAACAATGTGTGTACATTCGTGGGGGATGCAGGGAGGGTGTGGACGGTTAGCCAATGTAACTTTGACCTAACATGCCGTGTAGTGGGGAGGCAACGGAAGAACACTGAGCCGACTGGACGCTATTCATGGAGCAGTGTGGGAACAAAAAATGGCGTTTTTTTTAGTCGAGATGATTCATATAGATTAGCGCGCAATAAATGAATGTTCATGTCTTGGAGTCGAACATTTGAGGATATTGATAAGTGAAGTGATATTAACGTTAGGTGGAAGAGGCGGCAAGAAATGTTTGTTAGGGCAGAGTGAGTGGAAAATAATGTGTACAGGCAACATTCTGAATGTGTACACACACACACTGTGGAGACATTTGATCTGGCGGTCGGAGGCATCGGGCGCTGAAACGTGCAATATTGAGTTTTCTTAATTGTAAATATTGTTTGCCAGAGCAAAGGCTGAAACGAACAGATATGTCGTAACGACCTTGACGAGTAAAATAAAAAGGTTCCGCTGCCAAGGTTCAAGGTGAGAGATGGTAAGCTAACCCACCCCACAATCATTTAATTTGTGTTTTTGTGATTTGATGTGCCCCGTGAAATACGGGCTTATTTGAGACTACAACATTACATTATGTTATGGTACAGAAGTTCTGTGTTGTTTTGAATTTCGTCACACTGTGTGTGTACCTGGTGACAGTGTGACAGACATTGTAAAATTCTTTGTACATTTAAAAAATGTGTAGCCCCGCCGCATGAAGTGCCAGTATAAAGGTCACTGTTGAAAGACTTGGATTGGTTTCAAAAGAAAAAATCGTTACAAACACACTATTGTCTAACGACATAATAAAAAACCGGTGCTCTGGGACTTGTGTGACACATTTGAAGTCTAATGCACACCCATTGGTAACAATAGTGGTATCACTTCCTTATTCGACCTAATGTAAGCATATGTCAAGTCAAGCAGGATTTCAGTTTTATCATATTATATGTATTTTTATGTGTTGGTGGAAAAAAGGTGACAATGCGAAATCTGGTGCCCGAACATAAACTTGCGCCTTAAATGAAGTACAAAGGACATACTAGCTTGAGCAAGAATTTTCTGTTGATCATTGTCCTGCAAACAACACAATTGTTTGGAGTAAAGTAAGTCAGATGGAGGTAGAAACCTTCACGCATCAAATTAAGGCCGTTTGGCTCTGTAACCTCAAACAACAAGAGGTTCATGTTGTTTGTCATGATGTCTTGTGTCAATGTTCTACTATGTTGTACTTGTTGCCACAGTGTTGTACTGTTGTCACTATGTGAACATGTTGCAATCCTGTTGTCATTCTGTTGTATAACATGATGTAACATGTGGATCGTTGGAACCGTTAAACCCATGTTGTACTTGTTCCTACACATGTTGTTCTTGTTGAACATGTGTTATTGTTGTAACCATGTTGTACCTTTTAGTACCCTTGTTTATTGAAGTAACATGTAAGTATTGTCACATGATTGACACTGACTGAATCCCTGTATGATCTGTTGGAACAATGTTGTAACCATGTTGTACTAGTTGTGGCCATGTTAAAGTTGTTGTATCCATGTTGTACTTGTTGTAAACCATGATTTAAACCAGGTGTACCTGTACACAGTGTTTGTACTTGTGAGTATCATCGTTTAATTTGTAATCATGTTGTAACCAATTGCAACCAGGCTGTAAACCACTGATTGTACGGTTTGGAAACATTTGTAAACCCTGTTGTAACTCCTAACCATGTTTTAATGTGTAAACCATGATTTACTTGTTGTAACCATGTGGTACTTGTTGACACCATGTTGTAACTTGTAACCATGTGTACTTTTTGAAACCCTTTGTACTTGTAATCGTTGTTGTACTTGTTTGTAAAACCATGTTGTAACGTTGATCTATGTATGTACTTGTTGTATGCGGTTGTACTTGAAAACATGTTGTACCCATGTTGTTTACCATGAAGTAACCATGTGTGTACTGTTGGAAATCATTTGTAACTATGTTGAACATTGTTATAACCATGAGTACTTGTACTCCAGTTAACAATGTTGTAGACCATGATGTAACCGATGTTGGATCTGTATTGGAACCATGTTGTGACACCTCTGTTGTACATGGTCTAACATATGATGTTCTTAGTTGAAACCAAGTGTACTTGTTGTAACCCGTTGTACTTTTTATAACCATGTTGTAACTTTGTAACTTCGTTGACTTGACAACCATGTTGTAGTTGTACCCTGGTTGTACTTGTGAATTCCACAGTTTGTACTTGTAATCATAGTTTAACCAGGTTGTTACTCATTATGTAAACCATGATGTACCGTTGAATCAGGTTGTAATAAACCAACTAATAATAATAATAATAATACAAAATTAATAATACTAATCAAAACATATGGAATTATAAAATAGCGCCAATCTTGTAAAACAAACAAATCGAGAAGCTCTTGCACTCAAATCATTTCTACACCAACAACTTTCCGAACTAATCTACCCAGACCAAATTTCAAATTATGCCATGTGTCAGTACACACTCACACACCACCACCCACCCACACACACACAAATAGCAAAACACACACTCCATAACACACACCCCCCACACACACACCAACACACACCCACACACAGACCACAACCCCGAACACACTTAGAGATATGATGCTGTTGTAAACACAGATTAAGACGATATGAGGGAAAAATGTCAGTAGGAAATAATTGTGCGGATTTTAAAGGTATCAAGTGCTTGCGAAGAGTGACAGAGGGAGACTCCAACTTGTAAGTAACTATGTGTTCTGTTGTTCCACCATTTGTAGTTGTATCCATGATTGTACTTGTTGATAATCATGATGTACTTGTTGTAATCATGTTGTATCAATGTTGTAACCAAGATGTGAATCAGTTGTAACTGTTGGAATAAAACAATGTTGCAACCACTGTTGTCCTTTATGTGTAGCCATGTTGTCGTATGTTTTAACCAGGTTGTACTTGAGTTGTAACCATATAGTAACTTTGTTGAAAAGAGTGTTGTATCTTGTTGTAACCATGGTCGCGTACTTGGTTGCACATCATGTTGTAATCATGTTGTACACCATCATGAAACCAGGTCGGCCTGTTTGGAACCATGGTTGGAACCATTTGTAACACGTTGTTCTAAAACCATGTTGTTTTTGTTGAAACCCTGTTTGTTACTTGATTTCAATATGTTAGTATACTTGTGTCACTATGATGGTACTTGGTGAAACATGGTTCGTTGTATCCATGTTTGATAACGTCTTGATAACCTTGTGTTCACTGTTGAAAATCATGGTTGTAGGAAATCAATGTTGTAATAAGTCCATGCATGTCCCCATGTTGTACTGTGTGGAACCAATGTTGAAAACCTGTTTGTCCATGTTGGCCATGTTTGTAAGTACTTGTTACCATGTTGTAGCATGTTAAAACCATGTTCACACCATCTGTTAGTAAACTTGTTCGAAAGAGTGTTTGTACTTGTTGTAACCATGTCGTACTTGTTGCAATCACAGTGATATCATGTTGTAACCATGATGACACCATGTTAGGCCTTTTAGAACCATGTTGTATACCATGTTGTAACCAATGTTGTAACCATGTTGTAACAATGTTGAATTGTCTATACTACCATGTGTTCTTAGTTGAAATCATGTTGTACTTGTTGTAACTCTGGTTGTCCTTTTTGTAACCAATTGTACTTGTTGAGCTATGTCTGTTTCTGTAGTCAACATGTTGTAGTTGTATCCATGTCCGAATTGTTGTAACCCTGGTTGTCGCATGTAATCATTTTGTAAACAAAGTGTATCGCGACGTGATGTACATCCAGTTGTACTCTTGGAACAATGTTGTAACCATATTGTATCTGTTGTAGCCATGTTGTAGTTTGTTGAACACCATGTTGTACCTGATGTAACCCTTGTTAACCATGTGATGTCCCTTGTTGAACACCAGTTGTACTTGTTGCAATCAAGTTGTAAACATGTAGCCCCCATTTGTAACCATGATGAAACCATGGTTGGGACTGTAGAGCACCCATGTTGTAACCATGTGTACTTGTTCAACCATGTCTAGTTCTTGTTGAAAACCATGTTGTATCGTGTAGCCATGTTGTAATTTTTTGTAACCATTTTACTTGATTGTATTCCACCGTTGTGAGTCTTGGCAAACTGTTTTTCCCAATTATGGAACCCCATGTGTCCTGGTTGGAATCATTTTGTAACCTTGTTGTAGTACTTGGAACCATCGTTTACTTGTTGTCACCGCGATGTTGTACTTGTCACCATGTTGTACTTGTGTAACCACAGGTTTGTAACCACGTTCTAACCATGCTGATACCCCAGCTGTAACTATGTGTACTTTGCTGCAAACCATGTAGTATTTTGTTAACCCAGTTTGTAACTAGTTGAACTACTGTTGTACTGTTTGACCCCAAGTTGATTGTAGTAACTAATTGCACTTGTTTGTAACCATGTTGGACTTGGTTGTAATCAATGTTGTCTTCCCTTGTTGTAATCATTTGAGTTCAGTGATTTCACCTTGCGCCTTGGACCAGCATGGCGAATGTCTCATGAGTTTGCGAGCGTGCGTCTGTTTGTGTTATACCTGGTCCTGTAGGGAAAGATGTATATCTTTCCTGTTCGTATTATCTGCTAATCCTACGGTCAGAATCATTTTTGAGTTCCATATATTGACTTTTCGAAATCATTTCAATTTAAGTTCTTCTCTTCAAGTCGCTTTTTCACACCACTTCCATTTGTCTTCATGAGTTGTATTTTATCTTTATGTCTGTCTCTGTTGACCCACATTAACTCTGACCCTGCTGCCCACATGAAATTTTGGGCCACGGGGTTCACGATGCCCCACATTCAACTCTCCAAAGTGTTTGTGTCAATTAGCCAAAATGGCTGTGCGACAGTACGGACACAAAACAATACTGTCACGAAACTGAGTTTCCACCTACCCAACCCTGAGTTTTGTCAAAAACAATGCACACTGGCTCCTGAAATAATGCAGCATATACGAACATTAGGCATTCATCGCCGCAAAATCAGACGGGAACACGGGCAGGTGTGCGTCATCGCCAATGGCAGGCTTCCCTCTCCCGTGTCTCCCCCTCACCTCTGACGTCACTTCTGTAACCGCTGTCAACGCTTCTTCCCCACGCCGTCCACCCGCCTCTTCAGCTTTCGTTTCTTCTGTTGTTTGGAAATCTGACAATGTATTTTGTTCTGATGATGATGTGTATCATGATGTATGTCAAACACCGAATCCCCTGATCAATACAGTTCTTTTGCCATCTTCTACTCCCGATTCACCATCCAAACTCTTGTCTGTTCTTCCGCTAAGCCACATCTCCACCACGCCCTTCATCCTCTTCCTCTGATTCTTGTCCAAACTCACCACTTTCATCTTCATCCTCTCCATCTCCTTCAGATCTCCTTCAAGTTTGTCTGTTCAATGTGCAGTCTGTCTGTCCAAATGGAAAAGCCGACTACATTTCCGATTTCATCTCTGAAAAAAACATTGACCTAACTTCCTCACTGAAACTTGGCTTAAACCCACATGGCCATGAGCCCAAAATAAAACAGCTGACTCCTCCAGGATATAAAACTATTTCTTTTCCCAGACTCTCTCGAGGAGGTGGAGATTGCCATAATTTTCAAAAACACATTGGAACCAGCTCTTTCTTTCAGCCACAACCTTCCATTCCCACACGACTCTTTTGAAGTTTGCGAAATCAACCTCAACTTACCTGGCCACTCTATTATGTTCTGTTGCCTTTACCGCCCACCTCCTAGCCGTAAGAACAACCTGGCATCTTCTGTTTTTCATCAAGAATTCCAGTCACTCCTCGACCACTACAGCCTCTCTCCTACTAAACTTATAATTCTCGGTGACTTTAACTTCCATTTCGACAACCAGTCTTCTCCAGATGTCAAACGTCTTTCTCTTTCTCTGTCCAACCATTCTCTCTCCCAACTGGTAAACGAAGCAACGCACAGATCTGGCCATATTTTAGACTGGCTGATTACTAATGCTTCATTTAATCTTGTTAACATCTGTTTCTGTCACTGACGAACTGCATTCTGATCATTCCGCCATTCTTTTCCACCTCAACATCACAAAACCTGTCAGAAAGAAGAAATATGTTACTCGTCGCAATCTTAAGGCCTTAGACATTCATACTTTCTCTTCACAAGCTTCCGAACGTTTTTCACAACCTCTGACCACACTGACCTCTCTGAATACTATAAAACACTGTTCTCCGCCAATTGCTTGATGAGCATGCACCTCCTACTGACCATCTCCTACCTGACAGACCCTGTGCGCCATGGTATACCCAAGACATCTTGATAGCGAAGCGCAACGCCGACAACTAGAACGGCAGTGGCGGAAATCAAAAACCGAAATCAACAAACAGCTTTTCCGAAAACAAATAAACAAAGTCAAACTCTTAATCCATTCAGCAAAGACAGAATACTACTCTTCCCAAATTCTCTGCGCTAAATCCATAAAATCTCTTTTTTTCCTCACCTCAAATCTCCTTGGGTCTGCAAAAAACAACTCCTCTGCCTAACACCCACAGCCTGTCTGAACTTCCATCTATCTTTTCTGCCTTCTTTTCAGACAAAGTCTACAACATACGCTCCAGACTGGATCAGACTCATTTCCAGTCTGCACCTCCTGATCCCCAGTTCACTGGCACTCCTCTCTTTTCCTTCTGTTCCACAAGTGAAAAAGAAATCATGACAATTCTGAAGGAAATGACTATAAAATCATGCGACCTCGATCCCATACCTGCTCCTGTTTTCTCACAATGCCTTCCACAACTTGTACCTATTATCACTAAAATAGTAAACTCATCTCTTCTGTCAGGACATTTTCCACAAGCTCTTAAAACCGCAATAGTCACACCTCTACTGAAAAAGCACGACCTCGATCCCAACATTCTGAAGAATTATAGACCTGTCTCAAACTTACCCTTTGTCTCTAAAGTACTAGAAAAAGTTGTTCTCAAACAGCTCAACAGTCACCTTCATTCCAATGATCTCCTTCCCCCTTTTCAATCTGCCTATCGCCCCAACCACAGCACCGAAACCACCCTAGTCCATACTTTAGATACACTTCTACTTGCTTCTGATGCAGGAAAAATCTCCCTCCTCACTCTTCTTGACTTATCTGCAGCCTTCGACACTATAGATCACTCAATTCTTCTTTCTCGCCTCCAAAATACGTTTGGTATTAACGGCACAGCCCTCACCTGGTTTACTTCATACCTCACAGACCGATTCCAGAAAGTTATTGTAAACAAAATTCAATCAAAATCTATCAAAATGGAATGTGGAGTCCCACAGGGATCAGTCCTGGGCCCCGTTCTCTTTACTCTCTACACTGCTCCACTCTCACATATAATAAACAACCACCATATTGATCATCATTTCTATGCCGATGACACTCAGCTTCAGTGCAGTGATACTGTTGAAAACTTGCCTTCCCTCCTGACAAATATGTCCTACTGCCTTCAAGACATTCAAAACTGGATGACTCAGAACAAGTTACAACTTAATGCCGATAAAACCGAAGCCATGCTCATAGGGACCCAACATAAACTTTCCTCCATCACAACAACATCAATACAATTCGGCAGTGCGTCAGTTCCTTTGTCCAACTCTGTGAAGTATCTAGGTGTAGTTCTTGACAACACACTCAATATGAAAAAAATTCATCACCCAGACCTGCCAGTCTTGCTACTATCAATTACGGCGCATAAACGCGATTCGCAAGTATCTGTCCACTGATGCAACTTCCAAGCTCGTCACATCTCTCATTCTTTCACGTTTAGACTACTGTAATTCTCTTCTGGCTCATCCATCCACTCTCTTCAACGCATACAAAACTCTGCAGCTGGACTGGTCCTAAGAAAGAAAAGATCCGAACACATCACTCCTCTTCTGCGATCTCTTCACTGGCTGTCAGTCTCACAAAGACTGAAGTATAAGATCAATACCCTCTGTTTCAAATGTCTCCACAAATCTGCACCATCTTATCTTTGTAACTGTCTTCACCTGTACACTCCATCCCGTTCCCTTCGTTCAGCCGCAGATACTTTGTGCTTTCGAACACCCAGATTCAAACAAACCACTGTTGGCTGTCGATCTTTTTCTGTTTCTGGTCCGTCCACGTGGAATGACCTCCCTCTGTCACTTCGCCAAAAACCTTCACTTGATACCTTCAAATCCAGCCTCAAAACACACTTATTTCCTACCTGACACTTTCCCCTCATATCCGTCTCTACTTTTCAACAGCATTCTTCATCTCCTAAGTGTGTTCGCGGTGTGTGTGTGTGGTGTGTGTGTGTGTGTGTGTGTGTGTGTGTGTGTGTGTGTGTGTGTGTGTGTGTGTGTGTGTACATACACGTGCATAAATTTGAAATGTGTTCTTTATTATATTTGAGGAAAGTTGCATGCGCGTAAATGATTTGAGTGCAAGCGCTTCGATTTGTTGTTTTACAAATTCGGCGCTATAAAAGTTCCATAATTTTTATTATTTTATTAATTTTTAATTTTTTATTATTATTTTTTTTTTAAAATCATGTTGTAATCATTTTGTAACAATGATGAACCAAGTTTACTGTTGGAACCTTTTTAATCAGTTGTACTGTTGTAACAATTATATAATCTGTTTTAACCATTTTACTTTTTGTAACCCTTTTTGTACTTTTTGCATATTTTGTACTTGTTGTAACTATTTGTACTTGTTGTAACCATGTTGTAGATGTATCCATTTGTACTTGTTGAACCATTTGTACTTGTTGAATCATTGTAAAAAGTTTAACCAGTGAAAACCCTGTTGTACTCTTGGAACCAGTTTTACTTGTTGTAACCCTGTCGTACTTGTTTCAATTTTTTTAATCAGTTGTAACCATGGTAACCAAGTTTGGCTGTTTAAAAAAAGTGTTTGTAACCATTTAACCAGTTGTACTTGTTCTAACCCTGTTATTTTGTTGAACTGGTCTTTTGTAATCATTTGTAAAATGTTTTAATATGGTAATTTGTTTTTAGCCATGTTTTTAGTTGTTTCCCCTGTTTTTTTTGTTTTAAACCATTTGTACTTGTTGTAATCATGTTGAAAAAATGTTGTAATCATGATGTTACCATGTTGATGTTGGGAAAAATGTTTAACCCTGTATTTGTTTTAGCCATGTTTTTAGTTTTTGTAACCATGTTGTTCTTGTTAAACCCCGTTTTTTTAAACCCGTTGTACTTGTTGAAACCAATGTTGAACTTGTTGTAACCATGTCGACTTGTTGTAATCCTGTTTAAACATTTTAACCATGATTAACCGTTGGCGTTTTGGGAAACCATGTTGTAACCATGTTGTACTGTTTTACCCATGTTGATTTTTGTAACCATGTTGTACTTGTTGTAACATTTGTAAAAGTTGTACTTGTTTTAAACAAATTTTTACTTGTCGCAATCATGGTGTAACATGTTGTAACATGAAGTAAACCCTTTGGAGTGTTTGGGAAACCCGTTGGAACCCCGTTTTACTTTTTTTAACCATTGTTATTGTTGAAACCCTTTGCGTTGTAAACCCTGTTTAACCATGAGTAACCATTTGTACTTTTTTAACCATGTTTTTAGCAATATTAAACTTTTTGAAACCGATCGTACTTGTTTAACCATGTTGACTTTTTTTTTAACCATGTTGTACATGTTGTAACTTTTTTGTACTTTTTGTAACCATGTTTATTTTTTGTAACCTATTTTACTTGTTGTAACCCGTTTAGTTGTATCCTGATTTTACTTGTTATCCATGTTTTTACTGTTTAACTTTTTTGTCTGTTGAACCCTGTTTATTGTTGTAACATGTCTACTTGTTGTAAAAATGTTTTACTTTTGTAACTGGTAACACGTTTGAATATGTTTAAACCAGTTGACTTTTAACCAGTTTTTTTTGTTGAACCAGTTTCTGTTGTAACCTGTTGTACTTGAACCATGTTTAACCATGTCGACTTTCTGAAGCAGTTTTATTTGTTGAACATTTTGACGAAAAATTTGTACGTTGTAACCAGTTTTCTTGTTTTTTTCCATTACTTGTAACATGTTTAACATTTGTAATTTGTAACCATGTTGTAACCATGATGAACCAGGTTTTTAAACCAAAATTAACCAGGGTTTCGTTGAAAACATGTAAAAGTAACCATTTTGACTTGTAAACCTGTTGTACTTGTCACAGTTGTACTTTTGAACTATGTTTTACTTTTTGTAAACCCTGTTGTAGTTGACCTTGTACTTGTTTTAACCAATTATACTTTTTTGAATCATGTTGAAAAAATGTTTTTCCACGAACCAGGAAAAAGTTTGGGAAAAATTTGTAACCCTGTTTGCTTGTTTACCATGTTTTATTTTTTAAAACCTTTTTGTACTTGTTGTAACCATGTTGAACCATCCAAACTCTTTTAAAAAGTTGTACTTATTGTAAATAGTGTCTTTTTGCATTATGTTTTTAATCATTTTGAACCATAATGTAACCTTTTGGGTGTTGGAACCATGTTTTATCCCCTGTTGTAACCATGTTTTTCGTTGTAACAGTTTTTACTTTTTGTAACCATGTTTTACTTATTGTAACCCAAATTGTATTGTTGACCATGATGTACTTGTTGTAACCATGTTGTACTTGTTGTATTTTTGTAACAATGTGAACCAGGATGAACCGTTTGAAGTTAGAAAAAGGAACAAGTTTTACTTGGAGACGGGGTTTTTACATTTGTTCGTTTAACCAGGTAACAAGTTGACTTGTTGAAAAAAATGTTGTATTATTTTAACCCATGTCCACGTTCAATCATGGGTAACAGTTGAACTAGAAGTAACATTTTTTGTTGTGACCAGCTGAAAACCCGTTGACTTGAAAAAAATCGCAGTTGAAACCATGTTTAAATGGTTCTTGTTGTAACCATTTTGTAATCTGTTGAACCAGGACGGTAAACCCGGTTCTTTTGTCAAATGTTTTACATAAAAATGTTGCTTTTTGTAACAATTTAGTTGTTCCATGTTTTACTTTTTGAGCCTGTTGTACCGTTGTAACAGTTTTAACAATGTTGTAACCCGAAGTAAACAAGATGAACCAGTTTTACTGTTTGGAACAAAATTTTTACCATGTTGTCTTTTTGGCCAAAATTGAGTGTTGAACCATTTGATTTGTTGTAACCATTTGTAACATGTTTACTTTTTCAAAAATGTTGACTTGTTTTTTAAACCAGTTTTACTTGTTGAATCATGGTAAACATGGTTTAACTATAGAAAAAATTTGATTTTTGTAACCATTTGACTCATTTGTACTTGTTCAATCATGCTGCACAGTTGAAACCATGTTGTACTTTTTGCAAACAGGTTTACTTTTTTTTAACCCCGTTTTTACTTGTTGTAACCTTTTTGACTTGTTTAAAACCCGTTGTACTTTTTTTACCATTTGTACTTGTTGTTTCATGTTGTTCTTTTGTAACCAGTTGTAGTTGTATCGAGTTTTACTTGTAACATTTGTACGTTTTAATCAAGTTTACAAATTTGTACCCCTGAGTAAACCGTTTACTGTTGGAACAAAGTTGAACCATGTTGTACTTTTTGTAGCCCCTGTTTTTAGTTGTTGCAACATGGTTTTACTGTTGTGACCTGTTGTATCCCCTGTTGTACTGTTTAAAAATATGTTGTACTTGTTGTAAAACCCTGTCTACTTGTGCAGTCAGTTGTAATCATGTTTTATCATGATTAACAATGTTGGGCTGTTTTTTGCCAGTTGTAAATGTTTACTTGTTTTAACCATGTTTTCTTGTTGAAAAACCATGTTGTCTTTAACCAGTTGTACTTTTTGAACCTGTTTTACTTTTTGTAACATTTTTGTACTTTTTGAACCAGTTGAATTTTATCCGTTTAATTGTACCTGGTGCTTATAATTATGTTGACCATTTTTTTTCCATGATGTAACAAAGTTGACTGTTGGAACCTGTTTTTAACCCTGTTTTTACTTGTAACCACATTTTACTTGTTGTAAGCAGTTGTACTTGTTTTAAACCCTGTTGAACCCGCTTACTAACGCTGTAAAACCCTTTGTCTTGCTTAAAAGTTGTAGTTGTAACCTGTTGACGTTGTAACTATTTTTAGTTTTTTAACCCGTTTTATTTTGTAACTTGTTTACTGTTGTAACCCTGTTGGATTGTTGTAACATGTTGAATAATTGTAACCTGAGTAACCAGGTTTACGAGGGGAAACCTGTTTTAATCATGTTGTACTTTTTGTAACCTTTTGTAATCATTTGTAAACCCTGTTTACTGTTGTAAAACCCTGGATGTTCTCATATGTTGTACTTTGTAACCTGTTTTTAATTGATCCATGTTTTAAATTTTTGTATCCCTGTTTGCTTAAATTATGTTTTTAACCATTTTTTTTAAACCCTGATGTAACAATGTTGTAGTTGGGAAACCTTTGAACCCGTTTACTTTTAACCACATTTTTATTTAAACGTTTACTTTTGAACGATTTGAACCACGCTGTACTAACGCTGTAACCCTGTTTTTTACTTGCTGTAACTAGTTGTATTGTTTTAACCATTTTTACGGGTTTTAACAGTTTTACTGTTGTAAAACATTTGAAAGTTTTACATGTTTTTCTTTTTTGAAACCATTTTGGACTTGTTGTTCATGTTTTAATCATGTTTTAACATATTTTAACCATGATGAACAGGTTTAGATGGAACCAGTTGTAAACATGTTGTACTTTTTTTTAACCATTTTTAATCATGTTGTAACCATGTTTTTTACTTGTTTGTAACAGTTTTACTGTTCTCACATTTGTACTTGTTGTAACTAGTTTTTTCTTGTTTTAACCATTTGTAGTTGTATCGATGTTGTACAGGGAAAACCGGTTTTACTTGAAAACAGTTGTAACATTTTGTAACATGAGAAACCCCTTTTGTACTGGGGGAAAAATGTTGTAACCATGTTGCACTTAGTGAGCCTGTTGTAGTTATCTAACCTTTTTTGTAACCATGTTGTAACCAAGCGTACCCAGCTGTAACAAGTTGACGCTGGAACCATGTTGTATTTGTTGTAACCTTTTTGTACGGTAACTAGTTTATGTTGTATTCATTTTAAATTTGTTGTCGTTTTTAGTATTGTTGAAACCATTTTTGGCGTTCTAACATTTTAACATGTTGTAATCATGTTTGAAACCCATGATTTAACCAGGTTTACTTTTGAAACCATTTTGAAACATTTTGTACTTGTTGTCCTTTTTTGTACCATGTTATAACCATGTTGTACTTGTTGAACCAGTTTTACTTTTTTCACTATGTTTCTTGTTGAAACTTTTTTTGAATTTGTTGAACCATTTTAGTTGTACCATGTTGTTTTTTTTGTAACCGTTGACTTGTAACAATGTATTACTTGTTGCAATCATGTTTAATCAGTTGTAACTCTGAGAAACCATGTTGGACTTTTTGGAACCATGTTGTAACCTTTTTATTTTTTAACCCAGTTGCATTGTTTAAAATTGTTGTACTATTGAACCCCGTTGTATTGTTGAAACTTTTTGTTTTTTTTTTTTGAAACCATTTTCCTTGTTGAAAAACTTTTGTAACCAGAGAAAACAATGAAACCATTTTGTATGTTGGAACAATTTTTAAAACCATGTTGTACTTTTTGTACCCATTTTTGTATTGTTGAAACCATTTTGACTTTTTTGTAACTTTTTGTATTGTTCAAAAAATTTTTGTACTTTAATCATGTGATTTGTTGCTATCTGTTGTAATCATGTTGAAAAACCAGATGTAACATTTTGGACTGTTGGAACAGTTTTAACTAGTTGACTTTTTTCAACCAGTTGTTTTTGTAAAACCATTTGTACTTTGTGAACCATTTTGTATTTTTTGAAACCTGTTTTTACTTGTTGTACCTTGTTGGGAACTTTTTTGTAACCTTTTTAAAACCCATAGTAACCAGTTGTACTGTGGATCATGTTGTTCCATGTTGTACGAAACCCCATTTTTTATTTGTTGTAACCATTTTTTTTACTTGTTGGAACCTTTTTGTACTTTTTGGGGATCCATTTTGTAACCATGTGTTACCATCTTTTCCCAGCTGTAACCAGTTGTATTTGCTGTAACCTTTTTGTTTTTGTTGTAACCTGTTGAAAACTTTTTGAAACTAGTTGACGTTTAACCATTTGAAATTTTTTACTACTTGGAAAATTTTATTGCCTTTGCTCTGTCTGCAGCAGGTTTTGGGGCCTGTGTTTGAGTGCTGGATTTTTGTGTGTGTTTTACTGCTTCCTTTCCAAAAATTTTTTTACTTCTTGTTATGATTCACTCGAGTATTTTGGTCAGAACATTTTTCCTTTTATTATCTTTTTTTTGAGATTTTCGATTTAAAATTTTTCACTTTTTTTTGGAATTGTTAAAAAATTTCGTTTCGACTTATAAATTTGTTTTCCCTGACGGGGCTTTGTGCCCCATTTTAATCTCCCCTGCTGCGTTAAACAACTTGCACGGATTCACAACTGACACCACCCCCATCAACAGTCTAGTGGGGTTTTGTTTCGCTCCCTGGCGAAAGGCCCCTAACATTAGAGCTATGCTCGCACCTGAAATTTTGTCAAAAAAACACGTTTCCCTGAAAAAGAGCAAAACACACTTAGGGTTCATCGCTGCAAAACCCAAGGGGGGAAACGGAAGGCCCACGTCTCGCCTGGGGGGTTCCCTCTCCCCTGTCCCCCCCTCACCTTTACGCCCACTCTGTAAACCCCGGGACAACGTTTTCTTCCCATGCTGCCGTCCCCCGCCCCTTCAGCGTTCACTGTTCGGTTTGTTTGTGACTTGACAATTTTTTTTTGTTTCTTTTGTTGAGGGATTATAAAGGGATATTTTTCCAAACACCGAACCCCCTTTTTTGCACAGTTCTTTCACCATCTTCCTCGATTAACCATCCAAACTCTTGTTGTTTTTCCCCTGCCGAAATCTCCACCATGGGCCTTTCGTTCTTTTCCTCGGGATGCTTTTTCCAAAATCACCATTTCATCTTCCCCCCCTCCCCACCCCTTTCAGATCTCCTTAAAGTTTGTTTGTTAAATGTTCAGTCTGCTGCCCAAAAATTGAAAAACCCGACTACATTTTCTAAAAAAAACTTTGATTTTAACCCTTTCCTCCCCGAAATTTTGGTTTTTAAAAACCAACAGGGCCAAAGAACCAAAAATAAAACCTGACTCCGGGGATAAAAAACTTTTTTTTCCCCCCGATCTCCTCGAGGAGGGGGGAATTCCCCATCATTCTAAAAGGGACCCTTTGGGAAACCCGTCTTTTTCTTTAAAGCACACCCTTCGTTTTTTCATGAATCTTTTGTGGAATTTTGGGCGAAATCATCTAAACCCAAACCAGCCACTCATTCTATTTCTCCCTTTTTAAACCGCCCACCCCCCAAGCCGTTAAAAAAAAACCCTAAAAACTCTTTTTCCCCCAAGAATTCCATCACTCCCCCGACCACAAAAAGCCCCCCTCTCCCACAAAAACTTTTTAATTTTTGGGGTGATTTTCAATTTTCCATTTCGAAAAACCCAGTCTTCCCGATGTCAAACGTCTTTCCCCTTTCTTGTCAAACCCCCATTTCCTCTAAAACTGGTAAACGAAGCAACGCACAATCGGGTCAATTTTGGGACTGGCTAAATACAATTTTTTCTTTTTAATCTTGTCACATCTGTTTCTGCCCCAAACAAACGAATTCTGATAAATTCCGCCTTCTTTCCCATCTAACATAAAAAACCCGTCAGAAAAAAAGAAATATTTACTCGTCGCAATTTTTAAGGTTTTTGAAATTCATCCCTTTCTTTTTAAAACAAGCTTCCGAATTTTTTTCAAAAAAACCACGACCACCTGACCTTCTGATCCTATAACACTATTCTCCGCCAATGCTTGAGGCATGAAACCCCTACTGCCCTTTAATCCCCCCAACCCCGGCCCCTGTGCCCCAAAGGTAATCCCCAAGAAAATTTTGGGAAGCAAAGCGCAAACCCCGGGCAACAAAAAACGGCATGGCGGAAGTAAAAAAACCGAAATCAAAAAAACAGTTTTTTCCAAAACAAAAAAAACCAAAGTCAAACTTTTTAAACCCAATTAGAAGAAAAGACAGAATTTCCCTTTTCCCCAAAAGGTTCTCTGTGCTCCCATCCAAAAATTTCCTTTTTTCCCTAAACCTAAAATCCCCTTGGATCTGCAAAAAAAAACCCCTTGCCTAACCCCCAACAGCCTTTCTAATTTCCATCCATTTTTTCCCTCCCTTTCTTTCAGAAAAAGGGTTCAAAAACCATACGCCCCGACTGGATCAGACTCAAAACCAGCCTGCCCACCTAAACCCCATTTCACTGGCATTTCCTCTTTTTTCCCCACCCATCCCAAAGTGAAAAAGAAATCATGACAATTCTGAAGGAAATGACAATAAAATAAAGCGCCCCTTGATCCCATACCTGCTCCTGTTTTCTCACAATACCTTCAACAACTTGTACCTATTATCACTAAAATAGTAAACTCATCTTTTGTCTCAGGAAATTTCCATCAGCTCTTAAAACGGGCAATAGTCACACCCTCTAACTGAAAAAGCACGACCTGGGATCCAACATCTGAAGAATTATAGGCCTGTCTCAAACTTACCCTTTTTTTCTCTAAAGTATAGAAAAAGACGTTCTCAAACAGCTCAACAGTCCCCTTCTTTCCCAATGATCCCCTTTCCCACTTTGCAATCTGCCTATCGCCCCAACCACACACCGAAACCACCCTAGTCCACACTTAGATACACTTCTACTTGCTTCTGATGCAGGAAAAATCTCCCTCCTCACTCTTCTTTAAAGTATTTAACTTTACTGTATTTGAACAAAAAGTAAATTATAGAGTATAATATTAGACGGGATTTAGAGTCGGAATGTAAAATGATTCCTTGGGGATACATGATGAAGTTTTTGGATGAAAAAGACAAATTGTCAACCTGGAGGAATGAAGGGAAATAACCTAGTCACTTAGCCGCTAGTTTTTTGTCGTATCTGAGGAACGGCAAGTATGCCCTTTTCCCAAAGGTTCCTGGGGGTTTGCCCCAGCGGTGGAGTCGTGCCGGGAGAGGGTGCAGCCGTTGTGCCCTGAGGAAACGCCGACAACTTGTCCTTGACCTTCTGTCCCTTTAATCCCTGGATCCACCTTTTTCCCCACGACCTTTTTCCATTCTCCCTGCTGTCCTGTCCACCCGTGACCCTCCTTGGGGACTTCAGCCTGTGATGGTGACCGTGCTCGGAAATCCGAGTTGTGACTGTGAGGGAAGTGGGAGGGAAATATTCCTCAAACAGGTTTCTGAACTGTGCAGAAGAGGGGACTATTATAGATAGGATTTAGAGTGTGGTTGTGATTGAATCTGTGTGTGTGTGTGGTGTGTGTGTGTGTGTGTGTGTGTGTGTGTGTGTGGGGTGGTGGTGTGTGTGTGTTGTGGTGTGTGTGTGTGTGATTGTGTGTGTAAGTGAGAAGTATTTGTTATGTGATTTTTTGGAATTTTGGAAAGTTTAAAAACTGGGGAAATTTTCCTCGGTGTTCTGTGTTTGGTGTTGTCGGGAAGATAGTTGGAGAGGGCATGGGAGGGGGTTTAGCCACAATCCCTTATGGAGCGTGACAGTATGTATGGTGTGTATGGTAAGCATGGTATGTATGGTATGTATGTATATATGCATATATGCATGTAAGTAATGTATGTAATGCATATATGGTATGTATGTATGCATGTATGTATGTATATATGTATGTGTGTATGCATGTATGTATGTATGTCCTTCGGATGAGACTATAAACCGAGGCCCCGTGTGCGAACGCATGCAGAACATCTTGCGCACACGTTAAATCCTGTTCCGCTTTTCGAAAGAGTAGGTCATTGTGTGCCGGTGGGAACAGATGACAAAATTTACAAAACCGCATACACACGGGGACTGATTCTAAAATGTTTTTTTAAAATAGCACATGAGTGCTTGTTCCATTATCCTCGCTATAAAAAAAAATTCTGAGCGCTTTGATTCGTTGCTTTACAAGATTCAGCGCTATATAAATTCCATACATTATTATTATCATCATTATTATTATTATTATCATCATTAATTATTATTATATTTAAAATTTTTATTATTATTATTTTTTATGATGGGGGTAAATAGATTTACCCCCCATGCATCAGAGCGATTTTTACTTTTTTTGGGACACCCCTTTGCAAATTGTGCAGCCCCCCTTTTTCCCCTTGGGGGGTGGTTGAAAAGTACACTTTACATACCCTTTCCCCTTCGCAAAAAAAATGAAAAATTTTTTGCACCCTTTCTTTTTTAGGGGCCATTTTTCCTTCCTGTTCATACTGTGGCTGCCGTTGCCGATGAGTTGCCCGGCCTTTGGAAGAAAAAAAATATTCTCCCCCGTTTAAAAAATTAGCGTTGTGGCCAGATATTGAAAAAAATTTGGGACCCCCACAGGTTCCATATAAAATATGCAAATTTTGGGGCTACGATTGTCCCTCGGGACGCGGTACATTTTAGTGGGGGGGGTTGGATGGTGTGGTAAGTAATTTATTTCCCCAAATTCGATGTGTTACTGTTTTGGGGACACCTCCCAAATTGTGAAATTTGCTCTTTTTCCCTTTTGGGAGGGGGTTGAAAATACCTTTTGCTACCCCTTTGCCATCCCGAAAAAAGTTAATTTTTATGCACCTCTTTTTTTTAGGGGCCCCATATCCTTCCTTTTCCCAATCGGTGCGTCGTGGCAGAACAAATATCTTCCCAAACTCTTTTACATAATTATAATTATTGTGTTTTGTATGTAGTCATTTAATTTTAAATAAAATGCAGTATGAAAATTGTGGTTGTAAAGATGTTTAAATTCAATGTTTTGGTGTGAATAGATGAATGTAGGGTAAAAATTTTTTTTTGTCTGTCGTCTAAAGGGTAGGTGTGTATGAAAATTAAAAGGGAATGCGAGCGAATGTATTTATGATTAAAATTGAAAGTGTTAAAACGTATGAATATTTTAAAAAAGGCTAAACATGACATACCCGGGCATTTAAAAAAAAACCCCCGGGACTTTTTTCCAAGGGCAGCCTTAAAGAAAAGGACACCCCCAATCTTCTGGCGGGGGAAAGGGGCCCAGAGGAGACCGTGTGCCCCGGGCGTGGGGCCTTCGCAGTGGAAACTCCTCCCTGCCCCTCAAACAACCACCCCAAAAAAGCTCGCACCCTCTCCCTACCCCCTCACACCTAACCAGGCCCCGGAACATCATGATTCCCTATGCCCCCAACTATACCTTCCCCAGAGGCAAGGATTTTTCCTACGAGGAGTTTTGAGCCCGCCATCAAAAGTTACCCCCTCAGAACATTTTATATTTTCCTTGGGCGACTTTCCCAAACGCCCGGTTTGGGTTTAAAGCCCAAACGTTTTTCCCGGGCCCAGATGCATCGGCCATTTTTTTCGGGGAAACTCAACGGAATGGACAGAGACTTCATGATCTCTGCATCACAAAAAAGTTCTTCCCCAAAAAAACCCCGGGCCACAGATGTCCTGGCGCCATCCCAGATCTAAAACACGGCCCCAAAGCTGGATCCATAAATTACACCCCGGGGCCCCTTTGCTAACTGTGTCTCAGTACCCCCGGGCTACCACAGCCGACTGCAAAAACCGACCCCCTCAATGGTCGCAAGCAAGGGCGGCCCAACCCAGACGAACCCCACCGATCCAACAGAAAGGTCGACCAGCATAAATACACCAGGGCCCCAAAATTTCCTGAGTTTCAAAAACGTTTTGCTGAAAACCATCCAGGGCCCTCAGCAACTCCCCAAACCCCCGGGGGCGGAAGAGAAAATGGAACCACTTCCGTGATCCCACATACAACCCCACTTTCAAAAAACCTTTTGGGGAAAAGAGAGAACAGAAAACCCCGACGGGTTTTTGAACCCGGGAATTTTTCTAAACCCGACCAGCCATCTCTCCAAAAGACCCCCCTGCCAAGTAAAAACAAGCCCCATCCCAAAAGACGCTCGCTCCCCCTTAAAAAAACCCAAAAAAGTGATTTTTCCCCCCGGATTGCTAGACAGTGCCCCAAATTTATTTTACGGCGAACTTGTGCAAAGCACCCCCACTGTCGCTGATTGTGGCAAAAACGTCCCATTTCCAAAAAAGGGAAAAAGGGCCCTTCGCCCATCCCAACAATCAAAGACCCCCCCTAAAGTCAACCACGGGCGAAATCATCCCCGACCGCTCAAAGCAAATGGAGAGATGGGCGGGAGCTTTATCAAGACTTTACTCGAGGAGACCCCTTGTTAACCCGGGCACCAGGAAAAAACAAACCCCCTTCCAGTCATGCAAAACTTTTAAAGACTCACCCACCATTGAGGAACCAGCAAAGGCCGAGACTCACCCAAAACAAGCGGCAAAGCCCCCGGGAACGATGGCATCCCTCCGAGAACATCAAAATGGGCAAACAGGCAGCCTCCTCGAGCTCTCAAAAACCCGCGCTCATGCGGGAGGGGAAAGGGGCCGTGCCTCAAACAAGCCCAATGCCCAAATCCATCAAAGCTGTAAAAAAAATAAAGGCACGCACGATTTTAACAACTACCATGGCATAAACCCTCCTAGGCATTGTCGGGAAAAACTTTCGGCCCGCGCATACTGAACTGACTGCAGTCTCTCGCAAAGCGTGTATACCCCGAGGCACGTGCGGCCCTTTTTCCCAGCTGAGAACAACGACTGACAAAAATTTTTCCGACCAGCTGCAAGAAAAAGTGTCGGAGCAGAGACGTTTCCCCTTTTACATCGCCTTCAATTTAAACGACCAAGGGGGGTTTTGACTTGGGCAGCAGGGCAGGGGTGTTCACAAAATCCTGCAAGAATTGGATGTCCCCCCCCCAAACTCCCGAGGATGATCACTTCCTTTCCCTGAGAATAAGAAAGGCACCGTCCCCGCACGATGGGTCCTCCTCGGCCCTTTTTTCCCCTCAAGACGGGGTTAAGAAGGGTGGTCCTCGCTCCGGAAAGCAAATTTGGCATCCTGTTCTCGCTGCTGCTGCCAAAGCCTTTTGACAATTAAGACGGGTCTAAACCCGCACACCAAAGGACGGGAGCCCGTTCAAACCTCGCGCGCCTTCGTGCAAAGAGAAAGGTCGCAAAGTCCCAAACCGGGGAATTGGGGTTTGCCGATGCGCCGCCTTTACACACACCCTGAGGAAGCCCTCCAAGAAATAACCTCAACTTTATTTGCGCATGCCTGCACTGAGTTCGGGCCTGACATCAGCATTTAAAAAGACGAAATCCTGGGGCCCAAAAAAGTCACTCCGCCCCTTTTCCCTCTCCATCGGGGACAGCCCCCTCGACGTCGGGAAAACTTTAGTACCTTGGGTCTAAACCCTCTCCAGTAGCCTCAGGGCCGGACACCGAGCTGAAAACCCCAAAATTTCAAGGGATCAGCACAAAGGCTCGTCTGTCAAAGATATTAAGGGGGGAACCCAGCTCAACATCAAAAACAAAGACCCAAAAGGGATCAAGCCCGCGGCTGACACATTTCTGTACGGTAAACGAGAGGGGGGGGCCAAAAACAACCCCCACATGAACGCAGGCACGCACCTTCCACCAACGCTGCCTCAGAAGGATCCTTTGGGGTCACATGGCAGGGTAAAGGGGGGTATGAAGTTTAGTGATGGGGTATGGGGGGTGGAGTGGTGGGGGTGTGCTTTTGGTAAAGGATAAGGTGTGGGGTTTGGGGTGTGGGTCCGGGGGGTTTTTGGGGGGGTGTGGGATGGTGTGGGGGGTGTGGCTAAGGTGTGGGTGTGGTGTTTGGGGTGGGGTTTTGGGTATGGTTTTGGGGTGGGGTTGGTGTGGTGTGGCTATTGGGGGGGGTGTGGGAAAGGGTTTGGGTTGTGGGTGGGTATGGGGGGTATGGGATGGGTTTTGGGGGTGGGAAAGGGGGGGGGGTGTGGTGGGGTAAGTGGGTTTTTGGTGGGAGTGTGGGGTGGGTAAGGTGGTGTGTGGTGTGGGTTGTGGTGTGGGTGTCGTTTGGGTATGGTGTCCGTGTGGTGTGGGTGTGGTGTGGGTGTGGTGTGGGTGGTGTATGTGCGGTGGTTGGGTATGGTGCCCGTGTGGTGTGGTGTGGGTGTGGTGTTGGTGTGGTGTGGGTGTTGTGTGGTGTGGGTAATGGTGTCCATGTGGTGTGGGTGTGGTGTGGGTGTGGTGTGGTGGGGGTGGTGGTGTGGGTATGGTGTCCGTGTGGTGTGGATGTGGTATGGTGTGTGGTGTGTGGCTGTGGTGTGGTTGGTGTGGTGTGGTGTGGTGTGGCTGTGGTGTGGTGTGGGGTGGTGTGGTGTGGTGTGGTGTGGCTGTGGTGTGGTGTGGGTGTGGTGTGGTGTGGTGTCCGGTGGTGTCCGTGTGTGTCCCGTGTGTATGTGGTGTGGTGTGGTGTGTGGTGTGGGTGTGGTCTGGTGTGGGTATTGTGTCCGTGTGGTGTGGTGTGGTGTGGGTGTGGTATGGTGTGGTGTGGTGTGGTGTGGTGTGGGTGTGGTGTGGGTATGGTGTCCGTGTGGTGTGGTGTGGTGAGGGTATGGTGTGGTGGGGGTGTGTGGGGGTGTGGTATGGGTGTGGTGGGTGGGTATGGTGTGGGTGTGGTGTGGTGTGGTGTGGTGTGGTGTGTGTGGTGTGGTATGGTGTGTGTGGTTGGTGTGGTGTGGTGTGTGTGGTGTGGTGTGGTGTGGTGTGGTATGGTGTGGGTGTGGTGTGGTGTGGTATGGTGTGGTGTGGTATGGTGTCCGTGTGGTGGGTGTGGTGAGGGTGTGGTGTGGTGTGCGTGTGGTGTGTGGGGGTGTGGTGTGGGTATGGTGGGGTGTGGTGGGGGTGTGGTGTGGTGGGGGGGTGTGGGGGGGTGTTGGGGGTGTGGCGTGGGTGTGGTGTGGGTATGGTGTCGGTGTGGTGTGGGTGTGGTGCGGGTATGGTGTGGGTGTGGTGTGGTGTGGTGTGAGTATGGTTGGGGTGTGGTGTGGGTATGGTTGGGGTGTGATGGGGTGTGGTGTGGGTGTGGTGTGGGTATGGTATGGGTGTGGTGTGGATATGGTGTGGGTGTGGTTTTGGGTATGGTGTGGGTATGGTATGGGTGTGGTGTGGATATGGTGTGGGTGGGTGTGAGTATGGTTTGGGTGTGGTGTGGGTATGGTGTGGGTATTGTGTGGGTGTGGTGTGGGTGTGGTGTGGGTGTGGTTGTGGTGTGGGTATGGTTGGGGTGTGATGGGGTGTGGTGTGGGTATGGTATGGGTGTGGTGTGGGTATGGGTGTGAGTGTGGTGTGAGTATGGTATGGGTGTGGTGTGGGTGTGGTGTGGGTGTGGTGCGGGTATTGTGAGGTGTGTTGTGTAGTGGGTGGGGTATGGTGTGTGTGAGTGTGTGTGTTTGTGTGTTGTAGAGTGGTGTGGGTATGGTTTGGGTATGGTGTGGGGATGTGGATATGGTGTAGGTTGTTGTAGAGTGGTGTGGGTTTGTTTTTGGCTTGGTGTGGGTGTGTGTATGGTGTGGTGTTTGTAGAGTGGTGTGGGTATGGTGTGGGTGTGTTGTGGTGTGGTGTGGTTAGGGTGTGGGTATGGTGTGAACTGGTGTGGGTATAGATGTGTGTATGATGTAGCGGTGTGGGTATTGTGTGGGTATGTTGTGGGTATAATGTGGGTGTGATGTAGAGTGGCGTGGGTATGGTGTGAGAATAGTGCGGGTATGGTGTGGAGTGGCGTTGGCGTGGTGTAGTTTAAAGTTTTATTTTTAGAGGGTACATGGAATGGTCAGGTCAGAGGTGTCCTCTGCTATCGGTAACCATGGAATCCGGTACCACCTGTGACATGTGGGGAGTCAACCCAACCCAAAAATCACGCCTGGAGAGGGATGGGCACCGCCAGGCTACTTTTGCCCAAGACACGCTACATGAAATGGACAACACAATAAAGAATATACCGGATCGGTCGCCGCCCGGGTCAACAAGGACCGCGCTTTCCGTCTGCCGCCAGGGCGGAGGCGACAAGTGTGCTACTGGTGGAACCCCTACAAAAAAGATCAGAGTAAGGGACTACATCACCATCGCAACGTTGAATGTAAGAAGTCTGGCCCCAAACAGGCCCCACTCCAAAAACTGCTATAACGAGCTGGAGAGGTACACCTGGCATCGGGTTTGGGTCTCTGTGAAGTCAGATGGAAGGAACATGGTGAACACCATACTGACGAGGGACATATGCTCTACTATAGCGGAGAGCAGGACGAACATATCAATGGCGTAGGCATGCTTGTCAACAAGAAGATCAATAATTCGGTAATAGGGTACTACCCAGTAACAGCCGGCTATGGCCATCCGCCTCAGGGCAGCCCCAATTCAACACACCGTGATTCAAGCCTACGCACCAACAACGGATCACGATGATGAAGACGTAGAGGAATTCTACAACCAACTACAGGGCATCATCAATAAGGTGAACAAGAAAGACATCTTGATCATCCAGGGAGACTGGAACGCCAAGGCGGGCGGAGACGCACTGAAAGACTGGAGCAAATTCTGCGGTTCCTCCTGTAATGCAATCACCAATGAGCGAGGACTGCGACTACTGGTATTTGCCAGCTACGACACGGTGCTCGCCAATACCATTGGAGAACACAAGGCATCCCGACGCTGGTCATGGCATGCACCCAATGGGATCCATCACAACTAGATTGACTACATCCTGGTGCAAAACCCGGGTTTTCGATATGGCATCAACAGAGCCAATACAGGACATTCCCAGGTGCAGACATGGGCAGCGATCATCACCTCGTGCTCCTGAACTTTAGAGTCCGATTGAAGAAGATCAATAAGACAAAGAACATCAGATTCAAGTTCAACCTGGACAGACTGAAGGACCCCACCATCGCCGAGTCCTTCCAAGCAACAATAGGAGGGAAATTCGCACCACTGCTGGCACTTGAAGAAGATGCCGAAACGATGACCATCAGTTTTAACCCACTGATGACTGAGACAGCAAGCATACTCCTTGGCAAACATCGCCGAAAAACACAACCATGGGTCACAGATGAAACTCTTGAATATGTGTGACAAAAGACGAGACCTGAAGAAGAGCAAGAACACTACAGGAGCAGATGAGTACAGAGAAGTAAACAAGAAGATCAGGAGAGACATGAGGAAGACCAAGGAGGAATGGATAGAGAAACGATGTATAGAAATCGAAGAGAGCCTGACAAAGAATAATAGCAGAAGAACATACCAGATTGGGGAAAGAGCTCACCAAACAGAAACAGGCAAGAGGCAGAAACATTCAGGACAAAGAGGGAATTGCCTAACAGAAAAGAAGGAAATCGTTTGCAGATGGACGGAATACTGTTCCAAACCAAACAATCATCAGGACACAGGCGACCTCAGTGTACTTGCAAGCCAAGCCTCATCGAATAAAGACAACTTCCCAATTCTACGCGAGGAAGTAGAAGTAGCAATTAGATCGCTGAAGAAAGGAAAATCAGTAGGAATCGACAACATCCCAGCAGAGCTGATCCAATACGGGGGAGAAGCAGTGACAGACATCCTTACAAGTATCTGCAACAAGATCTGGCAGCCCGAGAGTGGCCTACACCATAGACTCAATCACTCATCATCACTCTCCCCAAGAAAGGAAATCTCCAGCAGTGCCAAAAACTACAGGACAATCAGCCTCATAAGTCATGCCAGTAAAGTCATGATGAAAGTGACCCTGAACAGGCTAAAACCCACAGGCAGAAGAGATCATCGCCGAAGAGCAGGCCGGTTTCCCGCTCAAATAGAAGCACCACAGAACAGATATCAACCTGAGGGTTCTGTGTGAGAAATACAGCCAGAAACAACAAGACATCTTCCACGTCTTCATTAAATTTTAAGAAGGCCTTCGATGGAGTATGGCATGACGCTCTGTGGGCCACCATGAACAAATTCAACATGGGCCAGAAGCTGATTCACACCTCAAGAACTCTACTAAAAGGGCCACCAGTGCAGTACTCGTACAGGGCACGGTAAGGGAATGGTTCCGTATCTCAGTTGGGGTCCGACAGGGATGTCTGCTGTCGCCGACACTGTTTAACATTTTCCTTGAACGCATCATGACTGACGCCTTAGAAGACCACACAGGCACAGTCAGCATTGAAGGGCGAACAATCACCAACCTCAGGTTTGCCGATGACATGGAAATCAGCGCCGAGAAAACCAAGCTCATGTCAAACAGTGCCCAGCCAATCACCACCAAGATCACTCTCAGCGGAAAAGAACTGGAGTCAGTTGACCATTTCAAGTACCTTGGAGCCATCATAAGTGAGGAAGGATCGAAGACCGAAATCCTAGCAAGAGCGGCACAAACAGCAGCAGCAATGGCCAGACTGAAGACCATATGGAGAACAGAAACATCCCTCTCGGAACCAAAGGGAACGTTACAAACGCGCTAGTCATCTCAATCATGCTTTACGCAAGTGAGGCATGGACACTGAATGCAGACCTACAAAGGAGGATCCCAAACAGTAGAAATGAATGCCTCAGAAGGCTCCTTGGCATCTCATAACAAGGACCATGTCACCAACAATGAAGTCCGCAGAAAGATCACTCAACAAGTGCGGGACTATGAAGACCTACTGACCACGGTGAAAAAGAGGAAACTCAATGGTATGGGCACGTAACACGCTCAGAAGGACTTGCAAAGACCATCCTGCAAGGAACAGTCCAGGAGAAGAGAAGACGGGCAGACAGAGGAGAAAGTGGGCCGACGACATCCGTGATTGGACAGGGAAGGACTTCAATGTCACCCAGGCACTCGCCCACGACCGTGCTAAGTGGAGCCAGCTGGTCCACCGTTCGTCCACCATGCAGCGCCCCTACGACCCTGGCGGGTTACGGGACCAGTAACAGTAACAGTAATAACATGGAATAAGCAATGCCTGTGTTTTTTTTCATCAGGCCCTCTACCTAGGAACAACAGCAACAACAAAACCCTTCATCAAGAATATTTAAGTACCACATTACCACGGCAACCCATAACAGTAAAATAGACCCAATAAGAAACCCCTCGACCCTCCGAAAAAACCCAAACCGCTGCAAAACTCTCACTCTCTCTCACACACCTACACACAGACACAGATAGGCAGACGTAAAATTGAAGACATACAGATAGACAGACAGACAGACAGACAAAAAAACAAAACACACACACACCACACACACACACACACCACAAAACACACAAAACACCACACACACACACACACACACACACACACACCACACACACACCCCACACACAAACAGACCACCGCCATGGGGCCCGTGGTTAGCGCCTTGGGTTACGGACTGGAAGGTCGCGGGTTCGATTCCCATGAGTCATGGGGATTTTTCGGACTCCGGCCGGCTCCTACTCAGAGTGAGTGTGCTGTGGGCTCAGTGGGAAGACTGGGACCACACAGTCGAGCTTCATCCACTTAACGGATGCGTGTTTGAGAGTGTTGCTCAAATTACCTGACCAACACTGCAGGTGTCTATCTCTCGGGCCCGGTTGACGCCGGGATATATTATGATAGAAAAAATGCAGAAAAAAAAAAAAAAGGGTGAAAGGGTGGCGCAGCGCTAAAGTGGCGACGCGTTCTCCCGCTCTCCCCGGGGAGAGCAGCCCAAATTTCACGGAGAAAAATCTGCCGTGACTTAAAGCGGTATGAAATAAAATCTGAGCGCTTTGATTTGTTGCTTTACAAGATTCAGCGCTATATAAATTCCATACAATTATTATTATTATTATTATTATTATTATTATAGTAAGCGTAGAGTACGACCCTGTCAAGTAGTCTCAAAGCATATGCACTTCCACAGCAGTAGCATTACGTCATCCTCATTGCCATTGATCATCATGCACACACAAAAATTGCCTCTGATTCGCTGGTCCCAGTTGCTCTGGTCTCAGGGTGACCTCAGATTCGGTTTCCCCATACACTTCTGTGCCTGTGGTGAGTTTGTGTCAAAGCCTTTGGGGTTGGAGGTTGGCGGGGGACGGTCGTTGGACGTTGTGGTGGTTGCCACCTTGGGTGGGCAACTCACTCAGTCTGGCTCCGCGACTGAGCTAACACTGTCGTTAGTAGGGGGCACTGTTGAGCACCATCAAAGTGACCCAGCAGCAGTGCAGGGCCCCTCTGGCTGGTGGCCCCACGGCGGCCTAATAGTGATGGGCTCCCTGTGGACTTCCGACCCTGGGGATGAAACATAACAAATCTGAGTTAGGCTGTGGCGGGGAGATTGGAATGAGCGGCGTGGGAACAGCAGGACGGGGGACGTCACAGAAGATGAGGCAGCAAAAAAGCCAACAAAAAACCAAACCAACAACACACAAACACATACACATAAACACACACGCACACATACACACACGCACATACACACGTACACACACGCCCGCGCACGCATTTGCTCACAGCTAGAAAAAATTTTAATGGAAAAAAACAAAAGAAAAAAGAAAATTAAAAAGAAAACGAAATTGTATCATGTTACATCACCCATTCTTTTGCGTTCGTACTTTGTAAAAACAAAAACAAAAAAACAACAACCAAAAAACCGTAATAAAATAAAGGAACGAACCCCCACCCCCCCCCCCGAATACGAGGCATTCATTCACTGCTGCTAGTATTGACGTACAGTACGTCAGCAATGATATTTCTCCCCTCCCCCTCCACATACGGAAACGTGTACTCGTATGCACACATACTCAAAGTAGGGCTTTAATTTTTTTTTTTTTAATAAACATCATATCCAATCTATCTATCTATCTATCTGTCCCGTAGTCTGACGACCGTGGGGGCACCCTCAAAGACTCAGCAACCAGTTCCCTCCATTCCTCTCTCTGTTCTGCCTTTCTCAGGGTTTTGTTGAGTTCTAGGCCTGTCCATTCACTGATGTTATCCTCCCAGCTCTTCCTTGGTCTGCCTCTCTTCTTCCCCCTTGGACAGTGCCTTGCAAAAATGTCTTTGTAATTCCCTTGGGATCTTGTGACATGCCCCCTACCACTTAAGTTTTACGCTTTTTCCAAAGATCGTTAGAAGGTTCTCATAGGGGCCAATGGTTTGCTGGATTCTTTTGCACCTTTCGTTGCTTTTGTGGTCTTTTTAGGAGAT